>CM034149.1:178739592-178897092 GCA_019776745.2 Taxus chinensis
CTCCTTAACGGTTGCTTCTGCGTTTCTGATGTTGGTCCAATTTCTCTGAATTCAAAGTTGTGTCGAGTTTAATCCTTGTTGCCTAAAGTTTGTGGCCAAGGTGATCATGGTATCAAAGCATGCCAAAGGGAGCATTCCTAACATTATCTTTAACTTTAGATTCGTGAATGTATTTAACATAGGTTTATTAAGCTTTTAATATATTACAATTTTAGTTTATATATATTTTAGTTTAGTTTTATTTTAATGTTTTTATTACATTTATATTTTTAAAAACATAAAGTTTTTTTTTGTAGTCGAATTTAATCACGAATTTAATCGGTAATTTTTTAGGGACAATTTTTGTTAGCTGAGAAATTAGAGGGCAAGGTGCCCACGAGTCCAACATTGTGGAACTGAATCTCTGGGTCACCCTCTCCAGTGATGACCCACATCCAAAGCGATTCTTCACATGTCCTCTGCTAACCCCCTCTTCATTACACAAGCTGCTGCTGTCCTCATGCAAATTCAAACCCCTCTTGTAAAATGCCTCAACAGACAACCCGGGTAGTGACAATCCTCCCTCCACGTCAACTTTAAAATAAACAAAGATTAATTAAATCTCACAAATAATGAGAGCAACCACGTTAACTTCAAAAACAAACAAAAGATAATAAAACCTCATAAATAAAGAAGTCAACCTTTATGTCCAGAGTTTGAATCCTTGGAAAGCTGGAATCTTTATTTGAGTAGAATAAATGAGGAATGATCTGGTGATATTACACAACAGTATTGCCAGTACCCAAATTGAATGGCATACCTTACTATAAATTTCTGATCAAAGCACATACTCATTGTATATCTCCTTCCTGCAAATTACATAATTCTTGTCCACCATCCCATAGAAAAATAGTTTCTTCTTTTGTAAGGTCCAAAGAAAGCATGTTGGCGAAAGAAAGCTGAGTGCTTAATTATGAACATAAGAGGGCAGAGAGTGTGGAGAATTCATACATTTTAATGGTGCCCTTTAGGTTGGGATGTCTTCAAAATGCCGTGCAAGTCCTCTGCAACATTGACATTCATGTACAATGCTGCAAGTTTTTTCAGGATCCCCACTTTTGGATTCGGCACACACAATGTGATCCTATGCTATCAACGAAAGATAGAAGGATATGCATCAGGAAGCAGTAGAGATGCCTAAGATGACAGGTGTGCAGCGAAACTGCTTTCAGCGTGATATCAAATCCACACATACCAAGCCTGTGCCACTTTCGGATACTGATAAATTCAGATGCAAAATGCTGATTGACGGAAAAAGCTGATGGAAAGGTGCCAGAAAGGTAGGCCGGAAAATGTTGTCGGAATTTGACACTTTCCAGCAAAGCCTACTTCATAGTAAACGCCTCCGGCGAATTAGCAATCACATGTGAAATGTGTGATGTGAATGCAAAAGGGGCAGTGTAAGACAACGTTGATTTTGAGGGACCAAAACATAAAAGGAGGAAGAGGGGTACAAAAGAGGGGGTAAGAGAGAGGAGAAGCGATTTGGAGAGAATTATATTGGGTGGAAACATTTTGAGGAAGCAAAATTTCTTATAAGGAGGAACATATATAACATCTGCATATTTTGTCAAATGTTCAATGAAGAAAGGGGATATGGTGTACAAGGCATCGTGGAAATATAGTTTGGAGATATGTTAGAAATAAAGGTGTTGTCAATGAATACTTGAAAGGCAAACTTACATTTTTTAGTTCAATGTTGAAGTGAACATATGTTAAAAATTGTATTTCTTTGCATTGAGGGTTCATTATGTTGTAGATTTTAAACTCATTTATGATTATGGTTCTCTTTAGATCTTAAGAATGCGAATAAGGTTCCCCCTCATAAACATTCGTATTGAACGACGTAATAGGTGTGTGATGTGATGAAAGAAGTAATGAGTATCATGATTCAACAAAAAAGAAAATAGTATCAACCTTATGAATAACAGTGTATAGCGTTAATTTTAAGCCAAAATGAGGGGCCACACAATTGATGTCATTAACTTGTCCATAAGTTGCATAGCATCATAAACCGGTTGTACATAACTGAACGAATTTGAATATTTTAGAAGGAAAAATGGAAAAGGGGGCTTTGCTATTATTTTATTATATCTTTTAAAGTGTTAACTTTTTTGGTTGGAAGAAATTTAATATGTTTTTCATCAGAACTCATAGAGGCAAGGTACATTCAACAGTTAACCTCAAAGAACATGCAATCTATCTTCCATAACATAACTTTAATAACACAATTAAGACTACTTACTTTTCACCCTACTACAAACAAATTCCCTCTTTTTGGTGAATGCAGGGTCCCTAGATCAATGAAGGAGCGGAGCCAGGGATATCCATGTAAAAGTGTTCCCATCATGAAGGAATAAACTTGACACCTTAACAACAATAATGTTGTTTCCCAACTTAAAGGCAACGATGCAATTCCTGTCGATAGTGCCTCTGTCGACATTAAAAACCCAAGCCGCAGCTGTATTGGTAATTTTGTGTGATGGCCCATCATTTCTTGCTAAACAAACCACCATTACTCCTTTCTTGATGGTCTTACAGGATCCCAAAGAGATATTACTATGAAAATGCGAAGCAAAAAGACAGACAAAACATTTGTTCCATCGTTGATGACCAACACATATGGTCGCACGATACCGTATATGTATGTGCTTCGCGTGGATAGAAAGAATCCCAGTAAACGGATTAGAATATTATCAGTGTCATTGATACGTTTTAAATATGGACAATGGCGATTAAAATATGTTGTCAGAGCCCTCGGGCTTTCTACTCGTACACACGCCTTTCAACGTAAATATATAAAATAAGATATATATGTTAAGATTGAATATTTAGCCACGTTCATTTCATTAATCCTTATAACAATAAAGCATTCATATACCATCGATAATTTAATGGCACATATAAGAAATTCATGGAAAAAAAACAAAATTAACGAAAATGTCATAAATTTCTCAAAAATTCGTAAGGGTGGCAAGCTTCTTGCTGTAAAAAATGCTTTCGCCACAAATATTCACTTTTGAATACTAAAAAAAACATTATTAGTTTCTCCCACAGGAAAAAAGAATTGAAATCTAATAAACACTTGGACCTATTTATAATAGGAGGAAACAAAATAAACATCGACTATTGTGAAATTAAGGAAATTGTTTTGTAAACTCTTGGTTCATTTTTTGTTGATTTGGATGAGCACAATGAAACCTTCATCCTTGACAAATACATAAATACATTAATATTACAAAAATGTTTAGTAAGAATTATTTTTGCAATCCATTTTAAAATTACAAATTTATGAAATAATAAAATAAAATAATTTACTATCAACAAATCTTATCTATGAACAATCTATAAAAATCATAATTATGTTTAACCCTGTGATATAATGTTTAATTATATATAATTAAACATATTTTATCGTTATAATGTCTTTAACAGGAATAAACCATATACGTGACACTTACTAATATTTAACAATTCACTTTTCCATTGATTCGAGACCAATATGGCAATATTTTGAAATTAAGAGATACTAATCTAAGCATATTATAGTTTAGGGCCCACAATTTGACTCCATGCCAATAATATTGAATACGATGATATATTTTTAAATAAAAATGCAATATTTTGCTTAGTAAAAATGCGATATTAGGAAGAAATAAAGTCGCTTTAAAATAAATATCACTGTATGTGGAGGAGTAGGAAATGATGATAGGAATATAATTATCGCTTTTTCCTTTCCTCATAATATAATAAAAATAAACATGACACTTTCTACCCAACATACAAAAGCGTATCAAATATGTCAATTTATACACATGCGAAATAATGATTGCCAACTGTTAAAAGCCAAATAGATAACTTGATATGGACGTAGACGTTGATTCACACAAGGACATAGATGATGAGGAATTTGATACGTACGTGGAAGTTGATATGAAAGGGGATGTGGACAACGAGGATTATAAGATGTTGTCAGAGCCCCCCGGGACTTCTAGCAGTAAACGCACCTTTCATCGTAATTAAAATTAAATTAAACGAACTACGTTATGGGGAATCAATCAACTTTGGATTTTCATAAAAATTCATATTCAATTTAAAAGTAAGAGTAGTTACTCAAAGTCGTGATTTCAGAAACCAAAATAAAAAAAACTAGTTAAACGTGATGATCTCTTCCTTCCTTTCTATGTTTCAATCCAAAAATATAGAGCTAAATAAGAACCCAAAACAATGATCTATCTGTTGACAAAAAAGATGAATTTTGGCAATGGAAAAAAGTACGGAATTCAGCTAAGAGTGCCAATTCCCCCGAAGAAACCATCCATACGTGTGCATCTTACGTCAGGTTTCCAAAACAATGGTGATGAGGAAGATGAAATCAGAGATGACAACATCTAACGAGGTTTCACCGTGGATAATGCCAATATGAATTGTTGTTGTAGACGAAGTCCATTCCCTTCTTTCTATTAATGAGTTTCTTTGCATGTGTGTTAAATTTCCTTTATATTACAAGGGATTCCCAGGTTTCCCTAAGGGTCCTTCTAGTTAAGGATTTGAGTAACAAGTTGAAGAAGGGGGTGAAGATAGAGTTATGGTCCCTACACATCATATTGTTAAATCCATGGCCACCTCAGTCGAAATGTTTAAAAGCAAGCTCAAAATTCTCCTCAACTTTGATATCTGATTATGAAGGTATAATCTGGAGGATGATTTTGTAATAGCAGAGAGATTCGTTTACAAATGGGACACAAATTCCACACGAAGCATGCTCTTCTAGAGTAGCCACAAAGAAGCTTTAATGTACATGGACACAATGAACAGGCTCCATCGAATCATGGAACATTTGTTTGCCAAGGGCAACAAATCCATGAAGCTGATTTGCATGCAGTGTCTTATGAAGATGTCCACGGTCTGACTAGAGGAGTTTCACAAATTTCTGTTATCTAACAGTGAACCTATCAATCCGGATTGGTGGTCGTCGACCAATCCGTCATTTTATTCACCCATAGAGGAAAAAGACTCCACGACCTTCCGCTTAACTGCTCACGCGGATGGAGAGGATTTATTTCGTCGATGTCTCTGTACAACTTATAACCTTGTCTGCTTCTTTTACTGTGCAAGGTAGAAAGAAGTCAGGCTTTCTAACCGAGACAACACCTTTCGACCTAAACAAAAATATTTATATAATGTTGCTTTTAATTTTGTTTTTATTGTTTATATATATATATATGAAAGGATAAACATTTTATTTTTTGGAATAAGTATTACATCATTTATATTGAATAAGAATTATCGACATCTTTTAGATTTAGTATTAAGAATTGGGGAGTATTTATTATATCAAATTTATTATTATTTGGGACATTAGTCTTACTCTCATCCCTTTTTGATATGGAGAAACTTTTACATAAATTATTTCTTTATAATTAATGGTTTTCTTGTAATCATACTTACTTAAATTAAAGAAGGTTCCAATTTAAATATACATATACTTATCAATTATAATATACCATATATAAAAAACTTAATTTTTTTTCTCATATCTATATAATGGCTAGTGATAGGATGTAAGGTCGGAGGCATCAGACATGCCTTAGCCATTGTGTTTAGTGAGAGAAAATGTCGAGTGTTGGCGAGCGCTCAATCCCTTGCATCAGTGGATGGTAGGCTAAGGGAGAAGGGTGACACGGTGGAGTTGCATGTATTATTTGATCAGAGTGTAGAAGTAGTAGTGCACATTATCGTTGACAAATATGACCGTATCAACATTCTTGTCAACAATGCAGTCATGTACTGTGTCGGCCATCTTGCCAAGTTGCCCTTAAATATTTTACAATCCACCTTGTTACGCACATAGGAGATGAACGATGATGTAGATTACCTTAAGGCAAACCCCTTCTATCGGATCAAATTAAAATATTAATATGCTGTTGATTTACAGATGTTAATCTTCGCAGTCCACGTCCTTATCTACCATCATAGGGGGAGGCATCAATCCAATTGTGAACGCCTTCGGCGTAATCAGAGTTGTGCACTTTAATGCTTAGGGTTTTCCAACCACTATATCTGTGTTTGCAAACACCGTGAAGATTGTATCATAACACCATAACTTTAATTCAATATTGAAATAAGTTTGTTGTAATTTCCTATGGGCATTCTATGCTACGCTTATACTATTGTTAAAAAATAATATTTTTACTCTAAAAACATGGTTTCTATTACAATTTTACACAAAATATACTACCTTCATTTGTGATAATAGGAACTCAACTGACCCTAGGTAGCTACTCTCAAAATTGTATCACAAACACACACACAAACACACACGCACACACACCCACACACACACACACACACACACACACACACACACACACACACACACGCACACGTGCGCACACACACACACACACGCACGCACGCACGCACGCCCACACACGCACACACACGCAGAGAGAGAGAGAGAGAGAGAGAGAGAGAGAGAGAGAGAGAGAGAGAGAGAGAGAGAGAGAGAGAGAGAGAGAGAGAGAGAGAGAGAGAGAGAGAGAGACTACTCCTAGGAAGGATTGTCTCAGTCTTGGAGACCTGATTCAAAAAACAACTTGTGAAAAATAAGCTTTTACTTGAACATGGACAATAGAGGTTTGTAGATCAATAGAACAGTGAAATGGGTATATGTAAATGTTCTTATTTTGGTTTAAAAATTCCTTGATCAAAAGATATATCTAGAAGACTGTGCCAACATGGCTAGTAAGAGCTTGAGAACTAGAAAATAGAAAGTGGAGATTGAGGAAAAGGTATATGGAGTTAGAATATAAAACTTACCCTACACCTTGAGGGCCATAAAGAGTATTTTGAGGATTGTTTATTTTGTTTTGGGTATGCACATATTGTTTCAACCATGAACATATTAGGGTCATTGCTCTTAAGATCTCTAAAGGGACGGTTTGAGTGTATGAAGAGAAGTTAATTATTTTATTGATTTCATCCAAGTTAAGGGTCAATATAACATTGGGTTGAGTTTTGGAACAGGGTGTGAGGTTTGGGAAGTGCTAGTTGAAGCTAAAATCCCAAAAATTCCTAATTTGGAGTAAGTTTTCAAGTTGTAATGAAGGATTGTTTTGGAGAAGAAGATAAAATTGGATATTTATTTTGTGTGAATCATTGTGAAGTCTTCTTTAAAACTGCATGAGGTATGTGAACAGGGTATAGTGCTTGATAAAGATACTTAAGGTGAAAAAGGTAAAATTTTGCAAGTTTGTGCCCTTTAGGCTAAGGACGAGTTCTTTAAAACATGGTGTTTGAGTGAATGAAGTTATTCATATCTTGTTGAGTGCATTGAATTGTGATAGATCTCTGCATCATATTGGTATCATAACAGAGATAGGTCATTAAAGAAGAAGTTTTGAAAATTCTCACAAGAAAGTGTGAAAGTTGTTTGTGAAGTGTGTGTGATAGGTGATTGTGAAGGCAAATAGGAAAATGGATAGAGAAGAGTTAGTGAAAGAGTTGGTGGTGTTCCTAAGCCAAAAGAAGAGGCAAGAAGAGAGAGAAAGAAAGGAGGAAGAATCCAAGAAGAGAGAATAATCAAGAAGACAAGAAGAATGGATGGAACAAGAGTTGAGAGGGTAAAGGAAATATGTAGAGAAACTTGGAGAGTTGATGATGAAAGAAAGAAATGAAGTTGGATTTGTGATGAGAAGAAAGGTTAAGTGGCATATAGAGCTACTTGTGAAGAGGAAACAAATATTTCAACTAAAAGAAGCAACTAAAAGAGGAGAAGAAATTGAGGCAAATGAGGAAGCATGTAAGAAATCAAAAGGAAGAGATCATCCAAGAGGTGAATGAAAAGAAGAGCCATGAAAAACTCTCAAACCCAGTCAATAATCATGGATATGTGATGAAATGGCTTCAAAAACCAGCAAAGGAGAGAGATAATATCAAGTCAAAGCAAGTTATTGAAAGATCAAGTGAACAAGAATAAAGCAAGGAAAAAATCATGATTTTTGAGAAATCAAGCAATGTACAAGGAAACAAAAATGATATGGCAAAGAAATAATACAAGTGTGGTACAGGAAAAAGAAAATGGAATGATGAAAGAGGATGAAGGACTCTTGGAAAACAAGTAGGTACAAGAGGTTGAAGAAGAAAAGCATGCACGAGGTGATGACAAGGTAAGCAAATTTGATTGTTTGCTAGTTGATATTGATGTTTCTTTAGGTAAATTCCTTGAAATTGTAGAAGATGACTCCAGTAGTGAATTTGAGAAGAATGAGACAAGTAAGGTTTATTGAAATGATGAGCATGATGAAGGAGACATGTGTGATGATCAGTTTTGCATAGGTAAAGTGGATGAGCTTTTGCAAGATTTTTTGTGTATGATGGATCAAGAAAGGAAGAGTGGAGGTACACATGAGATAATAATGAATTATTAGGACAAACAACGAACTCAATGAGGACAAATAAGGTATAGGTACAGACCTAGAGCAGCTTGATATGGTGTTGAACATGAGAGAACAAGCAATCAAACAAGAAAATGAAGATTGTGGGAAATTTTTTAGTCCTTCCAAGAAAGGAAAATGTTGATAACATGTCAAACAAGAGCTATGTAGAGGTGAAGAGCATCATGAATAATGAAAAAGAGTATTTTTTTGTTGTTGTCATGTTTTTTTGTGCAGGTACAGTTGATGGAAGCTTGAGGATCAAGAAGATGAAGATGGAAATCAAGAAGAAAAGTAGCAATTTTAAAGCACATGCAAAGATAAAAAGCAAAATATGGGATCTAGGTGGTCAAATAACAAGTAAGGACAATGGTAGAGTAGAAGCAAGAGCAAGAACACATCAAGAAGCTCAAGAAACACTAGGAGAAATCAAGTTGCAGACATAAAACAAGAAGTACATGGTCTCTTTTCTCCACCTTGGGATTATGATGCAAGGGCATCATCAAAGAGAACATCAAAATTGAAAATTATTCATTTATTCATGATTATGAGATCGAATCAAGTATGTTAGAGTTTTTTGAGGTCACAAGGAGAAGTCTTAGTTGGTCAAGTTGTTCAAAATTTCAAATTATAGGTTTTCCCTCCATTTCTAAATTCAAATTTCTAAACTTGTTAAAGTGACATTATGACTTGTCAAGAGTGAAAAGGGGTGTTTTTGATGGTTTTGAAGTGTGTATGGGGTTAAACATGTTGTCATGTGCCTTAATTTGAGGTATGAGTCAATACATGCTTTAAAATGGTGTATTATGCCTATTTTGGCTATGTATCGGCATGAGAGTCTTGAAAAAAGTTAGCTAGGGTTAACAACAAGGTGTAATGGGATTAAAGCTCAAATAAGAGTTAGTTTTTGGGGCATTCCTCATGGATTTGGAGGATTCAAGGAAGAATAAAGAGAAAAGACGGAGATTTATAAGGAAAATTCAGTTTAAAGTAAGGAGCCCTATTTTGTATGGAAATATATTGTCTTTTTCATTAAATTTTATGAGTTTTTTATTTATGTGGTCTAAAGGACATATGATTATCTCTTGATGAGCACATGAAAAGTTTGTTGGAATCCACTGCATAAGGATTGATGAAGGATTGAGTGAATTATCTTGTTCTCTAGCATGTAAACAGATGCATTAGATTGTGCATGGCAATGAGTATGTGTTTTATAAGGTTTCTTAGTGTATTTGATTGTGCATGGCAATGAGTATGTGTTTTATAAGGTTTATTAGTGTATTTGATTGTGATCATGATAATAAAGTCTTTTCAAGAGTAACCACATGATGGAAGGAGACGAATTTTGCTATTTCAAAGCTTTAAAGGTTGATTAATCTACTATTTTTCATTGCATGCTTGAAACCCTTTAAAAACCTGAATTGTGACTATGGATGATGCATGATATTGTTTGAAAGATGAGTGTATGGTTTGAAATCTTAAAGAGGAAGAGAGAGGAGTATTCTCAGGAGGTGTTTTCAACTCTATGAAGAGGGCTTTAAAAAGTATATTTTCTTGTGACTTTGTGCCTTGTGGTATAAATATTTATAAGTAAGATAAACCCTGATTTTACTAGCCTGTGACACTTAGTTATACATGGTCTTGAAGTTTATTTTATGCATGAAGTCTCCTTGATAACACAAGATTAGAGGGAGATATATCACAAACCTCCTTAAGAAGTTTGAGACCTTGATGTTGAGTATTGAGACAATTATAGTCTTGTTATCCCCCTCTCGAGCTGCACTGTAGACTTCATCTAGGGTTTGATTTCAAACTAAGTTTTAAAACCCTTACATGTTGAATCCTAACTAGCAAATTGGTAAAAATCATTATGATAAGGTTTTTAAAGATATTTTGAAGGAAATTAATTTTTTCCATGGGGAATTTTTTAGATATCTTTGACAGTTGGGTTTCACAACTTGGTGACAGTCATAAGACTTAATTTGAAAGGTCTGCCTAGAGAGAACAAGGGCTTGCCTTTGGAGATATCCCCTAAAACTTTGTAGATCAGTAAAACAACCAAATGGGTATTGAGAAAGGTCTTTAGAATGGATTAGAACCTCATGCATGAAAATTTATGCTTAGAAAAGCAAGGTGACATGGCTTGTAGGAGTTGGTACAACTAGAGGAGAGCATAATGGTAGAAAGGTGTCTTATTATAAGAGTTGAAACTTAAGATTTAACCCACACCTCAGGAGACATAAAGGGTGGTCAAATATGGTCTCATTGGGTTTTGAGTATGCACAGATTGTTTCAACCATGAACATACTAGGTTCATTACTCTTAAGAGCTCTAAAGGGAAGTTTGAGTAAATGAGAAGAAGTTGATGGTTTTCCTTGATTTCATTCAAGTTGAAGGCTGAGATAAAACTGAATAGGGTGTATAGTCAGGTGGCAATGATGAGAGGAGACATGGACGATAAAAAAGGTGGAAAATTACTTATATTGAGCATGCTCCTGAAGAGATATTAAAGGCAATTTTATAGAAGGTAAAACCAATAAAGTTTTCTTGTGTTTTTGATCATTTGAGAAGGTTTATTTAGCATTTCATGAAGTGTTGAGGCACGGTAAATGGATAGTGAAGGAAATTTAATGCCTTGAGTAGTCAAAATTTGTATGGTTGAATCATTTAGGCCAATTTGACAAGATCTTGAAAACAGATTACCTAGGGTGAGTAAGGTATTTTGTTGTCATAACTTTTTGAGTACATGGAATGTGAAATGATATCTGCGTCAATAGCTCTGATACCAAATATGAAATTTGGTTTAATTTAAGGAAACAATAAAACAATAAATCAAAAACACTCTACTTCAATTCATCTGGCAAAAATTCAAAATTACCATAACTAAACAAGTGTAGATAAATGTATTTAATATATCTATGCTAATTTATCATTTGTCACAAATAAGAAACTCTTCCCCAAAAAAATAGACACAGAATCCTAAAAAACAAAACGTAAAGCCAGAAATGACGAATTCATATGCCTAACTTTTAATGCTAAATCACAAACACAGATATCATACTAATACCTCTCCTACATCTTCTTCCGATTATCTCAAAACTCTCTGTAAACATGGCCATTTCAAGGAAGCCCTGCACATTATCCGCACTGCAGACAACATCTGCTTGCACAGTGGTACATATTTTCATCTGTTGCAGGGTGCATTTAGAAAAAATCTTTACATTTGGGAAACTGATCCACGCCAATTTAAAACAATGTGGTTTCATACTTGATAGAGTCTTAGAAAACAAACTCGTTGGCATGTATGTGAAATGTGGAAATTTGTATGATGTACGCCCAACTGTTTGACGAAATGTCTGCACGAGATGAGTGCTCATGGACGGTTTTCATTGCAGGTTGTGCAAAGCAGGTGTAGGCTCGTGAGGAACTAGATTTGTTCCGTAAAACGCAGAGAATAGGATTCCAGGCCAATCAGTTCACGTTGTCTAGTGTACTTCCGGACTGCACAATCCTGGCATCTCTGCAACAGGGTATGGAAATCCATGAAGTGATTGTAAGAAGCGGGTTAGTGTCAGATATGTTTGTGTCAAACACTCTAATGGATATGTACACAAAATTCAGGCCTGTAGATATTTCACGCGATGTGTTTGACAAAATGCTCAAACTAGACATAGTGTCCCTGACGAAGATGATCGCCGGGTATGTGCAGACAGTAAAAATTAATGAGGGTCTCGACCTATTTCAACTGATGGCTCAAAGAGATGTGCAAGCTTCGTTCGCAATGATGGTAGGGTATGTACAAAATGGGTTTGTTAAGGAGGTAGGGAAACTCTTTGACGAAATTCCTCATAGAGATGTTTCTTTATGGAATGCCATGTTTGCAGGATTGGTACAGAATGGGCACGGGGAAGAGGCCCTGAAGTTGTATGGAGAAATGCAGTTGGCAGGCCTTAAACCAAACTTGAAGACGTTTGTTAGTATTATACCGACATGTGTGAACCCAGGAGCTGTGGAACATGGAAAAGAGATCTATGAAGAAGTAATTAGACGTGGTATCGAGTCCACTATCTTTGAATCCACCTTGTACTGAGCATAGAGAAGATGAACGGTGACGCACAGTACCTAAAGGTAAACCCCTCCAGTCAGATCAAATTAAAATATTAATATGGGGGATGATGTATGAATGTTAATTTTCATCGTCCATGTCCTTGTTCGCTGTCAGAGGGGGGAAGCCTTAACCTAACTGCGAACGCCTTGGGCATAATAATATTGCCTAACATTGGCATAAACTAAATATGCAAGCCTTGTATGTGGCTGAGAAAATATCCATCCTAAGAAATGTCTCCTAGAGTTGAGGTTTTAGGGTTAGAAAATAGGATTTCAGTATTGAATGGACACGATGATGCCAAACGTTAACGAGATCCACTGTTGGATCACTGACGCGTGTCAGATGTATTCCATGTAGGATCCATCTTTCTCAACAAATGGCCTAGATTAAATCCATCTAAGACCATGTACCAAAAAGGCATAAATAACCGTTGATTTGTTGTATCCATTGTCAAAATCTGTCGGGTTTGTTACACTTATAACACACCTATTAATGTAATAAAGTGTAGTGAGAATGTCGATAGAACTTGAAAGTTATAGGGGAGAGGACCCCATAATTGTGCAGGTACCAAAATATGTACATTGATTTTCACCATTGGTTGTTGAAAAAATGACTAATAGTTGTTCACTATTTGATTAATGACATTTTTTAAGAGCCAATGACAATGTGACACATAGGGCGCTCGGTCATTGGTACCTCTTTCAAATGCTTTATATTATTTTTTTTTCATTTTAAATCAATTCAAAAACTATTTTTCCCTCCAAATAAACACGCGAAACGAAAATGCTGACGTGACATGATGATATGCTATACGATGATATAATTTTTTTATGTTGACGAGACCCCTACATATATCTACGTGCCCCTAAAGTTAGGGTGCACGGTTATGGGGTCCTCTCCCCTAAAAGAGTATTTTTTTTTATGCACTAGCAATACCTAACACCACTAATGCTATTAAGAAGCCGACATGCCTGTTAAAAAAATAATAAATAGTAATTATTATTTATTATTTTTGTAATATATAATAAATTGTAACTATTGTTTATTATTTTTATAATAGATAATAATACAATAATTATAATTATAATAATTATAATATTTCTATCATAAATTTATAATTTATTAGAAAAAAAATTAAAATAACAATAATAATAATTAATAAATAAATAATTATTGTTGTTATTGTTAAAATTAATAATATTATTAATATGTTATACAAATTAAGAACAATTAAAATAATTAATATTTTTATAATAATAATTATAATAATAATAATAATAATAATAATAAATTCCTCTTTATTATTACTTTGATTGAAATTAATGATATTATTATTATAAATGGATTATTAAAATTAATAACAATTAAAATGTTTATTATTTTAATAATAAAAATTATTTTAATTAGTAAAAATAATAATTATAATATTAATATTATAAATTTATAATTTATTTAAAAAATAGAATCCTAAAGTAACAATTATAATAAATAATAATTATTTATTAAACGGATAATAATTATTATAACTGTAATATAAATATTAATAATAATGACATTATTATTATTATTGAAATTAACAATATTATTAATCTTGTTATTTATATTATTAAAATTAATAACAAAATAATGATTATATTAATTATTATTCTTATTATTATTATAAAGTTATAATTTATTAAAAATTAAAAATAATAATTTATAATAATAAATCACAATGAAAATAACAATAATAAGAATAATAATAATCATTATTATTTTTGAAATTAAAAATATTATTAATATAATATTGATTAATATTAATACCAGTATTATAAATTTATAATTTATTAAAAAATAAAATTAATCATTGAAAATTTTCAATTATTAAAAGATTATAAATTTATAATATGCTCACACACACACACCTATGGTTAACATGGGAGCAATATCTAAGTTTTTAGTTGTACTCAACTAAATAATATAATTATAATGATGAATTAAATTTATTATATAATATGATTATAATAACTAGCAATCGCATGTGTTTCATGTAATGTGTACGTCGAATGGTATATTTGATTTGTTTAAGAGGTATAATTATTACTTTTGTAGTTGATGTTGATAAGGGGTGTGATTGATTTCGTAAGTGTAGAAATATAGATGGGCCACTTAATTTTAAGGTTGTTTCTACATTTCAAACTTGTTAAAAATTCATACATGAATACATTTGATACCGTTTTTGATAGTTAATTTATTTTATAGTTGATGTTGTATGTATTTAATTCGGGTTTATTGTGTTAGTTGTGCGTCGGTTGTTCGGTTAGTGTTTTGTTGGAAAAACATTTATTATACCACTGATAATGTGTGTGATTGATAGTTGTAGTGTAGGAATTTAGTTGAAACATTACATTGAAATGTTGTATGTGTACATTTAATTCTGTTACAAATTCGTACATTTAAAGTTGCATATCATATTTCACAACATCAAATAAATGTAGATCTGCATGCAGATAATGAGACATGTATACTTTTGCAGTTTTTATATCATGAATGGTAGCCTTTAGTAGGCATTTTTTAGTTTCAATAAACATGATTACATTTGATACCCCTTGAACAACAGTACCGCTTTGGATACAAGAGGTGTTGAGTACAGTAGTAGTGGAGGTGCTATCAAAGCAGAGGGTAGTATTTACAATGGGTTGAGTGATAGTAGTCTTGCTTCCTCATTTCTTCTTGCTCCAAGTGTTGGTACTTGCACCATATTTGAGTATCTCTCGAATGAAAAAGCAGGTGAAATACACATATTTGCAAGCGAGGGAACTCTAGAGAAAGTTGTGAAAGTCAAACCTTGTCGTTCAGTGGTTCCAATGTCGACGGTTGCTATGTGCAAAGTAAGTCCCTGCGACTTGTGGATAGTTAATCCCCAGGCCATTTTAATCGGCAATTGTCTTCAATTCCCTCTCAAAATAAAGGGTATGGGAATATGTAAAGGGTTGGAGGGATCCCAACACGGGTCGTTGTGTCTATCAAATTTGATAACAACAAATAAAGCTAATGTTGTTGGTTGCATTGATGCGTCGTAGAAAATGTTGGTGATTGTTCCTGTAGCACCATTCACGAGGCTCGCATTAACCCATAGATTTGTAATAAGCATGATTTTGTGTTGTTTGCATAACCAAAACTTTGTGTTCCACTAATCATCATCAGGATTTCCTGTTCCAAACCATTTGTTACTTTCAGCAATGGATTGGACAATTGGAACGTTCAATGCCTTCAACATCTGAAGGTTGTGGGAATCCACTAGATCATTTTTTGCAAAAAAATGTGGTGCATCCTTAAAAATGTTGAGCTCTAGCTGAGTTAGGTGTGTGATTGTGCGAGACATTAAGAGTTCCTAATCCTTAATTAGAGGGGTTGAATCTCACATGTGTAGCAGTAAATTCCGGAATAAAACATGTGCATTAATTGTTCCTTGTTGCCAAAATATTGTTTACAATGTAATGGAAGACTAAAATCCCTTCCAAAGGGTTGCTCCATAGTAATTACTTGCATAAAGAGAACTATCCAAAACTGGTGGTAATTGGATGAGGTCAATGAGGAGGATGACTGATCTGTTCCCAAATTCAGATGTTCTTGAGTGTGGGAAAGCTTCACAGAGCCTACTGTCAACTAAATACACACAACCCTCCTGCAGATTCTTATACTTACTTTCAACTATTGCAGACTTGTATTTCCAAGAAAGCCCTTTCACAGGGTAAGCAAATTCACTCCCACATTAATCAAACGGGATTTAAGTTTTCACACACATACTACTACAAAATACCCTTATACGCATGGATGTCAAGTGTGGATGTTTAGTGGATGCTCGTCATCTGTTTGTCCAAATGACTAAACAAGACCTCTTCTCATGGAACAATAGGAGCAATATAGTTTGTGAATTTGTTAAGTTAAAAGTTATTGAAGTCTTTCGTAAAAGTTCGCTAAAAATTAGATCAAACTGACATGTTTTATCCTCTTCACAAATTGTAATACCCAGTTTTTCTCACGTGTAAATATTATGTATTTTGAGAAGGGCCTCCCCTTTTTGCGAAATGGTAGCTCAAGTACAAAGGGATATCCATAAGATTAGTGAACAAAACTTCTTTGGGGATTTTGGAGCTCAAATGTATCCCTGGGTCATGTCATTTGGTACAAGAGAAAACCCAATGAAACTGTAACGAACCGTTACACCAAAACCTTGAGGCATTAGTAAAATCCACACATGACGATCATAACATCCCACCACGCTTCCGTAGCTCAGACCCGGGCTAGATTTGCGCCTGTATAGCGAGACCAATCACCACACCCTGCCCTATACAAGCCTCGGGCGAACACCGCAATGCCGACGTAGCTACCTGTACCGGGACTTGAACCTGGGTGGTTGCTTTGATACCTAATGTAACGAACTGTTACACCAAATTCTCGAGACATTAGTGGAATTCACACATAAGGATCATAACAGAAAGGGATTCCAATAGGAACTACCTCTTAAAATTGGATTATTTCTTTGAGATTGTAGAATGAGTAAAGCATATGTAAACGAGTTAATTTGACATTGAGCTGCTCTACCTTGATAATGATAGCATGAACAACCATCATGATATTTGTCATAATGAAATGTAGTAAATCCTACAAACTATCTCAATTGGTGTTGGCATCATAGAGCTACCCTGAAAATATACCATAATTAAAATCACAAACATGAGATTTTCTTAGACCGTTGAACCCTGACAAATTTGGGGTCTCTATAGTTTTCACTCTATGTGCTCTTTGCTTTTGGGTAGATCAGGAAACCCAAAGCGTATATGTGTTACACCCTAAGTCCCCTTGGTTTTGAGTCAGAATAGAAAACCATCATAATATAGGCAACATGAGAACGTATAGGCAACATCCATAATTCATAGAGCCATAAAGTTACTAAATACAGGTGGATGTGGAGCAATCACTTGTCTTACTTTGCATGTGTTCCTATGGTCTGGTTACAGGCTATGTCTTCTTTCCAGGCCACCGTATCAAACATCGAAGATTTCAAGCACTTTAATAATTTTATGGTTTACAGACAAAAAAGAAAAAAATCCTTTTTTGTGCGAGTTGGTTGTATCAAGCATAAAAAATCCTACTAGTTACGACATTTCAAATATCATGTTTATAATTATTATAACATGCTGGTGTTATTCATTAATTAAAGCTATAAGGTATGCATGATTATTCATTTAATAATACACTACAATAATTGAGATAAGCTAATTCACTTGCCATACTTGTAATCATTTTGAATTCTGTTGTACCCGCGAATGTGTTCATAATTGTTAAAATTATATCATATATATATAGTAGAGCATGTCCCTGAGAGATTCACCTAGACTAGAGAGAGAGTATGAGAGCTAGAGGAGAGCAGAGAGAGAGAGAGAGGAGAGATGATTTTAGAGGAGAGAGAGAGAGTATTAAACCCTATGGACTATTTTTTTCACATATTTTTGACCACCATTTAATACTCTCCGTATGAAGGCATTTGCTACCTTGACTTACGAATCCATTAGAATTGTCTGAAACCATTAATCTGAACTTTTTGAGTTTTATCCAAACAAAGCTTGCATGCCCTCAATTTCATACAATAATTCTAGTGTATCTGGAATAGCCGATTCATTCTGACCTATGGTGAGATATGGGCTTCACTCCGATCGTGGATTCAGCTCCATGATAATGATCAAATGTAAATTATCATCACTGTAAGAAGTGTGTCTGTTACATAGATCATGGATGTGCTTACAGACGTTATTTGAAATATTTACCACGTAAGTTGACCTCAAATTCTAAACATTGTTAATTAAAAACGTGAAAAGCTATAATTCCCAATGAGAAAGTGATTATTAAGTAGAAAGGTGATCTAAAATTAGATGCCATTAGTAGAACGATCCGCTATTAGTAGTTGATAAATGCCACCTATCACCGGTAGTGGTTTAGTGAAGTTTGATAGTAACACGTCAAGATGGTCGTGAAATCGTCAAGATTTATCATAGGAATAGAATAAGACCGGACGTAGGCCTTTCCCATAGGGGGACACCTTCGGTGTAACTAGCAATCACATGTGTACAATGTAATGTGAACGTCGAACGGTATATGTTATTAGATTTAGAAAGACAATTATTACTTTTGTAGTTGATGTTGATAAGGGGTGTGATTGACAATACTGATTTTCTATTAAAGCCAAAAAAAATGTTGCAAAATACATTAGAAGGGATGTTAGATAATAGTTAGTTGTGTTATAATTGAATACAAATGCAAGTGAGACATGTAAGTTTGCTAATAGTCACTCTCAAGAATGTTGTGAATGTGAAGTGTTGTTGTCAAAGTAGATTGAAAGAATGACTAAGTGCTTTAACATATTATCTCTCCATGCAACTAAAACGAGATAGAATATGCAATTATATATAAACAAATCTGAAATGGTTATGGTACATTCCAAATTTCTTTATTACCTAAACGAGTTTGAGAGCATCATTGTTAGAGGTATTTTCTGCATATCTTACAATCATAGCATTCCATGAGACCACATTTCTTTGAGGCATTTTACAAACAAAAAATGGTATATGTTATTTGTGTTATAGGGATAATTTTTACTTTTGTAGTTGTGATTGTTTAAACTATGGGTGATTGATTTTGTATGTGTAGAAATATATATGAGTCACTTTATTTAAAAAGCACAAACATGAGGTCTAACCCTTAAAACTATTCAAAATGCAAAAAAGTGATATAATGTACAAAGCTTTGGATAGAAACAACTATAAATTGCATTGTTCTTTCTCGACATTTTAAAATTCTAGGTATTTGTGTGTAGATGGAGACATTAAAAATGTGATGTTGGTTAACATAAATAAACTTGCAACAATAAAAAGGAAAAATTGAACATGTATGTTGAAAAGTGTAATTTTGTAATTGAAGATATATAGACCAACCACTTCATTTAAAGGTTTCATCTCTTCATTTCAAAGTTGTTACAAATTCATACATATACATTTACAAATCTCATATCATGAGTGGTATCATTTTGCAGACTATTTTATTTGAACTTAACATGAGAAGAAGTATATCATGAATGGTATCCTTTTGAGAGTAATTTTATTTCCGGTAAACATGAGTACATTTGATACCCCTTAAACGGAAAATGGCGTCTATGATAGAAGTAGTGTTGAGTAAAGTAGTAGCGGAGGTGCTAACAAAGTAGAGTGTAGTATTTACGAAGGGTTGGGTGATAATAGTCTTGCAATAAACTAAACCAATTAATAAATACTTCAATCAATATTGAAACCCACTTGAAGTTCGTTTAGAGACGATGCTCTCTTCTTTACCGCGGGAGAAAGAGAATCACAAATACCCTACAAAAATTTGAAAAAAGAAGTTGATAAAACTAAATATATCTATACTTATTCAATTAGTTACATCAAAATCAACCCTATTTTCAACGAGATTATAAATTGATCAAAGAATAGCTGAGCACCAATTTTCAAAGGTACAAATTAATATAGAGGTAATTTTACAATATTTTCACACCCACAAGCCCAAATCTCATTAATCAAGCTTCCAAGGCTTTACATCTTCCTATTTTCTATTAAATTGACATATCAACTACATAAACATTACCTAAAAATTGCTATGATTAAGGCATAATAGAACACATATGGCCTAACAAAATACTTTTCTATGATAAGAATATTATAGACAAACACACACACACACACAGATATATACAAGAGAGGTTCAGAAGAGCTGAGAATGAAGATCAGTTAGTCAATGTTTTCTGCATAGGCAAATTCATTATATAAGACTACAAAAGCTATGCACAAGATATAACTAAGTAAAGGAATCTTAATGATGAAAACCTTTAAATATGACTTTAATATCATTTCAGTTTAAATCGAAGCTCTAATTTTATTTAATCAAAATCTAACAATGACAACCTATAAATATGACCTTAATATCATTTTAAAAAGTTTAAATCAAATCTCTAATTGTTGGGAACAGGATATTGAGATCCATTAAATAGTGATAGAAATGGTTTTAGTGCAATTGAACAGTTGAGAATACATTTTGCATATGAATGGTCATGAGTGTTAGTGTAGAAGACATTACAGTGGTGGTATGAGCTCACTCTAGAGGAAGAGACACATGAATGGACACATGGTATGTGACATGTACAAGTTGTAGTATTCTCTTTGTATCCTCTATGATTGCGTGTAAAAGTTACAGTTTTTGAAGAGCAACAATTGATGGTATTGCTTGCACTAGTACAACAATAGCTAACATAGCATATCCTTTAGCGCGGTTACAAGATACAGTTTTTCCTTGTTTCTCTCACTATTGAACAACTCCTTCAAATCGTGGCAATAATTGAAGGGGTGCTTCTGAACATTTTATAGAGTGCTTCGACACCTGCTCAGGTACTTCACCCCCCCTCTTCCTCCTCTTCAAATTGCATTGTAATACTCTCTCTGGAAATATTGGACTGGATAATTCTATAATTGATGGGTCTGACGTTAAACATGTCTTGAAGATATCCCTTCAAGACAATCAATTTGACTCTTATACAATTGGAACCTACTTCATCAACACGGATGGATATGTTCTAGACAATACAAGTGCAGACAATAACTATGTATTGAGATATGATTATGAAAAAATTTATGTAGCCAAGACCTTCTTTGATTATGATAAGAAGAGGAGAATCCTGTGGGGATGGATCAATGAAGTCAAACAATGTACAGGATGATGTTGCACATGGCTGGTTTGGTGTTTAGGTGAGACTCGACGCTTATTACTTAATAATTTGTCAGTTTGTTTTCCAACCTTAAGGTTTTATTAAATATTGTTTGTTGATTTTTTGTTTTAAAGGCCATTCCAAGAGCAATCTGGTTAGACAATATCTCCAAAAGCCAGCTTATGCAGTGACCAGTATAAGAATTGGAGTCTCTCTGTGGAAACAAAATCTACAAAGATATCATTATTATCAACAATGAATCCACATTTGAAATCACAGGCTTGAAAGCTGCACATGTATGGATACCATCCAAAACACCATAGTCTTTAAAATTTTGTATTCTCTTTGGAAGAAAGGGATTATCTTATAGCTATTTTATAGCACATGGTGCCAGAGATTCCTGCTAATATCTTTCTACTCTACGGCCTAAGATCACAGTTGCTCGAAATACAACTAAAGAGTTGAGGCCACCAGAGAACCAATCATAAACAAAATAGCAATAAATAGGGTATGGCGCTTGACCAATTGTGTACCCAAAATAGAGCATGTCCTTGAATACGCTCCTGAGTTACAGATGGACTATGGTGCTAGACCATTCATACCCAAAGTAGAGCATTTCCCTGAATATTCACCTACGCTATAGATAAAGTATGGCGCCATACCAGTGCATGTTGAAAGGTTGGCTTCAGACATTCTATCTCTTGTACCCAAAATTGGATATGGAAATTCAGGGAGCTTGGTTGTCATACAAGCCCAAGAACGAGGAAGGAGTGGTTCAATGTCCGTGGTTTCTAATAATGAATACCCAGGTGGTGCCAAATGCAGAGGAATTGAGGTATGCTCTTGCAAAGAGCCTGAAATGCTACAAGGACTTAACTATGCTCCATCCCAGTTACCCCACACTCGAGCCTCAGGGTAGTATGATTGTGTCTGTGGATACAAGTGGCAGAAAGCGCAAACGACCAAGGCCCACAAGATCTAGGCCGGTGATCCAAAATCTAACAATGACAACCTGTAAATATGACCTTAATATCATTTTAAAAAGTTTAAATCGAAGCTCTAATTCATAAACCACTAAAGCACTAATTCCGACCTCAATTCTCCAATATTCTGGAGCTGAGAGGGATACTTTCAAAAGCAAATGACAGAAAATAGAAATATGTATATTAAGTATATAAAATTATATACAATCACTTTTAAGGCGAATGAGATCAAATGAATTCAGCCAATTGACTATGAATTTAAATGCATACCTGCAGAATTCAATTTAACGCAAGGGATTGACTGGAACTTGGAGAGCCTGAATAAAGAAATTATAATGTTAGTGACCAATATTTAAAGGTTAATGCATGAAAAAGCTATAAGATAAAATTTAAAAATAGTAAAGTCAAAGCAACATGCAAAATCAAAAAAGCAAAAATTGTTAGAAAAGCAAAAAGTACAATTGTTAAAAATAGCAAAAGCCAAGGTTAATGCATGCAAAAGCTATAAAATAAAATTTTAAAATAGTAAAGCCAAAGCAACATGCAAAATCAAAAAAGCATAATTGTTAGAAAAACAATTTTTTTTAAAAAAAAATAGCAAAAGCAAAATTGTTAAAAATAGCAAAACCATCATTTACGCCGTCAAATTTAACACAGTCCCATGAATGTCTGCAAAGCCATTTCCCATAGGGGTAACGCCTTCGGCGTCATAAGATTATTATTATTTAAAAATTAATATTGACATTTTAATTAATATTTATTATTTTTATTTTAATAGTTATTATATTAATTGTATATTATAACAATTATATTTAAATAAATAATAATAACTTTGTGGCATCGGCTCTGGAAAATAAGGATGGGCAACGACTGAGTGACAAGAGGCAAGGGCATTTTTCTTCACCTGGTCATGTGGTGCCCTCCCTTATTTTATCCATTGGTGGCGGCCTTTCTGGGGGCTTGTGTTCTAGCTCTTTTTTGGGGAGATGTTCACTTGTGAATGGGCATGTAATGCCCATCTCGAGACACCGGGAACATGGTTAAAAGTTGGTAAATTTTTTTTTTTGAAGTGTAAACTAATGTTTCGCCTAACTATTCTCACTAGGTCTTTAAATTCTCAAAGATATAATCTTTTAACCAAATTGCTAAAACCATTATTTCGAGTTAAATTGATTTGTCTAGCTTCGAATAATTTTTAACACATTTAAAAATAATGTAAATGTCACATTTAATAATTCATTTTCATGAATAAATAATCTACCCATTCATAATTAAATTTGCATTCCTTACTCAACAGTTTATTCCCACAATCTTACTTTATTTCAAAGGTGTAGAGGGTCACTTAAGGACCCTAGGATCAAGTCAATCTTAACCCTTGATCTCCATGTTGCCCTAATATGCCCTAAAAATTTCCTTATGATTGTTATTCTTTTTCTTCTCCTTCTCTTCATTTCATTCTTTTCTCATTTGTTTAGGTTTAGCTCTTGAATGTGTAGGTTGATGGATTCATGAAGATTTCCAAGGGAAGAACTACTTTTTTTTTTGTTAATTTATAACAAACAAAACTCAATACATTTGTATTTTTATTTATATCTTAGCAAGTATAATTGTGGTTGGGGTTTCAATGGAGGGTGAGGGCGGCGTTTTGGAGAGAGGCTAAGTGGAGGAACTGTGTGCAGGAGGTAGTAAAAAGGGACATCAAGGAGAAGGAGGTCGGGGGGGGTGGCGCAAGGGGCGGCGGTGAGTGGTAGCCGTAGGACATAGGCAGGGAGGCGGCGCAGGGAAGGGGTAGCGGGACAGTTGGCTGGAGGGAGGTCAGAGTGCCATAGGGGGTGGGGGCGCGGTCGGGACAGGGCCGAGGGAAGTTGTGCAGGGTGGGGGCGGGACAGGCCCACGGGGACCAACAATGGGGGTGGTTGTGGGGCAGCGCCCCCTGTGAAAAGTGCAGGGGTGGGGGGGCCGAACCCGACCCTCCCCCAATTACTATATATTTTATGTTTATTTTATTAAAACTTATAATATATATATATATATATATATATATATATATATATATATATATATATATAATATGATGTTTATTAATATACATATTATTAAAAATAAAATTGTTAACACACACACACACACACACAGTTGTATACTCCTATAGAAGAAGATAAAAGAATAATATAACAAGGATGATACACTTAAAATCATAGTTTCAATATACAAATCTGCCACATTTATTTTCAAAAATATCCCAAGAGAACTTGATTCATACAAGTTTAATTTATATGATTATTTCTTTGGCAAATATCAAAATGACATTATTCCCAATATGCCCACTTTCCTTTGAACATAAATAAAACAGATTTCTAACAACACATAGTGGTAAAAATATATTTTTCTATATATATTTTTAAAATTAGTTTCCCTTAATATCTAGATCCATGATACTTTCCAAAGGATGTGCAATTTCAAAATGAAAATATTTTCTTCCACTAGTAATTACCAAACTTCATGTAACAATATATATAAATTTCCTTTCCAATGCAAGGCAAATTTAAAGTTTTCAGAGTTGCACACTAACAAGATACCCAATAATCTTGATATTTTTTATTTAAAAAAGGGCATGCTTTTAAAGAAAAACAACTTTTCATTCCAATAAGGGTTACCAAAATTCTACTTTCAAGGGTCTTAAATTCAATGTTTAACATGCTTTCACAACATACATAACTACTCCTTAAATGAGTTACAAGTCTCTTACAAGATGTTTTAAGGAGATTGCTAAACCAATAATGACTCTCATTTATAAGAATGAAAATCACAAACTAAGAGTTTTACAAGAGGTGCAAGTTTCCACAAAGCCTTGACCAAAAGATACAAGGAGATAATGTCCCCAAAGAGAGAGAAGAAGCCAAATAGGACTCCAACAGCACTAACTATCAATCTTGAGCTCTAAACTTGATGCCTTCGAGAAAACCAATAAGGAGAAAGAGCTTGTTTGCCACCCAACCATAGGCATCATCACATGCCTCTCCCAAGGTTGGGATACATGCTAGCCTCCCCCAAGCCCATGGGAAAGAGGATAACCACCAAAACTTGCACAAGATGGAGGGTAAACCAACAATGATACAAGCACACAAAAATAGTTCACATACAACACAAGACTCCAAAATTTACAAGGAGGAGAACCCATGTTCATCCTCAAAAATGGGGAAGAGAGGAGAAAAGTTCTCCAAAGTTATACATCAAAATTATTTGCACAAAATACACATCTCCATATCCTCCTTATTGCTCCTAATTTCAATCAAAACCCTCCTTATTCCTCCCCCTTTCTCCAAGTCCTCCTTGGAAGGATTTTCAAACCCCAAAGGGGTTTCCTTACCAAGAATGGGGAAGGAGATTCAAGCCAAATGAATCAACTTCCCCACCTCAACCATTTGAGGGGAAAATAATAAGACCCTATAAGGCTAGTCCATCAACCTTGAGGATTGAGAGGAAAATTCCTCTCTCTTCCCCCACACTCCAAAACTCCATCATGCCATATGATGGAGGGAGTAAAACAAACAACAACAACCAAAAGCTACATACAACAAATAACAATCTCAACAACCAATCTAACAACATCAAAAGGAAAAAAAACAACACAAACAAAGATATAAGAGCCTACCTCAAGGAAAGCTCTCCAAAAATCTCTCCAACTTCAAATTTCTCCACACCTTGACTCAAGCCAATCTCCAAGCTCCAAAATCCACAAGCATCCCAAGCAAGAAGTTCCAAAAAAAAAGTCCCTCTCTTTTCCCATGAATGGGAATTTGAAGAGGAGCAAGCAAGCATCCTCACAAATGAGGGGGTGACATGTGTCACCCCTCTCCCTCATCAAGGTCAAAGATGCCAAAACAAAAGAGAGAAAGGGTAAAATTATCTTTTTGCCCTCTTCTCCCAAATTCCCTTAAATGTTAGCAAGACAAAACTAGTGAAACTTTTGATAAACACTCAAATCCACATCCCTTACATGGATGTGACTAAACAAGAGGTAAAAAGGGAGGGAAAACTCCCTCTAGCCTTGAAAATAAGCCCCCCTACCCATTAGGTAGGGTCCAAGGGCTCATTTTTATGTTAGGGGAACTCCCAAGCTACAAAGGGGTCCCCAAAAATGCCCAAAATACCTTAATTTCGGGTTTTGCATTTTTGGCACAAGGGTAGAGGGTGTGGGGACCACCCAAGGGTCTCACATGTGACCCTAAACCCTTGTGATTAAGTGACTCATTAAACAAAATATAAAATTTAAATGAAAGTGGGATTATTAACTCCCAAAGCAAGTTTACAACTTCACTAGCAACCCTAAACAAAATTAATAATTCAAAGCACAAAACATTACATAAATTGGGGTCACTCATAGTGCCCAAAATAATAATCTCCTATACTAAGGCTTCACACAATGAACATGGCTAGGACTCAGCCCGTGGGCTGCTTGTGCAAGATTGAGTAGCTGGCCTGAATCCCACGTTCTCCTGTAAACCTGTCACCTGCACACTCATTGCACACATTAACCACACCTGTCCAATACAATATAATTAAATGACATAGTAAGATATCAATGCGTTCTAAACTAACTAACGTCCTACTGAAATCAGGATGTGACAACGTGCACAATTATACTTAATATTCCAAAAGTTAGACAAAATGATACGCGACATATAACCATAGAATTCCACATGCAACAACTATCCATTATTATAATTATGTTCCAAACACAACATCATATCCATTAGTATCCATGACATCATAAGAAAATGCGACAATATAGAAATTAAGCTAAATTGGTGCTATACGCCTAAATGTCCACACATGTCTAATAAGATCGAATATCTAAATATAATGTCCAAGATATAACCAATCACTGTCAAAACATGTCTATGAGCAAAGAAACCACAAGCTACTGAGCTATAAAAAGGTGTGGGCACTACAGGGCATGGAAGAGCTTCCAGATTGCTAAATATTTATCTCCCCTTCAACCACTTAACAATGTGCCATTCTAAGATGGATCTTGAGGACTAACCTCGTTCTCTCCTTGGTCGCTGGTAAGGTCTCCCTGGTGCATTATGCACCATCCCCTGCTTACGAAGCTATTGAATAAGCTTGGAAAGTGAAAGTTTGACTATGCCTATCTCTTAGCAAAAGAATGTTAATATGGGAGGATGATTGTACCTGAGGGTGATCATAGTGATGTGCTAAAAATTTTGACGAAGTGAATGCAAAACAAATGAGACTATTCTGACTCCTAAGGTTACAATAGCTCAGGATATCAAAAATGGATGTTTCCTTAGAGAAAAGACTTAATAAAATGATGAGATCAACTCTTAACAAGACCATGGCCCGATTCTTACCGAGGGAAGTGGATTTTAGCACAAAGGAAGGATGATACTCAAATCCATGACAATGTGAATGTTCAAAGCATTGGCTCCCACTTCTGGAAGGCAGGTTAGACATTTACCCATGTGCTAATGGTTTCTTTATTATATTTTTTACCTGCGAGTGATGAGGAGAGAATGATTGATTAAGCATGATCAAATTAAAGTAAAGTGCCAATCCCACTACCTAGTCATGAAACCATGGTTCCCCTCCTTTAATCTAACTACTGAGACACTTTCTTGCAAACCAGTGTGGATTAGATTACTACACTTGTTACTGCAATTCTGGGACCAAGCTTGTCTTGTCTCCATTGGAAATAAGATAGTAAACATCTTGAGAATAGATGATCAAACCATGGATTTTACTCATACAACCTATTCTCGGATCCTAGTTTTGATTGATACTTATGAAAACCTACCTCCTAACATTGAACTAAAAGTTCAAAATATATCTTGGATCCAGCCCCTTGATTATGAAGGCTTTCCCTTCAGATGGAGAATTTTTTTTGAGCTGGGACATATTGCTACAAATTTTAAGATGGCTACGAGAAATAATGAGAGAAAAAGTAAGTCTTCATGGTGGAAGAATGTGGACCCTTATCACCTATTTGTTCGGTCAGATAGAGATTCAGAGGATACTTATATGGAAAAAATAGATTCTACTTCGGAGATTTTGAAGGGCTCCCCTTCTCCTAATCAGTTTGAGGAAGTGCTACCCATTACTACTACTTCGGATGTCATCTCTTCTCCTTCGATGACTCAACTTAGGGATGTAAAAGAAAAATTTAAAATCATCATTCTGGTTCATAAGGAAAATGTAAATCTAAACAATGATGATGGTTGGAATAATATGGGTAAGAAAAAGAAAAAGAAAAAGAAAAGTGTAAATGATACCAAAATGCATTTAAGATCACATGGGAAGGATCCTTAAAGATGAGGTGGGTATCATTATTTGTGTTGATCGGGTTTTCTTCTTCTTGTTTAGCTTAGTGTGCTAGAAATCAACAAATGCCAAACAACCTTGAATATGCAAGGGATTAGTACCTTGGGAGATGATGATGACTGATACGGGTGCAAAGTGGATGATAAGATCCTCACTAAGATCTCAGAAAACCTATTACTCAAAGACACTAGAGAAAATTTCTTAGATATTTTATGCGGGGGCTTCCTGACGGAGCGAAACCGAGAAGCATTTATTTCCTCGATGGCTGTCAACACTTGCGTAATAAAGAAAAATAATAGAAATGCAAGATAAACGAATAACGTGCAAGCTGATAAACAAAGAAACCCAAAAATGTTGGTGATAGATGAGCTACTAATCTTGATTCCAAGAAAATGCAACGTGAATCAAGCTAAGTGAACCACCAAAGCATGAGAAGGATACTGTGGGGATTCCAGTGGCATTACAAGGGCATTATGAGAATATTATGACAAACAAGAGGCTACAATGTTAGAGATTCACTCTTTCCTTCCTTTTTTTTGGCTAAAACTCCAAAAAAACATTTCCCAAAATTTCCAACTTGTTTGAACGAGGGGGAAGACCTATATTTATAGCCTAGGGGTGAGGTTAGATTATGGGTTATTAAGTAATCAAGGTTGGATAAAGTAACCCTAGTTAAGGGACATCATTTGAGTGGTTAGGTTTGATATGGATATGATGTGATTGTACGGGGATCATGATTTGAATTAGTGGGTGAAATAGTGGATGTGATCCAATTTTTTTGCATGAATTAAAATATGAGTGGGACTCATGATTTAAATAAAAGGAGTAGATAATTGAAAAGGTTGGATGAGGATAAAAAAGTAGTGGGACTCATGATTTAAATAATTTTTGAATGATAGGACTAAATTTGCAATATTTATACAATGAGGATTAATTATTTAAAAGTGAATCAATTAAACAATTAAGATTGCTTAACAGAACATCTATTTTTTTATGGGAAATGGTATTTATTTAATTTGCAAGGAAAATGGATTCAAATGGGTAAACTTGATGAGGGAGAGAGAATGTGGGGTGAAGGGGAGGAACGATACTAAAAACTGGTGTCTACATTTGCCCCTTTTTGATGAGTGGTTTGTGATAACAAGCCATGAGACAAAAACAAAAAGGGTTGGATGTGGATAAAGGAGTAGATGGTAAGCTTCCCCTCAAATGGGGAGTTGATGATGTCACATAAAATGATGATGCATGAGTTTGAAAAGGGTTGGTGGATAGAGGATGGGTAAAACCATGACCAAAGGAAAGATTCCCCAAGAAAAAAAAGATCACAATAATAATAAAAACTATGGCGGTGACTCCAATATCACATCGGTAGAGGACAATTGTGGTCTCAATGGAGACATGTGACAACATTCTATGGACCAGTGAGTGGGTGAAGATCACTACAATATGGATGTAAACCATGATGACCAATGGGTCATAGGAAAACATCAAAGTATGCACAACTAAATGCGAAAGGTATGTGAAATCCTTCATGAATGAGGAATCGAACAAAAGGTCATGCGTTCACCAGGAATGAGGATAAAAAGACATAGTACCCAAATAAGGACAAGAAGGAAAATGATTAAAAAATATGGATGATGAAATAATATGCCCTAAAAGAGGAAGTATGGCCGTAAAATAAAGAAATAAAAGGATAAAATCATGTCCCGAGATGGTTGGAATATAGCCACAAAAGTGGACATGTTAAGAGTCAGATTGGAGATAGTTTGAAAGAATATGCCCTAAAGAGGGTAGATATGATGTAAAATACGATCCATAGGAAAGCATTGTTATTGACTGTAGATGAGTAGATGAGGAAAAGAAAAAATTTCTTCCCACTTCTTCAGTAAATAGAAGGAGTCAAGCTACTTTTACGAAGAAACAAAAGTAGATCAAACATTTGTGGAAGAGAAAAATATTGGATTGGTGATGACCATTATGGTATCCTCAAAGACAAAAATGTCAAGGGAAGATTGAATGAGGGATATATGTGATGATGTCTCCTTGAAAGGGTTGAAAAGAATGGAAAAGACAACAATGGCTCCCGAAATGAGGAGAGAGAAATTTTATAGAGAGGAGGAAGATGATATTGAATAGACAAGGAGAATAGTGGACATGGTGGAGGATGGAGAAAAAAGGAATGAAAGAGGAGGAAGAGGATGGGGTGTAATAGGATAACGGATAAACCATTATATGCCAACAAGGAGGAGTGTGAATTTTTCTTGAATGTGATGGAAAGAAGAGGAAGATAATAATAGAGAAGATAAGAGAAGAGAAGATAAATAAAAACATAGAAGAGGCAGAAAGATGGGAAAAGATAAAAGGGGAAGAAATAGAGAGGGCGCGATGGGCCTAGAGAAAAATAAAATAGAGAAAGATGATAAGAGAGAAAGTGATGATGGAGGACGAACAAGAAGGAGAAGACAAGATGAGAAAAGGTAAGAAATAAGAGTAGAGAGATGAGAGAAGAGGGATGATATGTACCATATGAAAGAATAAGTAGAGATAATAAAGAGGGAAGATGCATAAGAAATAAATGATGAAGGAAAAAGAAGAAGAGGAAAAGAAAATGATAGAACAGATGGTGAAGGAGCAAGGAAAAGAAAAAGGGAAAGAGAAGAGATAAGAGGACAAAGTAGAGGGTGAAAACAAAAGAGAGATGTGCAATATGAAAGCAATGGAAACCAAGAAAGATACAACATGTAGAAGATGATGGAGAGAAATGGAGAAAAATGGAGGGTGATGAGTTAGAGGAGGAATGTAAGGAAGACACAAGAGATGAAAGAGTGGAGAAAAATAAGGAAACTATGGTGGAGGAGAGGTGGATAAGATTATGGGAAGTGAAACTAGGAAATAATGAATGAAAGGGGGAAGAAGTTAGGATTTAGAATGGAAAGATAAAAAAAGGAATGGTTCATTATCAGAAGAGAAAGAAAATTCAAGAGTGAAGGAGACAAAGGATGGAATATGGAGAAGGATATAAGAGATAGAGATGATAGGGGCAGAAGGAAATGATGAAGGAAAAAACAAGAAAATGACAGAGCAGAGGGTGAAAGAAAAAAAAGGGAGAAGGAGATAAAAAATGGAGGGAGTGAAGATTGGTAATAGGGATGAAGGGAGAGAAAGAATGGAACATGGAAGAGATGATAGATTTGAGAAAAGGAAGAGGTGAAGAAGAAAAATAAATAGATGGAAGATAATATGAGAGAAGGATGATAGGAGAGGTGAACAAGAAGACAAGATGAGAGTAGGGGTAAAATCAAGAAAAAAGGGAGAGAAGGATGGAAAATTAAATGGGATGAGGAAGATGAAGAAGTTAAATAAGAAAAAAGAGGAGGTAGAATAGAGAAGAGAAAGAAACATTGAGGGACCAAGAAGATGTGGAGAAAAATGAAAAAAGAAAAAGAAACCAACACATAATGATTGAAAATGTGGGGGTGAGAAAGAAAGGAGGTTTGGTAGTGGGAAGGTGAAAATGATAGGGAAATAAGAGATGGTAGAGTGGATACAGGGAGGAACCAAGGTGTTGGGAAGAGGAACCAAGGTGTTGGGAAGAAGAACCAGACAAAGAATATGAAACAGATCACATGGAAATGCATGTGGAGGGTGAGATGATAAAAAATATGGGACAATGTTGGTGAGCCAGGCTATCATTAGGGAAGTAAGAAGAAAGCACGGGGGAGAAAAGGGAAATAATTTGATATAGAGGAAGTAAAATAAAATGAGGGGTAGAAAAGAGGAGAGGACGACAAAGAAAATGATGCAGAAGGAAGGAAACTAAAAGGGGATATATGTAATGAAGAGTGAGAAGTATAAGGAATTTAAAGATAAGATGGAGGGAAGGAATGCCACAGATTGGAAAAGATGTGGAGATGCATGATGTGAGGATAAGTTGATGAGGAGAAAATAGAGAGAGGGCGTATGATGAAGATAGTAGAGACATTAAAGAAGTCTAATGGAAGATGGAGGGGTGGTAAAGAAAAAGAGAGGGAAGAATAGAAGAGGCAATGCTAGCAAAGGGAGTTTAGGAGAAGTCCTCCAATAATGATCAGTAGGGAAAGATGTGAGGCAAAGTGAGAAAAAGAAAAAAGTAAGTGAGGAATGGAAGAGGCAACACTAACTAAGGGATGTTAGGAGAAGTCCACCGATAATGATTGGTGTACACAAGGGAAGAAAGGAAGGAAGTGAAAATGGAGGAGGTCAAAAAGAGTGAATAAGGACGTGTAGAATGTGGATGAGTGAATTTTAGGAGAATTCCATTGATAATTACTAGTTCGGAAACCAAAGGCGATGATGAAAGAATGTTAGGTGAAAAACTAACAACAATTATTAGTGGTGGAAGATGGGTGAAGGAACAAAGAAATAATAGAGAAGGACGAAAAGGGTGAGAAGATCAGGGGAGAATGAGATGGGGTGATTCTTAGGGAAAAAATTTGGTTGGTTAGGGAGAATAGGAGGAAGAAATGGCCAATGGATGTGATTTTTAATGAGAATGATAGATCTAATTTGAGTAGGATTTTCGTGTTGTGTGGATAGTTAAGTAGATGTGCCAAGTGAGGATGATGGAGGGGAAAAGTGAAAAAAAAGAGGTGGCATTTACAAGAATGGAAGAGGAGGTGAGAGGATGTGATGACAGGGGTTAATGAGAAACTATGGATGGTGATGGTGTGGAGTGTTGGGCGAGTGCAAGATGAAAAATCATTCTTAAGAGGGACTCTTAAGTAAGATCGCCATGCTGTAGGAGTGGTTAAGTAAGATCTCCAAATTGGAAGTGATGATAAGGAAGGTGAAAGGAAACATTATAATGGGTACATGGGTGGAATGGTTGATTGGAGTAGATGAATATGACGCGAGGTAGGAGAAATGAGATGAGGGAAATATGGTGAAATGGAGGAAGGGTGAATGACCTTAAGAGATCTAAGTAAGATTGCCATGCAACAGGAATGGTTAAGTAGGAGGGCCAAGCTGAAGAAGAAGAAGAATGATGAGAAGAAGTGAATTATTGATAGGGTTGATGGGAAGAGTTTATGACATGATGGACTGATGGGTAACCCTCAAGTATATTTTCCATACTGTGAAAGTGTGTAAGTAAGATGATTGATAAGAAGACGGATACACAGAAGGATGAGAAAAGAGTGAGTGGTTTATGCTAGAGTGGAAGAAGAGGTGAGAGGGGGTGATAATAAGGAAAGAAGGAAACAAAGTAGTGTAACATAAATGGATGGGGGAATGTATGCGGTGTAAGATGAATATTTTGAGGGGAATCCTTAATTGTGATGCCAATGTTGTGAGAGTGATGATGCCAGAGTGTTAAGTGGAAGAGATGGAGTAGAAAATAATTTGTAGTGATGATTGTCGTTTGATGGAATGGAAAATGGTGAAGGATTTTCTACAACGGTAGGATCTTAGGAAAGGGGTATATCTCAACCAAGATGCCTACAGAAGGGGTGATTAATTAAGATCGTCAATCTGAAAGTGAAAGGATGAAAGGGGACAGCAATGATAAAACAGGTGATGGAGGAAGTGATGCAAGTAAAAGAATGTTAGTGGAAAAACCAACAACAATTATTAGTGGTGGAGGATGGGTGAAGGAATGAAAAAACAATAGAGAAGGAATAAAAGGGTGAGAAGAGTAGAGGATAATGAGATGGGGTGAATTTTAGGAAAAATTTTGGTTGGTAAAGGAGACTAGGAGGAAGGAACGACCAACAAACGTGATTCCGAATGAGACTTTGTCCGAAATGACATGTCTAATTTGAGTAGTATTAGCATGCTATGTGGATAGTTAATTAGACGTGCCAAGTTGAGGATGAAAATCCAAGAATGGTGAAAAAGATGATGTATTCGTTATGTGGTAGATAGGAATAAGAACGGTGAGAAGGATGATAAGGAGATAATTGAAAAGAAGATAAATATGATGCAGGAGGATGGATGGAGAAAGGTCATGTTGGCCATGGTAGGGGATGAGGAGTTGCATGACAAAGAACTCTCTTTGAGAGGGATACTCAAGTATAATTCACAAACTGAAATGTAGATCAAGTAGAATTCCCAAACCAAATAGTACATAGAAAGAGTGTTTATAAATAGTAACAAATTTCATGGATTTATGGATGACGTTAATAAAATACATCCTTAGGAATAAATATATGGATGTAAATTTTATGATTTGAAATGTGATCTCTAAGAATGCAATTGTGATAAAAGGTGACCTTGATGAGATAAATGACACATGACCATAGTAAGGGGCATGTAAGAAAAACATGCTTTGAACCGGATGGGAGGGAAAAAAGAAAGGGTAACACTTAGGGCATTGCACTTGTAGCGAATAGCAGGTGTAATTACATAAATAATGACAACTACTTATACCAAAAGACCATGGGGGATATATGGATGAAATATTCTCATACAAATAATGTTGACACAACAAAGGGATTGTATATGTAACTTATACATGGGAAGAGGTATCTCTATAGGTGGTTGTTCCTAGAACTATGCCCCAACTCTGGGAAGGGGGAAGAACAATAATAGATGAAAACTGATCAATGCGGGAAGCCTTCTGAGAATGATGATAAAAGGAAGGATTATTAATGTGGGAAACCTTCCAAATTCCATAATAAAAGAGTAGCCATCCTTCAAGGGTATGGTCTACATTTACATGGAATGAATAATTTTTAATAGTCGTCCTTCGAGGGATTGGTCTATTTCTTTAGTTTTGATTTGCATGCTGTTATTTTTCTCTTCTTTTTTTTTTACATGAACAACTGTCCTTCGAGGGATCAGTCTATTTTTGATAACTTTGATTTTAAGTTTTTCATCCATGAAATTTTAACTTCACATGGGGGAGAGATGGGAATAGCTAACTAGATGACTTAAGAGGGGATAATGAATGTACAAGAGACACCCCTAGACCCCTTCACATGACTGCAATAGGAGAATGAGAGGGTGATGGATGTAATGATTGTGGAGTCCTCACCAAATGGGAGAACCTATCCATAGTGAATATGTTATGAGTAGAGTTGTGGTAATCATATTTAAGGTCATATTAAAATAGTGACGGTAGACCACATAGTTCATATCATTACCATGATAGATGAAATGTGATAATGATGGAGGAATGATCTAAAAATATGATTACATACTCATGGGTACATGTGATAAAAATAGAATGGGCTGTAAGTGCAATGCATTAAGAGGTTAAGTTTCTGGTTTACCATCAAGGGAAGCCAAATGGTAGGCCCTAGACCTATACTTATGCGTGATAATGTATGATCTAATCCAGTTGGGAGAAAACTTTCGCCATTGGCTCCTTTCTAGGGTAGTGATGTTCTGATTATCCTTTAAAACAAGGTCACCTATTTAAAATTAGTTATTTGATATGATTGGTATAAGCACACTAGATACGCTCTTGATAAACATGATGGTTTTTACGAGCAAGAAGGTGGTGCTTGTCTAACAACTCAAGTTGCATTAGAAATTCCTGAAAATAATCTTCATCAAAAATTAAGTCAGAAAGAGACACACGTAAGGATGGAATTTGAACTTCGAGAGTGGCCCCTTTGGAGGTGCAAATTCTAGTGCGATAGGCCCACAGGGAAAAGGGAAGGGGGAGATGTCAGTTCTGACCTACTTGATCAACGGTCTTGGCAAGGATATTTCAGATATTTTTATTGGTGGGCTTGATCTTGGCTGTTAGCTTGAGGATAATATGGGGAAAAAAATCTAAGTTGGATGTTGAATGCATCATTGATTTTTTTAAGATCCTTATGTTACTGCAGAATCACAGAACCCTTGATTGTTTGTAAATCGATAGATTGAAACTGTCAGTGTGATTGCATAACATGGAAATTTTCCTAAAGTGTGGGACTTTACAATCGGGAAATCTATTTGGATGAAGGCTAGTTTTTATTCCTCTATTTTGATACACAAATTCAAATTGTAGAGGATCTATCCTAAAATATACTCTGACTTGCCAAGGAGACGTGGTTGAAAAGATTGAAATAAATTAAACCTAATCTACAGGAGGTGATGTGCCAAAAGGAATGCTGAATAACTTTCCTTGCATGGAAATGAAAGTGAAAAAAGATTGAAGAGGATGAAAATAAACACAAATAAGTTTCTTATCACCAATTCATTCACCAGTAAAAACAAACTATCAAAACATGTAGCACAACCTAAATTGTACAATTAACCAAAGTTGTAATGAGAGATCAGACATATACAATGAACACAATAGAGGGTTTATATTCATCCACAAACTTACACTGTTTCTCCACAGATTTGATAAAATGCATTACAATGGCCAAGAGGCAAAAATTACATTTATAGTTTAAATGGGAGGTTTGTACTCCACAAGATCACTTATAGACAATAGAAGAAGGGAGGGTACAAAGCAATATTATCCAACCTTTTGAAATGAGCCCCTCCTTAAAATATGTAGGAAGAATGAGAGAAGGGAGAGAGAAGGAATTCAAAATCTTCTTCAACCACCCAAAAATGCATTAAAATCACTTGCAACAATGATGGGTGCCACTGGAAAACCCATACCTCCTTGTACTTTTCCTTGTTGGGGAAGAAAGGAAGCCCATACCTCATCATTTGGGTATGTGATAAATTTGACACATTCCTCTAAAATGGTGGATTGTATTTCCTCATTTTTAAATACTTAGCCTTACTAAAACTAAGGAATCTAAAACTTTCCTCTAAAATGGTCAAAGAAAGGAAGCCTATACCTCATTAGTTATCTAGAGGACACTAAGATCTTTCCAAAAAGTCCAATTTTGTGCAAATCTGAGCTTCCAGTCAAAAGTTATGGCCATTTGAAGATGGGGGTGCCATACTGCAATAATTGTGATAGGTTCATCTCCCTTTTCGAACTCCGAACTTGCATCGCACCAACCAAAATCTGAAATTTCATAATTTCAATATTTGGATCTTTGAGAATTTTGACTTCAGAGGTCACTTCATTGTTCCTCACTCAAGTTGGCTCGAGAGTTCCGAAATGCCAAACCTCCAAAGTTTGAAACTTGGACTTCAAACTTTGAAATCATGTTATGTGACACTATTTATCATTCGAGCTAAAAGTTTTGAAATTTTGAAACTCTGAAGTCCAAAATTTAGGTTTCAGGTTTCAGAATTTTGCATTTTTGGGTTTTTGGGGGTTTGGGACTTCAGGTTTTGGGGATTTGGGACTTCGGCTTTCAAGGATTCAAAACTTCGGGGCTTCATGGATTCAGGAATTTGAGTTTCGGGGATTCAGGAATTTGGGTTTCGGGGTTTCGAGACTTTGGATTTCAAGGATTCAAGACTTTGGGGTTTAAGGGTTTGAGACTTAATTATCCATCTGGCACATGAAACCTTTGAAATCTAAAAATCCTGAAGTCTTAATTTTAGACTTTGGGTTTTCAGAATTTTTCTTCTCCTCGCGTGGCACTATTCACTGGGTCGACCTTGTTGCCATCTCTGAACTCCTGAATGTCCGAAGTTTGAATTTCAGACTTCAAGCTTTGATGTCTTTCTAACCTTTTCTTCTCTTGATTCAAAATTTTTTCCTACCGAATATGAATTTCGCTTCGGCCTACCTCCAAGAAACCCTACCTCCAAATTTTAAATTTCAAACTTCGGAGCTTCTTCATTTCCTGAACTCCTCTGCAATGTGGTTGGTCTTCTTCACTGACTTGCTCAGATTGAGCCTGAAACATGAGCTCCCATGGCCAAATCGATCCTCCTATTTTCTCTGTGCAAGGTCATGTTTTTCTAATTTTTCTTGAGGGGAAAAATTGGGTAACACCTTATTTTTAAAGGACTTTCCATTATCCATAACAAATTTATGTGGAACATTGAAGCAACAGATGATGTGTTGATAAATGAAATTAATGATTGGGACAAATTTATTTGAGGTGAGTGGGATAAATTCTACCCATTTAGTGAAATATTCTGTAGCAGTGATGATAGAATGATGTTGTTGTGACAAACAGGGATTTATTAGACAAATGAGATCAAGAACCCATTGTAAAAAGGGCCATAGATCCTAAGTAGGATGTAAAGCTTGGCTAGGAACACGAATGAGATTAGAGTGATGTTGACATTTTGCACACTTCTTGACATACTCACAAGAATCATGATTAAGAGAAGGCCAATAATAGCCAAGACGGAGAACAAACTTAGCAACAAATAAGACACTAAAGTTTCTACTAAAAATACCATCGTGAACTTCTTAGATAGGTTGAGAGGCTTCATGGGATTTAAGGAATCAGAGAAGGACACCATCAAATACGAGTTTATGAAGAATGCCACTAAGGATCGCATAGTGGGTAGGGCATTGGATGAAATATCTCTTAGCATTTTTAGAGAGGTCAGGAAGAGTGATAGATTTGAATAAATAATCAAAGATTTGAGAATACCAAAGGTTTGATGAATTAGATTTAACAAGATGGATCTGGGATACGTCATGAAATGGTTTGTCACAATGGTGTATAATGACAGAAAGCTTGGAATCCTGCCTTGTCCAAGGGATAAGTGTCCACGAGGGATGTCATCTTATCGGATGAAATGATTGGTTGATCGAGGAACATGTTGAATATTGTAAGAATCAAAGGTTTTAAGAAAAAGATGAGAAATGTCATGATATTGTTGTAGAATATCGATTTTACACTGATATTCACATGTGACTTGTTTTTATTACAAGTTCATAATTGCATCATAAATGTCAAGAATCTAGATGCCTAGAAAGACATCAATTTCTAGTCCTAGTATAAGGGATTTGTATTCTGCCATATTACTTTTATATTAAAAGTTAAGTTTGAATGTGAGGGGAATAGGAGCATCTTTGGGAGGAATGAGAACAATGCCTACTCCTCCCCGTCTTGTTGGCATTTAGAACCATCAAAGAAGAGGGTCATTTTAAGGGGATCATAATGAAGCTGATTGATGGATTTGTCGGGGAAGTATTCACGAGGAGGTTGTGTATTGGGAAGAGGGGATTATGCTAATTGGTCGAAAATAGCTTGGCCCTTAATAGATTTTTGAGGGATGGATTCAAGGTCAAACTTAGTCATGATAATGAGGCATCGAGAGATGCGATCATTATGATATGGTTTATAATGCATTATTTTGAGGGGTTGGAAGCTAGTAATAATATAGGTCTTGTGATTAAGAAGACAATGTCAAAGTTTCAAGTAGCAAAGAAAATGGCGCAACAAAACTTTTCAGCTTCATTGTACTGAGTTTCGTAGTCGTGAAGAGTACAAATGATGTAGTAGATGACCTTCTCACGGCCTTGGTCATCACGATGTGCTAACATGGCCGTTAGAGCATGATTGGTTATAGATATGTATAAATAAAAGGGATCCCCCTCGCGTGGAGGTGTGAGTACTAATGGAGATAAAAGATACCATTTAAGATCATCAAAAGCCTTTTGACAGTTGTGATCCCAATCAAAATTTGTGTCTTTTTGAAGAAGGTGATGAAAAGGTTGACATTGATAAGAAAGTTGTGAGATGAAATGCCAGACAGATTGGAGGCGGCCTTGAAGACTGCGAAGCTGCTTGAGATTGGAAGGAGGGGGAATTTCAAGGATTGCTGTAATTTTCACGGGGTCAACCTCATTGCCCCTGATAGAAACGATGAAGCCAAGGAGTTTTCCAGTAAGAACTCTGAAAACACACTTTACCGGATTGAGGCAGAGGAAGAAACAAATGAGCCGCTCGAAAAGGATTTCAAGGATAAAGAGGTGAACACATCGATGTTTGGACTTTCCCAAGAGGTCATCAACATAGTCTTCTACGGTTTGATGTATGAGGTCATGAAAGATATATTTCATGGCTGACTCGTTGCAATAAGTGGCCCCATGGGGTGATGAAAAATTCTTCAAATCTGATTGGGGCATGAAATTGATAGAAAAAAGTACCACATGATCGGTGATAAAGGATGTCTTGTGATTGATCTTATATGGTGTGATAGCGACGGGAAATTTGATTATAGCAATGAGAAAAATTGGTCCATCAAAGAAATCATCTCATTTCCCAGGAGAGTCGAGATCATGCACAAGTTGATGTAGATATTAGGAAGAGGAAAAGTCATCTATAGGGCAAACGAGATTAAGATCTCGAAATTTAGTCCATATACGAAGATTTTCTAATGCTTTAGCGATGGGTACGATGTTAGAAACCCATTGGGGATAATCAATGGGGATGATAAAATTTACAAAAATAAGATGTTGCAGCTCTTCTTTAACAAGAAGAAAAACTCGAGGATGCATGAGATAAGCTTCTGCCTAACTGGTTTAGCATTGGGGATGGTAACTATTTTATGAACAACGATGGAGGGGTCAAGACCTGGTGTGTCAGAGTATGACCATGCAAAATCTTGGCTATGTTTAGATAAGAAAGAGGTGAAGGCTTCAAGTTCTTGCGGTTCCAAGGATTGGCCCACCTTAAGGATGTGGGGCTCTTGAGGAGTCCCGATATTAATGTCAATAGTGGATTCATTTAGGAGAGTGGAAGTATCAGGGGGAAGGGACTTCTGGATATGAGAATCTTTAGCCCCCATGTAAGAAAGAATGGAATTGTCATTGTCACGTTGAAGAATATCAATGATAGGTGAATCTTCCTTTACCATCTCTGGGTGTTTGAGGGGAAAGGACCAAGTTTCGTTTCCAACCTGATAAGTGACCGGTCCAAGGGAAATGGTGGAAATAAAAAAAGTTAGGGGGAACTGAGACAATGTCATCTAGATCTAGATCAATATGATAATTGGATGGAGAGAAGGTATCATCTGAATTGGTAGGATAGTCAGATGGAGATGAGATATCATCTGGATTGGTAAGATAGTCATATGGAGAAGAAGTGTCATCTAGATTGGTAAGATATTCAGATGAAGAGGAGGTAGGCGAATCAAGGTTGATGGGAGAGGATGCGGATGTGCCTTAAGGAGGGATGGAGGGATCTTTGTATCCCAAGCCAAGTTTTTCACATGATTCATGGGCTTCGTGTGAAGACATTGTCGTGAGGGCCTTATTCATAATGCCCCATACCAAACCCCTTCCATGCACAATGATAGAGGTATGTATGAGCGAAGGATGGTTTTCCAAGAAACCCAAAACCACCAGTATATGGTTTGGTGTGAGGGTGATCTTTAGCATGAGAAGAAGGTCGATCAAGGCCACTGTAGACTAGGTTGGTTTTTAGAGAAGAGGGGCCAAATGATACGATTTCCCTAACATTTGATTGATACATAGGGGCCTTATTAGGGTGGCTGAGATGGTTGGGGTGAAGGAAGACCATTAAGAGCAAGGAGTTGATATTCTCCCAAGGTAAGGTGCTACATCACAACATCAGAGGATCCATCGTGGGGTAATGTGGATGATGGCACAGAAGAACTGGTGGATGCACCGGAAGAAAAGTTAGATTTGGGGACAGACATGTCCTTAGGTCTATAGATGATGTGACATGTCTTGAAAGGAGAGGCATCTACAGGGAGAGCATAAATGGTCCCTTCATGTTCATATTTGATAGAATGGTGGAGGGTAGATGGGACACAATGCATGGTGCGAATCCAATGATGTCCAAGTAGAAGATTGTACTAGAATTCTCCTTCTATAATGTAGAAGATCTCGTGGAGGAGTTTATGGCCAACATGAATGGGAAGGACAACTATACCCAATGGGGGAGTTACAACATTGTTAAATCAATGGAAGATGGTAGAAGATTCAAAAACAATGGTGTTGGGTAGTTTGAGCTAGATGAAGGTATGAGAAGAAATGATATTGATACTAGCACCATTATTAATCATGGTTCGTTGGATACATGTATCATTGATGTGGATTGTGATGAATAGAGGTAGATCATGCTCTTCCAGTGGCATATTGGGGATTTTTGAATCCTCAAAGGACATGGCGGAACATGTTGCAAAGGCATCAACTAAAGTTGTTAAAGGTTGAGGCTCATCAGATGATACCTAGATGCACTGTAGAATTTTGATGAGATCCTATTTGTGGTGCGAAGAGCTTTGAATGAGCTCATAAAGCGACATTTTAACCGGGGCCTGATGGAGTTGTTTAATAATGGTTTGTTCGATGGAAGCAAGATTAAGAGCGGCCAACACAAATACCTTGACCTTAGAGGAGGATGGAGATGCTGATATGGGATGAGTGGTGGGAGCATCGATGACAACTTTTGGTTGTGATGGTGGTATGGATGCGGTAAGTTCCTTAGGAGGGATAGCGATAAAGGTCTTTAGAGTAGGTTGTGTGGTGGAGTTAGGATTATGTGGTCCAGAACGGGTGGTTATCCGAACAACGTTGATCAAAAGAGGGGGACCATCCCCGGAATCATCCTCTTTTGGTGGTGGGTTTGTGATGTCCTTGGATGTATCCTCTTTTGGTGGTGGATGGGGGTGTGGATGCAGTAAGTTCCTTAGGAGGAGGGATAGCGACAAAGGTCTTTAGAGTAGGTTGTGTGGTGGAGTCAGGATTATGCAGTCCAAAACGGGTGGTTATCCGAACAACGTTGATAAAAAAAGGGGGACCATCCCCAAAATCATCCTCTTTTTGGTGGTGGGTTTGTGATGTCCTCGGATGTATTCTCTTTTGGTGGTGAATTGGTGGCAGGAGTCCTTGATGAAAGGAGTGGCCTAGTTGTTCTGGCAGATGCATGTTGGGATGAGGGAGCTGATTGGGTTGGTGGAAGAGTTGGTTCTCCCTCACTAAGAAGTTGATTCTCAGTGATAAAGTGGCGTACGATGGTTTGAGAAAGCTATGTACAATGTTCAGTGTCATGTCCTGGGGCTCGGTGGAATGCACAAATAAGATTAGAGTCAAACCATGAAGCCCTAGGTGCACTTGGGTCGAAAGGTTTAATTGGCGGCAAGGTGATTGCTGAGGCCTGGAGTAACTGATAAAACATGGTCGTATAATATCCATGATGGAATAGGTGATTGTGTTATAGGTGAAAGATTTCGGGATGATGCCCAGACATGTGTGATGGTGTAATGGTAGCCTTTGACATTGTCTTCACTTTGGGAGGGGGAGCCGACTGCGTTTGATGTGGGATATTGGTTTAGGATGTGGATGCCTTCGACTTCAATTTTGGGATGTGGTTTGGAAAGAGGTCGTTGTTGTATTGCTTTGTTAGTAGTGTAGGTTTTTGATGAAGGGGATGCTCCCAAAATGGGGGAAGACGATGAAGGGTGTGGTCCCAAAATAGAGGAAGATGATGCGGCTTTAAGAGGATTGATATTAGAGACAATGAGGTCTACATTTTTGCGAGGATGTGAAGGAGGACGTTGAGGAAATGGGGGTTTAGATCTTATTTGTGAATAGGGACCCTTGGAAGGAATGACAAGAATTTCTACTGGAGGAGCTAAAGATGGTAATGTAGTAGACACGGGTGGGGATTGATTAGATGTGTAGGTGTCTGATTGTGTAGAGGGACCCTTGGAAGGAATGACAAGAATTTCTACTGGAGGAGCTAAAGATGGTAATGTAGTAGACACGGGTGGGGATTGATTAGATGTGTAGGTGTCTGATTGTGTAGAGGGACCCTTGGAAGGAATGACAAGAATTTCTACTGGAGGAGTTGAAGATGGTAATGTAGTAGACACAGGTGGGGATTGATTAGATGTGTAGGTGTTTGATTGTGTAGAGGGACCCTTGGAAGGAATGACAAGAATTTCTATTGGAGGAGCTAAAGATGGTAATGTAGTAGACACGGGTGGGGATTGATTAGATGTGTAGGTGTCTGATTGTGTAGAGGGACCCTTGGAAGGAATGACAAGAATTTCTACTGGAGGAGTTGAAGATGGTAATGTAGTAGACACAGGTGGGGATTGATTAGATGTGTAGGCGTCTGATTTTGTAGAGGAGATGAGATGATAATTGGAAGTCATTGCAAGTTGAAGTGCTTGCCAAACGTCTTCAAGTGATGAAATTTCCATAGAAGAAGGTGACGTAGATGTGTTTACAATAGTGGATGTAGTGAGTGTGGGTAAAAGTGTGGAAAGAGGGACTGGGAGTGATGCTAAGGATGTAACAATGGGTATAGTTGGAATGATTGCAGATAACGTAATCGAATCCGACAATGTAGATGTGGTAAGTGATGAAGCAGGAATAATATTTGTACATGGGGGAGGTGTGACAAGGATGGAAATAGGTGTGGGTGTAAGAAGAGATGTTGAGATGGATGTAGATACGATTGATGATAGTATGGGGATGAGCTGTATGAATGTTGATGAGCTTATAGATGTAGTAAGAATGTCTAGGGGATTGTTGATGAAGAGGGTAAATCTGTGGATGAAATAGGATCTTCATCAATAGCGTGTAGAGTATTAATGGTATGAGAATTGGGAGTTTGGGATGTAGAAGAAGTGGTGGTTTGACTTGTTGATGTTGGTGTGTGATTTTGAAATGGTTATTTAAAGATGTCCAATGGTTGACTAGGTGAAGCATTTGGATTATCTATCTGAAGATCTCTCTGATTAATCAGTCTTTGAACCAAATCCTTGAAAGTTCGACATCTCTCTATGTCATGTCCTCGGACTTGGTGGTACTTGCAATAATGATCCTCACGATACCATGTGGGTTTTGGCCTAGACTCATTAATTGGTTGGATAGGTGAAACATTTGGATTATCTACTTGAAGATTTTCTTGATCAATGAGTCTTTGGACCAAATCCTTGAAAGTCCGACATCTCTCTATGTCATGTCTTCGGACTTGGTGGTACTTGTAGTAATGATCCTCACGATACCATGTGGGTTTTGGCCTAGACTCATTAATTGGTCGGATAGGCGGCAGTGTGATCAAGTTCACTACCATTAATTTGTCAAATATAGTGATGTATGACTCCCTGAGAGGAGTATAGTGAGGCATTGGTCGTGTGAATCGTTGTTGAGCTAATGTAGTAGATGTAGATGTGGAGGATGATTTAACAATGACAGCGTTGGCCACTATGTTTTTGACTTATCATTTGATGTAGACGGTCTGGTGAATTCCTGTTTAGGCTTATTTGATTTCAATTTTAAATGACCTTGTTTGAGGGCAGGCGTCTCCAGCTTGCGAGACATGGTAAAGGCTTCCTCAAAAGTTTGAAATGATTGAATTTGTAAAGTAGAGGAAATATGCATCGCACAAGAGCGTGTGAATGAGTTCGATTAGATCTAGTTTGAGGAAGAGGGAAAGATAACTAATTTATAATATTGCGCCATCGTGCGACGAAGTCTGTAATGGATTCATCTTCAAATTGTCTGATGGTATATAGATAGTTGATGGTTACTTTTCACACCATATTAATTGAGAAGTGTTCTAGAAATAATTGCGCAAGTTGAGAGAAAAAAATATGGAGTATTGAGGAATATTATTGTACCAATCCAGGGGAAGGACCAACCAAGGACATGGGAAAGGTACGAAGCATCAAATCTTGGTCATGTGTGATAAGGTAGCATGCGTGTTTGAACACACAGATATGCTGTTGAGGATCCTCCTTGCTATTAAATTTCATGAATTTGGACAATTCCCAATGTGGAGGATATGGTTTAATTAGTATAGATGGATGGATGAGTTCATTTCATATTTGTTAATAGGATAATGTAACTTTAGATCTAAAAGTGGCGGCCTCTAGGTTGGCTAATCGACTCACTAAGGTCTACATGTGATCATTGGGAATAATTTTTTGAGGAATGAGAGGTGGTGGTTGTGTGTAAGAAGTTGTTGGATAAATTTACTGATGAGCTTGCAGGTGCATGGGTGTTTGAGGAACTTGATAGGGTTGGGTGTATATCATGGGCTGTGATTGAGGTGGAGGTTACTAGAATACTTGTTGCTAAGAAATAGGGACATGATACTATTGTTGAGACTAGTCCAGTTGTTGTAGAAATTGTTGAGTAGGGATGTAAGCCTAGATAGGTTGATGGAATGGGTGAGACATTGAATACTGCAAAAGAGTTGTAAAAGGGGGTTGAGAAGCAATGCCATACACATGTGATGTGAGAGGGACCTTCTGTTCAGATAGGGAATGTGAAACATGGGGAGGTGGGTTAGGAGCATTAGTGATAATTGTGGTTAAAGAGGTAATGGGTACGATAGTTACAATAGTTGTGTTGATTTGGGGGGATTGGAAGGAATGGGTGTGACTAACTGAGTAGTTTGGTGGGATGGTGGATTGATAGAGGATGAAGTGAGATCACGTTGGGTTGTAAAAGACTCATTTGTTGTGAATGGAATGGTTTAAGAATTGGTATGGTAAGGGTAAATCTGTTGAAGTGGTGGGTCATCTAGAGGAATCTTTATGGATTTCTTAAGAAGATAGTCTCAAAGAGCCACCAGATTGGCATCAACAAGTTGTTAAAATTATAGATCACTGAGAGGGATGATATGAGGACCAAAAGGCTCCGATATGACAAAGGGTGGGGTGGCTGGCCTGAATGGGATGGAATGATGGTATAAAATTGAAGTGTGACCGGAGGGTATTGGGTGACAAATGTTAATGAGGAAATGGGTGGTGTCCATGAAAGAGGTAGTCAAAGGCATGGATGAGGCAGTTGTTGAGGTGAATGTTGGTTGGGATGAAGAACTATTTGAAATGAGTCTGTGTTCCATTTTCTTAGCGGCTGATCGAGCGATTACAGGAATAAAATAGAAAACTACTTTTATGCTAACTAAGCCAAGAAAGTCAGGAAAACAATAATTTTTTTTGTCTTTTTAAATCAAGAAAACGTGTGAAATGAAAAATAAAATGGTTGCAAAAGGAGCTAGAAGGAGGAAAACTATGTTTGGTTTCAGGTAGGTTATGGATTGGAAATGTTTGAAACAATGTCCTGTTGGGTGATCAAATCCTAACTAGTGAACCAGGTGAAAGTGGTGTTTTGATGTGTTAATTGATACGTGAAGTTTCAGGCAGTGTATGGTAAAACATGCGATGTAGAATATTAAACATCCTATTTAAATTATATGAGAAAGCAAGATGAGAAATGAAAGTTATTTGTTAATCCAAATCTAAATGTTGTTGTTTGATGAGGACACTTCCACAAGAGAAGGGAGTTGTGATGCAAAAGGAGAAAATAGAGAAAGTGAGGAATACCTATATAACATTTTTCCTTCTATCTGACAGCAAATTGTGGTGAGTAAAGTGTAGGCTCCAAGCAATCTGGGAAGTGATTTTCTTCGTATCTGGGTGAATGGTGTTTGAAGGTAGTAATCGGTGACCAAGAACATTTGAGGACCCTAAAATTGTATGATTCATGATTGTGGATGGGGTTGATAAGAGGATATTGTGGTGTGTTTTGGTTTAGCGCTTAATCTTTGACAACATAATTTTGTGGCCGCAAGTTCATAGACTTTACCAACAAAAGAAAATACGACAATTAGTGGATATGAGTTAAAAAGGTATAAAAAGGATGATAAAAAATGTTCTAATATTTATATGCAAAAGAAAATCCTACGCATAGAACATTAAAAAAAAATCAACGTTTGTATGTAATTATAATAAACAAGGTATGGAAACTAATCGAGTGTAAATTAAATTATAAAATAAATGATGAAATAATTGTTATCCGAAATTTACCCCAAGGTGATTTCGATAACTTGCACAATTTCTTTAGACTTGGAGAGGAAGAAATGGTGAAAATAAAAAAATCAGATTTTGAAGGCACCTCTTTTCTTTTCTCTAACCTCAATATTTGAGAAACATCTAAGGAGTTAGTGAAAAATTGTTAAAATTTACAAAAATAAGAAAAAGACCTATTTTAATGTATTGCGGGTCTGGAGGCTATGGGTGGAACAATTGCGGATTGAACTAAAGTTCCTCATCCTTGACTTGGGTCTGAAATGCTAAGAAAACAATCTGTTGCAGAAAATTTAGGTCATGATGTCCCAGGAAGCATAAGTTCCATCGCGACACGAGTTCCCTGAAATGTCGATTTTCCTGATTTACAAAGGAATGAAGTGTATTGCGGATATGGCAGAGTTGGATGACCCAAATTTCCCAGGAAAGTTGGGACATGGGTGCATGGAAAGGACTAAATGGGTGCAATCTTATGTGTTACGGATAAGGTGGAAGTTTGGGGCCCACGCTGTCCAAGTTCCATGAGGACATGAGTTCCTCGCAAACCTGAAATCACTGCACATCAGCGGAGGCAATGCCATGCGGGTAAGGTGGGGGTCAACAACCCACTTGGCATGGTCAATAGTAGATGCATGAGGATGAAAGATCCCATGACAAGAAACGCAGAGAAAGGAGGCCCGAATGACACAAGTACTGTGGGGATGTGAGTTCCTCGTGGAGGTGAAATTGCCGCATATCAAGGAGACGAAGTACGTTGTGGATAAGGCAGACTTTGACAACCCAGGTGGCCCTTGTACCCCAATTCCACGAGCTCCCCAAAAACCTAAAAAAACTTGCAATACAAGGGAAAGTGGTTTATTGTGGATTATGAGAGCACATGTGGAACATCCTGACCCTAAACTTCAAACAGGCATAACTTTTGACCCAGAACTCCGATTTTGACAAGATTCAACTTTTCGGAAAGCTCTCGACATTCCATCATTTCTAGATAGGTGAGAATAAAAGAAAAATCTCCATCTCTAGAAAATTGATTGCACAGTCCTGTAAAATGCAATAAATCCCTAGCAAAAATCAAAACAAATGCTCACACTCAGAAGACCATAACGTCCAAAAATTTGGTCTCGTTGGAACTGTGACTCTGAGAACGACACAGAGAAATTAAGAAATGTAGAAATTGATGAATTTTTGATGATGATTTTAAGGAAAACGTGCTAGGTTTGAAGAATTATTTTATTAGTGGTTGGAGAGGCATTTAATGAGCATGGGCAGCCATTCCTTCTCTACTGCAGGTTATGGGACACCTTGAGATTACTTTTGTAGGTCCAAAATCACCAACCACACTCATTTATTATGACTTGAAATTGGTGGAAAAGTGGATTCAGTATTTACATCCTCTCTCTCTCTCTCTCTCTTCCAAAATTCTATACATTGAAGTGTTGGGCTCATTATAAAGAGAGGATAGTTTGAGTAGCAAAACTTTGTCATTTTGGTTTTGTGAAGCCAATGTGCTACATGCCTTTGTAGTGGACTCCTTGCATGGTGATCCAGGTATTTCCTTTGCAATATTTTGGACTGTGCATATTAATGAAGCGATAGATTCAAGTTTGTGGATGTATCTTCCCTTGCCGAGTTTGTTGCATTCACCTTGCCTCTCTAATATTATTGCAAATGTTTGTTTCTACTCTATACTCTTACAGGGACCTATTATTATTGTGTATGAATGAAAATGTGTTGTGAATTCTATTTTATATTGTGGATAATTGTCATCACCCTCTCTGATATGTATTTTGCTTCCATTTTCACACATTGGAAATTGTTCTTATTCCCTTCTTTTGGTGCACCACCTCCGTAGTGTAGTTTTCCTTTATTTGCATGTTATTTCTCTCTCCTTGGTCCCTTGGAAATTGTAGGATAGAGATAGTAGCTTCATCTCAGTAGAGTTATTTTACACTAGGATTAGGAAGAAGAACCAAATTTCTCTAGAGGTCTATCTCAGGTAGCAAGTCCCACAACTTGGAGATAGTAACTATTATCCCAAATTCACCCCCAGGTTAATTTAGATAACTCATTATAAATGGACTTATCCATTCAAAATTTGGGACACGTAGGAGGCCATCAAATTCAGCCCCGAGATGTCGAATAGAAAGACAACTCAGGATGGATTACAAGTCAATATCGAGAATATATGAGTTGTTTGGTTTTTTACGAGCTGCGGCGAAGGTTTGGAGCCACCTCTCTAACATGCATCAACTGCTTCCTCTTGTCATGTGTCAACATCCTTGTTGACATGTGTCAAATGCTTCCTCCTGTCACGTGTTAACATCCTTGTTTTCATGTAACAACCACCTCTTCTTGTCGCACGACAACACCTTCTTCCTTTCGCATGACGACACCCATCTTCTTGTTGCATGACAATGCCCTCTTCCTATTTCATGAAAACCTCCTCCTCCTATCACTCATCAACATCCTTTTTGTTGTGTGAAAACCACCTCTTTGTGTCATGTGAAAATTCCCTCTTCATGCCGCGCGACAACCACACCTTGTTGACGTGTGTCAACCGCTTCCTCCTGTCGCACATCAATTATTCTCCTTGATGTGCGTCAATGCTTTCTTCTTGTCGCACGTCAATATCCCTCCTTAACGTGCATCATTCTATTCCCCATCGTCACTGCCCTCTCGTCACGTGTCAGGATCGGCTCCTGTTACGCGTTAACCTCCTTTTTCTATCACATGACAAGTCTTTTCCTCATCGGTGACGAATCTTACCTTCTTGTCATGTGTCTGCTAGTGGTTTCCTTCGGGTGACAAAAAAGAGTTTCAAATATGGCAAGACATTAATGATACCGTATAAGGTAGTTCAACAACCAGTTTAATGAGGAATGGCACCCTTGTTGGCTGTGCAAGGAAAGTACCATTGAAAAGTGAACCATCATGGCTACACATACCTACGTACATGAATTTAATGAAGGATGTTGATTGGTAGCTCCTTTTCTCTATACATATGTAAATTCCCCTCATTTGAAAGGGAGAGATTTCAAAATTGTACAGGAAATCTACAAAAATTGTTCTAGCACTTTTGTGAGCTGCAGGCCTCAAATTTATGCATTTTGTGAATGATTCTTTCCTTGTGGCTATACTGTAATGGATTGTGCATCATTTTAAGCAATAAAATTAGTGTTTTTTTTCTCTTCTTTCCCTAGCTTGATTTATATTGCATTTCTTGCCTTCTATTATATTTTGTAGGTATATTGTGCATATTGTGTTCTTTTACAGGGCTTATATTTGTTGTGCTCCACAAGATTGGAGCTTTGAATGTGTTTTGGGGCTATGGAATTTATCTTCCCTCTTCTTCCCCATTTCCCTCCACTTTCACTCACTAGGAATCTCTCTAGTCTTGTTTTGGTGCTATCGCCTCCCTTGGTTTAGGATTTACATTTATGTATTTCTCTTCCTCTGGTCCCTTGGAATTGGTATTTTAGGAGTAGATCATCATTGGAATAAGTCAGGAACTAGCCTTCTGGAGGTTTGTCTCACCTTGTAAGTATCGTACTTGGAGACAAACCCATGTTCACTAAAAGCTTTGATGTTCGTCCATGAAAATTCTAAAGGTGTCACTTTTGTTAACAGCTTCGGTACACTGAGTTGGACCACCAAGGATTTTATTATTGTTTCACTAAGAGTTTGTGTGTATCTTAGTGATATCATTATTTATAGGCTTTATGAAACGCATCTAGTGACTCCAATCATCATATCTATTTTTTGAAATTGTAGAAAAATGCCTCTATCTCATGAGAAGAAATCAAATAAGGTCAAAGATAGCATATGGGGAGCCTTTCACTACTTTCAGTTATCACCAAGGAGAATAAAAATATGCAGACCCCCTAGATAGAGATATCTATCACCTATATACTGATTCCTCTCCACTCCTCCTCCATGGTATGCCATTACTTGTTGTCTTCTAGGGTTTTAAGAGAAATCACACTTCATGGCTCAACAAATGGAAATCAAGATTTATCATAGCAGCAATAGAGGAAATTCTCTAATGTGTTTAGCTCAATATGATGACATTAAAGTTGCAGCTCTGAAATTATTTTTCACTATGCCTTCACCAAAGAGAACGCTACCAAGATCAGTTTTTCTATGAGTACCATCAAGAGGATGTTGTGAATATGCATGTTCAGTGACATTATGTAACCCAAGAAAATGCCGAGTAGTCAGATTATTAACCACTTAATTCAAAATAAAATCTCTACAGTTCAGTCCATGGGAATAATAATAAATTCTATTAGGCACTTCAAAATTGAGTTAGGGGAAGCATATTTTCATGGTAACCATTTTGAAAATGATGCTATAGACCATTTATTTCTAGTAGGAGTAGCTAGACAACAAAAAAAGGGAATTTAATAAGCTAATGTCTAACTTTTAAGTGGACTTAGGATATTCAAAGGACATATGGGATAAAATCAAGACAACCTTGTTAATGGGTACCTTCAGTCACCAGCTCCTTGTATGAATATCTCCCTACTTAAGGGATTTAAATAATCATACTTTAGTCATGATTCACTCCATAGGTTTTAGAACATTACCATATTCCTTCAAAGTTTCTATTAGAGCTAAGAATAGTCTCACTCAGTATGGAAAATTAGTCCCTAGACCAATTCCCATATTTCCATATTAAGGACACCCACACATTACCAATCTCCCTAATTAGCTCATATTCCATCCCCATGAAGCCAAATTTCAACTCAAACATCTACCTCTGTAATTCCTTAAGGTTACTAATAAGAGGTCATGAAGCAGTTGTAAAAATTTTGAAATGAGGTTGTATCCCTAAGGAGGCAATAGAAAAATTTTTTTAGACCTTATCATTCCCCATATCAAGGCAACAATTCTCATTATCCACCAAACAAATTGTCATTCCAAATAACTCCTCAAAATCAAGTTACTTCTACAAAGCCATTTCAATCCAAAACCAAAACATTGTTAGTTCATCTACGAATTTGTTATAAGGGAAAAAAAATATTTTGTAGGATTATGAGTGGTATTTCCCTTCCAATATTCCACATAACAAAACAACTTGACCCAATTATATTCTAATCCAAATATTAACTATACAAAAAACTTCTTTCTCTCAAGACGTACCCACAGAAGGAAATCTGCAACATGGAATTACTGAAGAAATGTTACCAAGCGATACTTCAATTGTAAATTGGTAGATGGAAGAGTTATGTTGGATGAATTAACTATAGGATATCAATCAAACAATTTCATCAAGTGTGGCTGCAAACACCAGGTCAAAAATAAAGGAAGTATAAGTAAACAATCCACCCTTTATTTCACCAAATCTTCATCCCCAGCACTCAAAAATCACCATGGACACCTGGGTGAGAGTTTAATGCCTCAATAAGGGATCTGTCAGAATAAGGTAAATCTACCATGTGACTACTGATATTTGAAAAAAATTGGGTGGACCCATGAAACTCTTGTGAATTTTTCACACATACAAGGAGAGTCATGTTAAGCACCAAATAGAGTCTACATGGCTGCTTATTTTGAGAATCCACGGAATGAAGAATTACTTCACCATGCTAGAAGCAAAATACGTTTAAATTCCCTAACAAACAAGAAAGCGAAGAGTAGGTAAATTAATCTATTCAGCAAAAGAAGATCTTGTGCACACTCTACATGACTTCAATATCGTAGCATGAATACATAAATACTCAATGTCAACATAGTTCAATGTGGTGGAATCTCTAGTACATTTCATCATGTTGTCGAGAGAGAGATCTTCTGACACGCTGTTCAATGTTGACGATACACAGTTCCTGTGCTATAAAAAGTACCCAAATGAAAACAAAAAATTTGTGCTCACCAATGAGAATTGAAGAAAAGGACTGACCAATTAGGTCAAATAATTAAGCCACCACTTTTTTATGTATACCTCATAGATCAGTCATAGTAAATGATATATAATGTGCATGATCGATTGTAGGGTCAGAAGAAGTTAGGTAATGCCAAAACAAATAGCTAGATAAAAAATTTCTGGCGAATATGCAGTTACTCATGAGGAGAATCATATTTTTTGGTGTAATTATCATGGAACCATACTTTGGGAACCATTAGAGTATTTAGAGGTCCAAGCCTTATAGTTATATGTGCCTTGTCCTTGATCAGACTTCTCAATTTTGCGAGAAGGTGTTACAAGTTATTGATCCAAAGTCCTCAAATTCATTGCTTTAAGAGACCTCTCAAGAAGATTTCACCCCATATGCTAAGATTGCAAGATGACCCTTCCAGGGGACATTGTTTTTCACAGGAAAGATCAGTTTCTTCAAGATAACGTATGAGTACCAAGGGTACTGGACGACATCAAGATGACTTTTGTCACATATCTAACATTATAGAACCTTATGACGCCAATCCCCATCAATGCAAATCATAATATTTTTTTAGGAAAAGGCTTATCTGACCACCTAATTGATGATATTGAGAAGCAACATGAACTCAGAATTGAGGGTATCCAAAAATTTACTAAACTTGATGACATGAGGAAGTCAAGTGTCATAGTTCCTATCCATTTTAACAAATTGCAACCTAAGTTGTGCTTCGAATCTATTGTAAACATGAAGAAAGTTCACGTATGCCTAATATTAGTTAAATCAAAAGATATGACATTTTACAAATGTTATTTGGATGGTTAAAGAAACAAACAAGGAGCAGGATGGGGTATAGTGCTTATATCCCTTGTTAGTGTGACCCATATTTTTCTACATTTAGATTCAAGTTTTGTTGTTCTAACTAATATGTGGATATAAATGAATTCTCTGCATGTGATGTGCTTAACAATGGGCAAGAATTCAACAATAAAATATTAACAATTGCAGACCTTTGAAGGATAGTGAGCTAATTATTAACCAAGTCAGCAGGGTTGACCATGCATCCTTAAAAATTATGAAACCTGCTTACGATATGGCACAAGGATATTAAGTATGGGACTATTCTTGAATGGATTAGAAAGTGTAATAAATGTGCTTTCTTTTTTGTAAAAGAACATTTAGCTTCGCTGCCCTTATAGCCTATTTTAGTTGATCAACCTTTTATGCAGTGGGGTCTTGATTTTATTGGCATGATAAACCTGCCTTCTTCACAAGCACACAAGTGGATTTTTATTGCTACATATTACTTTACACACTGGACTGAAGTAATAGCCTTGAAATATGCTAATGAAACTTCAATAATATCCTTTTATGAAGGTATAGTTTACATATTTGGTGTTCCAACAACTATCATATTAGATAATGCTTTAGCATTTCTTAGTGCAAAGGTAACAAATTGGTTTGTTAATCATGGAATTTATCTAAGTTCTTCATCTAACTATTACCCACAAGGTAATGGTTTAGATGAAAGTACTAACAAGAATCTTTTAAGGATCATCAGAAGAACACTTAAAGATAACTAGAGAGCTTGAAACTTAATGTTGAATTCAACACTTTGAGCTGATAGAGTGACTCCTAAAAGATCAGTTGACGATTCTCCCTACAAGATTGTTTATGGAAAAGAAGAAAGAATGCCTATTTCCATTGAGTTACCCACATTATATTTGCTACATCAAATAGAGCTGCTTGAAAATGAACCTTTCCATAGGTTTGTTATACATAATTAATGAAATTACAAAAGCTAAGAGATCAAGCTCATTAAAACATGGAAAAGAATTAGAAACAGATGAAGAAGATTTTTGATAAGAAAGCCAAATTCAAAATCTTCAATGAAGTAGATATTGTGTTAAAGTGGGATGTTGATCGTGTAAAACCAGGAAGACACTCTAAAAAGATACAATCTAGAGTGGTCCTTACATGATTTCAGCTTGCAAAGAACACAACACTTTTTCAGCTCTCGAGGCTAAATGGAGAGGAACTTCCCATTCCCGTGAATGGCATGTTTCTCAAACACTATTATTGAAAATCTTACAATTATGTTTAGAGTAGGATTTCCCTTTAATAAGTTTAGTCCCTACACATTGCAATGTTTTTCAATTTAATAAGTGCATTTGTCAAGCGGATGATCTGGTTTACCAGATCCTTTCCCAATTTTAGTTCATTTTCGAAGGTTGGACCTTCAGGAAAGCATATTTTGGTTACATTCTTTAGACTCCATGCCCAATGGACAAGAGAAAGGCATTGGTTTACAAGCTAGTAGGAAGCTCTCCCTGCAAGATTGCCATAAATGTTGACATTTGTTGCACTTGTGCAAAAATGGGCAACTTAAAACTTCATTATAATGGATAGCATTGGTGAAGTATACCTAAGCCAGGGGAGTTTATTTCAGATAATATTGTTACTTATGAATTAATTAATGATTACATGAAATCTATAGCTATGTGTGCTATTGCCAAATATAATAGATCACATAGTCTACAATTTCATGACTATCTTCAACAAAAGAACACAAATCCCCGAAGGACATTTGTGTTGCCTTGATGAAGACATCCATTTGTAGAAAAATGAAATGCTAAGTTTTGGAACAACAAACATAATCACATATTACAGAAATCAGAGTTCATTACTGGGTGTTACAGGTTTTCTTTAATGTTCTTTCCTTTAATGATTAAGAAATTCAATTATTATTGGGTTGTTTATTCACCATACAATCCATATCAGAAAGCAAAAATGTAGAAAGAAATACAAAACTCAATTTTATAATTCAATACTTTATTCATAAGGAATTTCAAATGTTCCCACACAAGCTACGGAATGTAACTGATAAGTAAAGTATAGCTACTAAAATAAGAGGTACACATGCATGAAAGAGAAAATAAAGAAGTATGAGTGAAACCATCATTTCCTTTAGGTTTGTTCTTAGGTTGATACATCCTCATCTTCAGCTTTGTTCCCTCTTCATCTTCATTTTTGAGAGCACTGTACCTAAAAACAGAAAAGAGAAAATAATCAACTAAGAGCTCAAGGTTAATCCATATTCCTATACCATCCTAATTTGTGCATATGGATCTCTTAACAGCAGGAGATATAGATTACTTGAATATATAAACTGCATAGATAATTTTCTCACTCAAAAAGAAGGAGAATGAAGAAAAGAAAACCATGGACATAAGTGAGGCCAAAAAACCTAAATATTTTCTAACCATTTTCTCAACTGTGGAGGTACAAATTACATAATCAAGAAGCAATAAATAAGTTTGAATACCCATGCCAAAGGAGTGATACCCAAATCTAGGTTGTAATATTTCAATCCACAATTTGAAAAACACATGTGCAGATATAGATTTTGGAAGAATAAATCATTCAGGTAGGATAGTTAAAAGTTCATATATAGATTCATTGCACTAGAACTGAAAGGAATGAATAAAGTTATAGATCTAAGAAAGGAAATGTAGATCCTGGATTTGATTGAGAAAACCATCAATGGGTATCAAGGAATTAGAGTTAGGATCAAGAACACACTAGTTAAAATTGAAGCAGAGAAAACCCTCATCGAATTCAGAGCCAAAAGGAGAACCTAGAACGAGTTTCAACTCAGAGATCAATTTTGTTCCGGAAATCACATTAAAAATGTAAAGTAGAAACAAGTATCAATGTTTAGAAGATGAAATAACAGAGACAAAGTAAAAGGGTGAGCTTAATACTAATCGAAATGAAAAATATACAATCAGGAGATTACAAAAAAAAAATGTAACCACTACCATCTTATTCAAAATAAAGATGATACAAAAAGTACTGAGCTCACAAACCTCACCAATGATGACCATAGAATCTTCGTAGAGCTTCATAGGACACATATCTTTTGAAGAAAAGTTGAACTCAAAGCAACACAATTGGTCAAATCGACCAAATCTTGTAGTATAAGCCAACCCAAAACTCAAAGTGATTAAAATGGTGGCCATTAAATAATAGATAGTTCTAAAGTCGAGATCAAAAAAACAAAACTATATATGTAGATAAACCGAGCTCGAAATATTATCTCTAATGGCCGCTATCTAGGGAAAATGTTTTTGCAGAGTTCCATTAGCTCGGATAGAGCTAGAGAATGAAAATATGAAATTCTTAGGGTTTTCAGTGTTTTATTCATCATACTAAAGTAACTTAACTCATCGGGTGAGTTGGAGATCAACAACCATGAATCAAAATTACAGAGATCAATGCTCACAATTGATCACCAAAATCGATGCAAAACCCAACTTGACACATGAAAATGGTGGGTCTTTTTAGCGAACTTAGCATATTTTCATCATTTTGTAAAAGTGTCAAATTGACCCGCAGGCCCGAAGAAATCTAATTGGATGCGGAATGGTGGGGCTATTTTGCAAAACTTCACACTTTTTCTTTTTTTGAAAAATATTCAAATTAGACCAGTGGTCCGATGCGGAGGGGCAAGCCCTTTTTGTGTTTTGAGGCATTTTGGAAAAGGGCGTAAAGTCATAAAATGACCCACGACCCCGCTCATGCAAAGGGAAAAATTCAAATTTTGAGCCCGCATCAAAAGAGTCAAGGCGGATCATCGGAGCCTTTTGATATTTTGAGCTTTATTTCAAAAAAGGGGTAAAGTCGTAAAATGACCCGTAGCCATGCTCATGCCAAGGGAAAAAGTCAAATGTTGAGCCCGCATCAATAGAGTCAAGGCGGATTATCGAAGCATTTTGATATTTTGAGCTTTATTTCCAAAAGGGCGTAAAGTCATAAAATGACCTGCAACCGCTCTCATGTCAAAGGAAAAAGTCAAATGTTGAGATTACATAAGAAAATTCAAAGCAAAGGAGTGGATCGTCGGAATGCTTTTTTCATTTGAAACTTTTAAGCTTTTTGAAAAGGGAGTAAAGTTTGAAAAATTTCCCGCTACTCCGTTAAAGCATCGAAATTCAATCATATTGAATTAAGTCAAAAGTGGATCGTCGGGTCAATTTGAAAATTTGAGCTCTTTTTCGAGGAAGAGAAAAGTGCTAAAGTCACCCATGACCCCGCTGAAGATAGACTAAGGCCACATATTCAATAAGTAAAAAGCGGATTGTCAGGTCAATTTGAGAATTTGAACCTTTTGTAAAAGGATGAAAGTTTAGAAATTCCCCGTGACCCCACTCATGACATTAAAAGCCCAAGGCAGAAAGGTGGGCCACCATATTTTTTATTAGTTCGAAACTTTGAACCTTTGTTAAAAAAAAGAGGATAAAGTTGAGCGCGTCTCCGCTGGAACTAGGGAATGAAATGTGTGGGACCCAAATTAAAATTCGATGTGTGGGCCGAATATTAAAAAATGCAAAATATCTATGAGAAACAAAAAGAAAAGATTTTCCATGCCCATTTGTAGTTCAAATGTGTCTTACGTGGACAACTTTTTTCGAAATAATGAAAGACAAAGTTCTTTACATAAACCTTCAGTCAAGCTTGAACATTCATCAATGATGGCTAGGGGAAAATTTAGCAGCACTTTACTAGCTCGAATGGATCTCAACAATGCAAATACCAAAAATGATTAAGTTTACAATACTTTTGCACCTTAATCCGAGTCCTAAGTTCACTAGATTCAACCATGGTTAGAAAGTGTTAATATTATCACTATAAATGGATAAGGTTACATGCCTTCAACAAAAGGATAGATCAGCAAGAATACAAATTTGCATGCACAAAGAAGAAAACTTTCTCATCAAGCAAAACTTATTTTTAGCAAATTATCACTCATTTTTTTAAAAATAGAATAGTCGACTGTAGTTGGCTGAGTTATAACAAATGGTTGTTAATACCTCTTTGTATTTTCATGTTCTATTTTTATTTTTTTATTTATTAATATATGAAGGAAAATAGGATGCATGGGTGAGTACAATTGTAGCCTATTTTTGGGAAGGGTGGGAAATAAATTTGCTATATATTGTGTGCTTCGGCAAAGCATAAGAAGAAAACTTTTAGATATAGGAGTGTTGAAGCTATTTTTGGCCAGTTTTTCCCTTTGAATGTGAAGTATTTTTTGCCTTTCCAATTAGTTCTAGTCTTGTGTATGTTTCCATTAATCTTGTGAATTTGAATTCCCTGATTAATTATGTTACCCTGTTGCAAATTCAATAATTTCTTCATGATATTAATGTGTATGTGTAACTTAGTAGTATTGTTGTGATTCTATCCCTCAATACATCAAAGTGTTTAGCCTTAATCATCTTCAGAAATCTGTTGGCCTATGCATCAGAAATTCATTCCATATCAATTGTGCATGTACTCATTCAAATACGTCATACAATTTTGGTGTATCAGCTCAGTTTTAATTTCATTTTGTAGTCATATTTTACCCTTAAAATCCAAAAAATCATTTTAGGATACATTAATAAGGAATTGGCCTTAATACTAGAGACTCACCTCAAAATAGGTATACCCACAGATCTGAGGTGTTTCCATTGTATCTATGAAAGAGAGAGATCCATTTTTCAAGTGTAGAACTCCTGCAGTCATCTCTCTATAGGGTGCACTTTTGAGAGCTAATAATTTCTACAAAGAAGTATATCCCACTAAATATCACATTTTCTCCTTAATCATCTACCATACTTCAAGAAATGTAACAGTAACATTATTTTTGTTTGCACTTCATATAACAATCATTTGTTTTTAATTTCAAAGGAAGGTTTTAACCAAATAAATAAGATCTTTAACAAGAAAGGACTCTTATAAAAAATACTTGCATTACTTTCCAAGTTACAAGGTTTTTTTTACAACTTTCTTAATGCAAGAATGGTTTTAACTACAATGAAGCTTAAGATCTCCAAAATAACATAATTTCAAAATACTTAAGATACATAAGGAATCAACATTACAAGTCTCCTTTCCAATATTAAAGCAAGGTTACACATACAAATGTGACAATAATTTACAAGCAATCCCAAATCAAAAAATGGAAACTTTATAAGACAAAGAAACCTCCCACATAGCCATATACATAAGATTCTAATGAGAGTAGTGTTCACAAAAATTGGTGAAAACAATGAGAAACCATGATGTCAAGAAACTCAAACCATCTTCAAAACTTGAGCTCTGACTTTGAGTGCTTTTCTAAGAAATCAACACATAGAGAAAGACTTGTTTTACCACCCAACATATTGACATCATTACATGCCTTTATAAAGGTTTAAATACATGCTATCCTCCCCCAAGCTCATGGGAAAGAGAGCTAGCTTCCACAAATGTCCACAAGATTTATGGAGACATAAACAACAAACAGAATCATATACAAGACTAAACCATACATTAAATAAGAACACAACATTTATCAACCAAATAAAAGAGGAGAAAACCATATTCATCCTAAAAAATGGGGAACAGTAGAGGAGACATAAAAAATGCCAAAGACTATGGTCACACCATAAGATACATAGAAGAATCTTCACAAAACCTCATTATCGCTCTAAGACAACAATCCCTCCTTATTTCTTCACCCATTCACCTAAAATCCTCCTTGGGAGGATTTTCAAAACCATTGGGTTTCATCTCCAAGGATGGGCAAGGGGGTTCAAACAAATGAAACACCTTCCCCATCTCAAACCATATGAGGGGAAAGAAAAAAACCAATATGGGTTGCCCATCAAGCCATGAGGTTTAAGAGGGAAAATCCCTCCGTCTTCCCCCATAAAACTCCAAAATCCATCAAGACATATGATGGATGCAGAAAATAACAAATAACATACCCAAAACAAAGAACAACACATGCATCAAAATACAATCTTCAACCATAAGCAATTTAAGATCTAACATGCAAGATAACATAAAAGGAGATTAAAGAGCCTACCTCCACAATCTCTCCAAACCTCTAAGATTTTCCCAATTCCTTGTCCAAGCAAACTCTAACTCCACAAAGTCTCCAAGCACCAAGAAAAAGCCAAAAAAAGTGTTCTCTTTCTCCCCCATGAGGGAGTATTTGAATAAAAACAAAAAAAATTCCTCACCAATGACGGGGTGGCATGTGTCACCCCTCTCTTCTCTTCAAGTAAAATATTCCCAAAACAAAAATAAGGAAAAATAAACTCACAATTAAAAACCCTTCTCCTAAATTCCCCAAAAACAAAATGAGACAAATTTGTGAAACTTTTTACAACACACATATTCCAATCGATCTTACATGGATGGTGACAAAAGAGAGGCTAAATGGGAGGGAAAATCCCTCTATGCTAAATGGTAGGGTCCAAGGGCTTATTATCATGCTAAGTGAACTCCCAAAACTAAAAGGGGTCAGTTAAAATACCATAAATAGCCTAATTTTAGGTTTGACACATTTGGGCACAGGTGTAGAGGATGAGGGGCCCACTCAAAGGTGTGCATGTGATTCCAATCCTCTCTAATAAACACACACTTACCCAAATACAAAATTTAATGCAAGTTAGGACCATTAAGTACCCAAACCTAGTTTACTTAATAAAATAAAACAACCTAAACACAATTAATTTTACATGACATACAACATTACATCTAAGGGGTCTCTCATGGTGCCAAAAAATACAAGCAAAAAATAAGGCCTCAAACAACTAACATGGTTAGGACTTAGCCCCGTGAGCCGCTTGTGTACAATTTACGTAGCCACCCTGAAACCCATGTTCTTCTGTGTCTTGTCACCTGCACACTCAATGCACACATTAAACACATCTATCCAATAAAATTTTAACTCAAACTTCTATATAAATGATCAAGACCAACCATGCAAATCTATGACATCACAACATCAACATGGAATCCTAAATTAGAAATATGCACACTTTAACAAAATTTATCATGTGTTAGCCATTGAAATACATCTAAATTACATACATCCATGATATTATGTATTCTTATCAATAATCGAATAATCCATATCATCAAAACGTGTGACTAAACTATGTATTCATCATATATCAATTCATCCCAAATAACATAGCAATATGTGAGTATCCACAACATCTAATAAATTTTGACAACATAATAATCAAAACTAAATTGGCGCTACGCGTCCAAATATCCATACATGTCCACGAAGATTAAACAAGATAACCTAATGTAAAAAATATATCAAATCACTGTCAAATCATATCTATGAGTAAAGAAGTTAGCAGATAACTAAGGCTATAAAATGTGGGAAGTACAATAAACATTTTTATTCTACTAGAGTTATTGCATAGTGGATTAATGGCATGAAGCACATTTTGAAAGTGTCAAATTGATGTTGATTTTTTGGAATTCCTTGCGGAGGCGGTACATTTTGATTGGAGAATGGAAAATATTTTGTTTTTTTTTAAAATATAATGAAAACTCTACATCGGGATAGCCTATGTTAGCCATGTACAATACATTCAAAGAATTATTAGAGCTCAAAATCATCAATTTAGGACACAAGAAAATTGATTTGAGGTTTTTTCAAATTTACTTTTAAATTATAAATACCATTTCTTATAACCATGAGTAAATTTAGTTAAACTCTCGAAATGAATTAATTTAGGTGTATGGATAATGTATGCAGATTTGTAGGTACTAGCAAGCTAAAAGTCTAAACTTATTTAAAATAGATCATGCTATAAATAATCAACTTTTTTTATAATTCACATTTTATTTGAAGACTCACAATTCGAAATAGAATACCTCTTCTATAATTCAAAAGGAAGGAAATAAATAGGATTACATGAGTTTATTTAGAAATTTTTGTTTTACTAATATGTTTTTTGTTGTTTATTTAGACTCATCAAAGATGTGGGTAAGCTTGGGTCCATAATGCCATGGACATGTTCCTCTTTCTCCACAAGAAGAAGTGTGACCCCTACCTTAAGTTTTCCCCTTGATCACTTGTTGAAAATATCCAATAGCCTTAATAGGAATGGAATATGAGTTAGTGATCACAAATTCCAATTACATAAATGTTGGATAGTAACTACTTTTATCATACTGGAATTAAGAATAAAAGTGGATTAATAGAGGAACACCTTCTCAAAATGAGACAAGCATAGCTTGATAATGTCGTTTGAGCGATCCACCTTTAGAACACCCCATCTTATTCAACAAAAGATAATAAATTTTGTAATTAACATCTTATCTATGCACTTAAATAGGAAGACTACCTAAATGTAAAAATTGTAATTTCAATGCAAATGCCGAAATAGATCCATTTTCTTTAAAGTTAACCTTATTTTAAGTATTGTATTTCTAAATTTGTACATGATCAATGAAACCATACTCAAATTAATAACATTAAATACCATAACAATAGAGGACTCGAGAAAACAAAATATACGTAGTCTTATTAATATGATGCTTTGTCATCCCCGATATTTATACTCAACATTTCTATCACCAGCTTAGATTGATAATGTCCTTTGAGCGATCCACCTTCAGAACATCCCATCTTATTCAACAAAAAAATAAAAATTGTAATTAACATCCTATCTATGCACGTAAATAAGAAGACTCCCTAACTATTAAAATGGCAATTTTCATACTCTTATAAAACAAGATTACATGCAAATGCCGAAACAGATCCATTTTCTTTAAAATTAACCTTATTTTAATTCTTCTATTTCTAAATTTGTACGCGATCAATGTAACCGTACTCGAATTAATAACATTAAATACCATAACATAAAAGGACTCGAGCAAACAAAATATACCTAGTCTTATTAATACGATGCTATGTCATCCCCGATATTTATACTCAACATTTCTATCACCAATATCTTTGGAGTCATCTAAATGAAATGGATTAATGGCAAGTAAGCAAGCACAACCATTTATATTTGTGGCGAGAGTTAAATTATTTTGCAAGCGAGAAGAATCATAGGAAAAGGTATGGTTATACTTTAGAAACGAGGTTCTACGCTACCCTTGTATTCCATGTGGTGGTCCTCCCTATGGAATTTCATTAATAGTCTCGAGCAACGTTCAAAATTGCACCTGTCACAGCCCTTCTGAGGGCTTCCAACTCGTCAGAGAAGGGCAGGTCAAAATTTTCCTGTAAAAAAAAAATCAAAACCTGTAAATCATTTGACAAATTGTAAGTGTAATATTTTATTCAAATTTTCAAAAGAAGGGTTGTGTGGAAAAATGGTCGTCAACCACTGTCATTTTAATTTCTAAATCCCGATAAAATATTTAGTTGCAAACACAAAATTTGGATGTTGGGCATTGTGAAAATGGGATTAAATATACTACAAACATAAGTATATCATTTTTCCAAATTTCCATCCCATATATCAAATCATGTGATAATTGATGGTGCAGATATTTAAAGCACGAGTAAAGTCCATTAGAGTTTGTCATTGTAAACAACTATTTGCATAGCTTAGCGGCTTCTAGGTTCTAATATTTATAGCTTAGTAGTCACTAGCTAAATTGGTAATACATCAACAGGTCCATGGTAAATTTTAGAGCTTAGTGGTCGCTAGGTAACTTTGGCTAGACCATGGTGAATTTTAAGATACAAGCAAATTCCATTAGATTTTGTCATTGTAAACAGCTCTTTGCATAGCTTAGCAGTCACTACCCTACAACCATAGTGATATTTAGTAATGTTATATATATGTAGGTGAATTTTACAAATTTTAATTTCTCGCTAATGGCGATTTGAATTAAAAAATTTGGTCATTGGCGTAAATGCTAGGAAAAATATACCCCCCTAAAAGTAACTTGAACCTTTAAAATTTAGGCGAATTAGTCATACCCATATACCTAAAATTTCACAAAATTTTTAAAACTAGAATATTCGTGAATCAATGAAGATTCGCCACTAAAATTTTCCCTAAGTGAAACCCAAAACCTATGAGATGGAAATAGTGGACAATATCAATTAATCGTGAAGGCTCGAAGTATAAATTATATAAGCCAAGGATCATATCAATGTCGAGTTAGAGGATCACTACATTGGAACCTATTCGCTTGAGCCTAATATGAATCAAATGGATGTTCTTCTCGTTTAACATGCACATTAAGCAAAGTGAGTTCCAAAAGATAGTGGAAGGTGCGGAATAATGGCATTCATAGAGGTGACATATAGAAAATCAAATTTGAGTTTGAGTTAATAGTTATGGAAAGTTTGCTTTTGTTTTTGTTGTCTAAATGCTCGAGCGTCTAGAGGTGCATTAACACACCCTAACACATTTATACCAATATAATTGATCTTACTCATCACTTGTGTGGTTAATGTTGTAAGAAACAAACTATTAAGCAACTTTTCAAAGTAAATGAGTTAATTAATAGATGACTTATTTTAGGTTGAGTTTTAAAATAGCGTTATAATAAAATAGACCCTATGTAGGGGTATAGATATTGTTCTTAGATGTGATTGATGTAAAATATTATATTCAACATCTAATTAATGTTCTTAATTTTTATAAAACATTCATTTAAAAAAAAATGAATCTCTCGATTAAAAAAGTTCTTAGTTTTAATAAACATTCATTTTTTTATAAAAAGAAACTCTCAATTAAAAAATGTTCTTTATTTTTGTGACGTGGTTACTTAAATCTACTCTTATCATAAGAAGTGCGAAATATTTATTCTACTTTTCATCATCAAAGGGTTGGTCTAATATTTACCCTTCACATTGAAATTCAGACCAGCCCTTCAAATTTTATCACTGGTCTCGAGGCTTGTTAGACGTTATAATTGAAGGCCTTTACATCAATAAATAGGACGTTAAAAACAAAAAAAAAAACTGATCACTCGACCGCCAAAATGATTTCCACCACAAGTTGTTTGACCTTTATTTTCTTGTCATTTAGTATAGATGCCATTTTCTAAATGCTTCTAGAAAGTGTTTTAATGCTATAATTATTTACATATCACATTAAAGATGTTTTGTTCAGTGAAAAAGACCAGTCATAGTAATTAACTTTAACGAAGGTAAAACTCGAAGAACATATATGAAATTGAAATTGATAGGCATCAAGCAACTTCCACACACTTTCCTTAAAAGATGCTATTCTCAACCACAGAAAATTCTGGAATTTGTGTGGGCCTTCACATATTTTATTGGAACGACAAGAGCTAAACACAGATATGATCAAATGGAGTTCTTATATAAGAGTACAGAAGCTCATCAAGCGATCCCAGCAATTCCAAAGCTTAGAGGATTTGATGATTAGCGGTGAACAAACTTCAGTTGGCGCAATAGAAAAAACTAAGGTGGCAATTTTAATTAGTTCGACCATTCATTTCTCGATACGCAGGTTGGGCCGAATGTGGATAGCTTATATAATTGTATCGCAATGAATCCGAGAGAAAAAAATATACAAGATATACCATGACGGAGTGGGGTTTGACAGCCGTAGGACAAACATACTGTGATGTTTATGACATATGACATACGTGGGATTCTTGTTGACGAGGAATAAGTAGAATGGTACGATTATCGCTGCAGAGACTGAGAAGTCCGAATGTGCAGTTTGGTATTCATAAAGGATCAAAGATATGCAAGAGATAGCAAACAAATGATCAGTGGATGATGATGGAAAATTGTTTGTATTAGTAACGAGTAATAACACTCTGTATTAAGAAAAACAAAAGAAGCCGAGCTTGAGTTTCTATGCAAGTATGTTTACAGTTATGGATGAAGACGGTGATGGAAGAGTTTGTGCAGATGAAATAATTAGATTTATGAAGAGATTATGTTTGGAAATACCAAAGGAGGAGGTGGCGTTAGTTGTGAGATCAGTGTGTGCAACTGGGTCTGAGTTCCTCACTGCAATGGAGTTTGATGAATTTTATAGAATTATATTTGGGGAAACGGATAACGAAAATGTTGAGGAGAAAGCAATATGTGAAGCGTTTAGTGTGTTTGATAAAAATAAAGATGGGTTTATCAGTGCGATGGAGTTGGCTGAAGTTCTCTGCAGACTGGGATTTGTGGAGGGTAGGGATGTGAAGTGCTGTCAAAGCATGATTGAGAGTGCTGATTTTAATGGAGATGGGTTTGTAGATATTCATGAATTTAAGCACTTGATAGCCAGAAACAGTACTTGCCCTGCTTATCCTTTTCTCCAGTGTGTTGCTGCTGTCAACTAAGGTGTGTGGTATTCTTTAATACAGTAATAACATCCTAGTTTATGCCAATAAGTACTAAGATTACTGTCTCTTAAGGCCAGAATGGCCTCAGACGTGGAAGATCCATTATCTTTGCGGATTCCTTAAGTAATAGATAGCTATAATATCTTTGTCGTAAATACTATTATGGCTCACAACTAATCGCTCTCTAGAGGGGATGATGGGAATAGTTATTGGTAAGGGCTCTATTTTTGTGATGGTTGTCGAAACTTTATATCTTTAAAAACTAGCAAAAGCATCCAAAAGTGCTTATGAGAGGCACACTAGGGAAATGTAAGGAGTAATTGAAAGTAGTAAATTACTAATAAATGTGTGGTATATGTAACTATGAAGTCAATCATGGTTTATTTGTAAACAATCAGAATTAATTATGGGTCATGGATAAATGAAATAAATAGGAATTTAACGGAACACATGAAGATGTTGAAGTTACAATTTTGATTAGAAGATCCTACAATAATTAAATAGTGTTAGTAGCATCGTAGTTTGGAGGCACAAAGAATGAAAGTGTAGATACATATGATTTAAGTGCATGTTGCTAACCTGTATTTGAACTTCAAAGGAAGGCTTCAGCCTTGGTGATTGTTGCTAATCTTGTATGTAATAGATGTAGCATGTGATTGGATTATGCATGTCAGGTATAGTTATTGTTGGTGTCGTACATCAGTAGAAAATGTATTCTAAATTTAGTTTGACAAACATTTATGTAAACTAATTAAATGATAAACATCTTAGTTGAAAACAATTGAAAAAGTGCAATTTAGTTGTAATTAGAAGAGATATACCTGTTATTACTAATTGAAGATAGCATGTGCAGGAGTTTCTCTTCGAAAAGTCTTTGGTTTGCATACCTTGTTGTTTTGATTTCAAAGTAGTGCTCAAAAGAGAATGGCAAAGATATTCTAAAATATTCAATAGCCTTTTATCTTGATAATATTGTGAAAGCGAATTCTGTTTTTTCCACATCTCTAATATCGATTGTTGGCTTTAGGAAAACTTAATCCTCGAGACTTATGTAGGGTAAGTGCCCAAGACATTTTCATTATGGAATCACTTTTTTATGATTGTGTCTTATTATGGGAAATATGGGTATTCATTTTGGATTTCTTGGGTCCCATGTACGACCAATATAGTTTTAAAAATCTACTGTTACATACATTAGCAAGCTCGACGATTTTGAGCTAGCACTATAGATAATGTTTTGTATAGTACAAAGAGAACCATTCACTAATCCAACTTCAATTGAAAAATTACATAGTAACATAACACATTGACCTATACATAAAAGGACTTCCTTATCCAATTGGTCATCATCACCATCTTGTAATCTTGAGAACCATTTATCTTCAACAATTATTTGTGTAATGGGCCTCAATAAATATTGTAGCATTTGATTGTTAGGTAGTTTAACAAATTTATTTGTTGAATATAAATGAGTTTTTAAATCAAAGGATGCCCTTATGCCCTAGTTGAAGCATGCATTTTTCTACTTCATGAGTGTTTCCTAATCATCACAATAAGTTCAACATTTCCAATGTTTTTCAACATCGTTTTAATTGGGGAGCATAACTTCGGGAAACCATAACTTTTAATCCGATTGTGGATCATCTTGAAATTTTCCAGGGTGTTAGATTTTGATTATTAATATGCCACGCCAATCTTTCTAGAAAAGTCAGGTGACTTTTCCAGTATTTTTTTGAAGCTCAGTTCATTCTAGTGGTCTAAAATTTCCTTCGAACGTTTTTGATGGTTTTGTCTAGCACTTGTCTAACACTTAGAATTTCAATATATTTATCTGTGTTTTATGTAATAAGCCAACATTCGGCATACACTTTAATTTACAAAGACATATTTTATAGGCTAAAATTTATGTCCGTCCGAGGTTTTTTACTTTGTAGGGTTTTTTGAGTTTTAAGCTATTTTCAGATTTTAGGGTTTTTGTAGACACAAAATCACACACTTTGGGTAATTATCTAGTCTCGATCACAAGACACTATTCATACTAGGTTCCTAAGTAAGAAAATTATTAATTATCCCATTTATTTGGCCACTGTACATTGCTTTATTATTACGCTTTCATTCATACACTCTTACTTGCTTAGTCTGCCTTTTCACATTTCGACACTTGTGATTCTAGACAACAACACCCACCTAAGATGCCAAATCCAAGTACCCCTGCCCCCTCTGGGCACGATTTTCATCTTTGTAATTTGGTCACACTCTTTGGGTTCTTTATATTCTTTTAAGCATCTTATATTTTTGTTAGACGACATGTTTGGGGTTAGTTACGAAATTCAAGAAAATGAATCATATAAATATAAAGTTCGGTGATCATAATAAGGGACCAAGAAATAATCATCTACTATCTCCACCTAAGGTTTCATCCATTAAAGGAATATATACCTCAATTCACATCCATCTACCTTTAACACAAGGGATAAAGGTTGGTTCATCTGCATCATACTTCATAGGAGGGGTGTCTATTTTTTCATGCACAAATTACTTCCTTTATACATCTAGCTACTTGCTCATTGTGAGGTAAAAATAGAGGAGAGAGAATAGAGATTAGTTATCTCTTATTATTCTATATTATTCAAGAAGTGGATACATTATTTATACGAAGGGAAGCTAACAAAACTCTCAACAATGTAAGGGGCGATAAAGATCTAGGAGAGAATAATGGAATAATCAAAAAACAAACTCTCCTAATTATATAAAATAAATCCTACGTATCTTTATGCTAACATTCCCCCTTTATTACATTATTCTTGCAAATGTGACCCTTGAAAAGTTCAAATTTCACTTTCCCAAGAGATTTTGTGAGAATGTCAGCAACATGTTCTTCTATAGGACATTACTGGAGTTGAATGTGATGGTTCGAGACGTGCTTTCGAATGAAATGAAAATCAATCTCAATATACTTTTTTCATTCATGAAAAACTAGATTCCACACGAGCTTCAACACACTTTGATTGTCATAATAGAGAATAGGTGACTATTTTTCAGGAATACCCAGGTCATCCAAAATATGACGTAACCATATCGCTTCACACATAGCTCCTCGTTCGACGCAATATTCTTGCCTTTGTGGATGAGATAGAAATAACATTCTACTTCTTTCTTAACCACAAGATAGATCCAAATGCAAGATGAAAAATGTATCCTGTGGTTGAATTCCTGTCATCAATAGATACGGCATAGTCTAAGTTGACGTATCCCTATAAGAAGAATTGATCATTATTCTTATATTCTAGACCACAATTAGTTGTTCCTCAGATATATCTCAAAACATGATTTGCTGCAGTCCAACGACATTTCTTTGGCTCTTGCATGAATATCGAAAGATAACTGACAACATAGCATAAATATGGTCTGGTATATGTCAAGTAGATGAGTCCTCCAACAAATTTCTTATAGAGAGTAGCATCTACTTGAGGTGAATTCTAGAATCTTGAAAGTTGCAAACCTTTCTCCATGGGAGTAGATATAGGTTTACAATCAAACATTCTATACTTTTCCAGGAGTTTCTTGGCATAATTTATCTAGGAGACAGAAATGTGATGCTCCTTTTGCCATATTTCTAAGCCAAGATAGTTATGTAGTAGCCCCAAATCTAGCATGTCGAAGGTTCTTTTGAGATCATTATTCACAATATCAACTTGATCTTCTGAACTTCCAGTGATCACAAGATCATCTACATACACAACAAGAATGACAATTTCTTTGCCTACCTTCTTTATATACAAATTTTAATATGAGGGGCTACGAGTGAATCCATGCTGCAAAAGGTGATCTTTGATCTTGATATACCATGCCCTTGGAGGTTTTTTCAGTCCATACAGTGATTTGATGAGATGACATACCATCTTAGGATGCTCTTCAATAAAAAATCCTTCAGGTTGGGACATGTACACTTGTTCTTTTAGATCACCATTTAGGAAAGCACTCTTGATGCCCATCTGTTGAAGTCTCCATCATTTCTGTTCTAATAGTGCGCAAAAAAATTTGATGGTCTTGATCTTCGAAGTGGGTGCAAAGGTTTCTTCATAGTCGATGCCCTCTTTCTGAGCATATATTTTTGCTATAAGACGTGCTTTATGTTTTTCGATGGATCCGTCTGCCTTATATTTTGTCTTGAAAACCCATTTGCAGCCTATGGATTTCTTTCATGTAGGCAGATCAACAAGTTCCCATTTGCAATTTTTCATGAGTGAGTCATATTCGGTATCCATGGCTTCCTTCCACTGAGATTGAATGAGTGCTTTACGAACATTATCATGCTCGGAGCTATTAATCAGTGAACTCATGAGTGTAAATTTTACCTTATTTCTTGTTTAACACTTTGTTTTGACTCTGGATTATGTATCTGGGAGTTGTTGCAAATGTGATTCCTTGATGGTGCTTTGTACCCACTTTGGACAAGAACTTGGCTGATTTTAAGAAGAATTGTGTCCTTGCAATGTGGAGTCACATTCTCTAGTTGTCCAAGGTCAACAAATAGCTCTCCTAGCAACATTTATTTTCTCTAAGTAGTCTCCTCAGGCTGATCATCTGATTCAGGGACTAGTCGGTTGGAGGTGGTTGGTAATGGTTCTTTTGTTGTCACTACAGAGTCAAAGGATGACTTGTCACAAACCATATCCTGAATCTCGTATATTTTCTTTGTCTCAGAATCCATGAGACGGTATGCCTTTGAGGTAGTGTTGCAGCCAAGTAGGATGCATGGGAGTGTCTTTGGCTTAACATTTTATCTCTTATGAGCTGGGACATGCATGTATGTTGTGCAACCAGATATTAGTAAATGAGAAATTGAAGGCTTTCTACCACTCCTCTTCTGGAATTTTATTTTTTAGAACGGTTCAAAAGGGGCGGCTCAAGGGCTAGACTTAGACTAGTGCTAAGTCCTCACGTGTCTCGGGTCAGACATATGGCCCCGCCAAACAAAAGGAATTAGCTGAAACATAAGGAAACAGAGAAAATCCATGGAAAGAGCCACGTGTCTTCTCGGCGCAACTTTAAAAGTAAAATCCAAAAGCGGTCCCCAAATGCGCGCCAGCTCTACACATGGCCATGTTTCAAGTCAAGGTGGAAAGGCGGGTCGTCAGAGGCAATTCAAACTTTTGGGCTCGAAAATTCATAAAATTTAAAAATGAGCCACACCTTCGCTGATGCCCAAGGAGCCACGTGTTAAGCCTAAATTGTGTGCGGGAAGGAAAGCCTGAGGAGGACTTTTTACCCAAAATGGAAAATACGAGCCGATGGGCCTAAAGATGGTTTTTTGACAAAAATGAATTACGGGGCTGCGGGACATTTTTTGCATTTTGTATTTTTGGTGCCAAAAGGCGTAAAGTGAATTTTGGGCTTGCGGACCCGTCCTGCTAACTGGTTTTCGCCATTTTTGTACGAACCCAACTCAAACATTCAAATAGACATATCTTTCGATCTAGTGCCTGAAATTCAACAAATTTGGCACCATTGGAAAGGTCTCAACCTCGTCTACGCCATGGAAACTTGAAACTTTAATTTTGATGAGATTAGGTGGGTGAAAATGGGAAAACATCTTCATGCCATTAATATGCAATCCGATTGCCCCAACAACTAGATCAAATTTGATTTGATCTGCCATTCTTTCTTCTTCAACATGTCAAAATAGACATAGAGTGGTAGACACGACATATTGTGAGCGGATTTGCAGGGGCATTAATGGCCGGTAGATGAGCTCCAAAATCAAGTTTCCCACCTCTTTTCTTCTTCTCCCTTCGCTGCATCTATAAAAGAATAAACTTAGCTCCTCGTAAAGGGTTGGACATTTCTGTTTTTCACCCTCCCTTCTTCCCTTGTCTATAAGTGAATTTGTGGAGTTTCACAAACCTCCCATTCAAATTGTAATACTAATTTTTTCCTCTTGGCTACTGTAATGTACTGTATCAACTCTAGAGAAATAATATATTTGTGTGGATGATTCTCAACCCTCTCATGTGTTCATTGTTGTCTTCTGATATCTTATTACGGTTTGGTTATATGTGCATGTTAGTTGTATTGCATTTCTATGGTCTGTGTTAAAATGCAAAACTGGTGTTTAACATTCCTTTGGTGCATCACCTTGTTAGCGTAGGTTTATTTTCTCATATCTTCTCAACCCTGTCTCCTTGGTAAGATAGAGTAGGTTTTAGAGTATATCCTCTGCAATTTATTTGTGTGCACCTGAACAAAGGAATAGGAACCAGCCTTCATCCAGAGAGCTCTCTCGATTTCAAAGTCCCACACTTTGAGAGATGCTCCATGTTATGCTATCACACTGAGAGTCTCAACCCATCTAGTTGTAGACATTCAGGGATGCTGTGATTTTGCACTAACATGACCCCACCTGAATATTCAGATGGTCCCACAAATCTTTCACCAGATCTACTTCGACACACACATGCCTATTAGGTCGGGCATAACAAAAAGGTCCTGCTCATGGCATAGTGCCTTGCTAATGGGTTTGACTATCTCGTCCATAAAAGCCCAGAGATTAATAGAAAGACTGGGGAGCTCAATCCAAACAAGGATTTTGAGGGGAACCTGACTAGTCGAGCTGAAATATGGAGTCCAAGAGGATAGCACAAGAAGGGTATTGCCTAAATACCAACAAGCAACCTTAATCATAAGGGTCTGTTCCTGTGAGGGCTCACGAAAGGTAAACAAATAAAAACCTTTGATGAGATTGCAAACACCAGAAACCTAGATTGAGGAAGACTCCCAATGGTTTTTCATCCAATTCTATAAATATGATTAAGATGGGATGCGGCCACAAAAATATGCAATAAAGCAGTGGTTATGATACCAAGTCACCACAAGATTGAAAAACTCATTAGCAATAACCACATCAGGGATAGGTTCTGAGTCCATACCTCGTCATAGACTTTCGGGTCAAATTTCCTTGCGCTCTTGGGAGCCATGGTCCCTAGAATCAACATTCGTCAAATTGGGGGGTGGTGGCCATTTATAAGTGCGAACACCGTCTAAGCAGTGAAAAATGACCGAAACTCACTATGATAAGACTGGGAGAAGACTACTAGAAGAGCTAAGGACATATAGTTAGCGCAGCAGAAGGAAAAAGCATAGAAAGCCAAGGAGCGCTGAGGAGTAGATATTTTTCTTTTTCATCTCACATGAATCTAATCCATGATGATTTCAAAGTGTGGGAATTAAAGGAAAAAATTCTTTGTTTTTTGATTGATTGGCGAAGAAAGAAAATGATATGAAACGGATTACCCACCCCGTTAAACATTTTGAACTAAGAGTAGACGGTAATAAAGGCACGTACGCGCACGTACAACAATACCAGGCGGCATATTATGGCATATGTGGAGGTTTGGTGATTGAAATTAAGAGATTTTAACAAGAAATGTTGTGCCAGTGACATGTTTCTCGTAGATTCGCAAAATCAGTACGATGATATAAATGTACACCCATTTTCCGCGGTTAATGAGGTGCGGGGGATGCAGGCTGTGTAAGTCGAAGGGAATAGTTAGCAATGCGGGAGAACTGAGAAGCATTTGATAATCCTGGCGGCAATGGGCATCCTTGTGTCAATTGTAAGTGTATTCAATGATAAACCCCTTTCTTACGGCGGTGCTGAAGAATGTAGAAACCGCAGCAAGGAATTGAATCCCTGGCTTATTATTGCCACTTTGGGGATCTATCTAGTCTGGCTTACATTTCTACATTTGGCTTTCATGCGCTATACCACCTTCAACCACGATGTTTTTGACGAAATCATATCGCGGCCCACGACTTGATCCCGAAACTACACCATCTAAATCTTCAACGCACAAAACGTCAGAGCTTCCGAATCTACAAACCGAGAATTGTAGTAAGTATTGTGTCTACACCTTTCGAGATTCTTGTAGAGCGTTACTCTTTTTCATTCTTTCAATTTCCACTCTAACACGGCGTTTATTTCCTGTTTCTCTGGATGTAAATTTTTTGAGGCTAAAACAAATGTTTATGTAGAAATTGGCTACATTTTAGGGCAGAGATTGGCTAAATGTTTGAATGTTGTTTTTCCTATGTCGGCGCTGCCCTTTCCAACATATGTTCAATAAGAATTCAATTCAACATCCTTGAACATATTTTCAATAAGATTCAAATCAACATAAATTATTAAAGAGATACTCTAATATATAGAGAGTCGATCTTTTAAAATTAGGAAGTCAAATCTCATTTAGAATCTCCACACAATCTCTCAAATACTCTCTAAATTACTATGAATCACATAATAATCCCTTATTATCTAAGTAATATGTGTTCCATTTATTATTTTCCCGCATAAATAATAATGACTATATAATCTTATGTGGAGCATCTAAGTCTTAAGCATGCATGTGAGAATTATTTCTAACATTTTCCACTTAGTTCAAATTTGGAAAGAGGATCCACACCCTGGAATTGCAACAATGGTTGGTCTTGTTGCCTAAATTCTCGTTGACATTTGAAGTTCACTTATAATATAATTCCTATACATATTTGTCAATACAGAACATTGATTTCCACCAATAATACATCTCATTACAAAATAAATTTCGTCATACAATTTTTCAAAGGAATGAATCTCCCCCTTCTAAAAATTCTATTTTCCTTAAATCAAATACCCACTTTAAATATATTAAAACTCCTTTACACTAAATTTTCCTTAATAGATAAAATATAATCCTCTTAAAAAATGTCCTCCCCCTTCTAAGAAATTTTCTTATTAAAATATATATGCTAAAAGAGGGTCGAACCCTTACCTTCTCTTCAACCAAATACGTAGCAAAACATTTATTCCCAAGCCTTACAATTATGTTTATGGAAAGACTTGTATTTAACATGTAAAAAATCAACATTTGGATTTTAAAAACAATAAAAGGACAATACCTAATCGGATTAGGGTTACGACACTATAGACTTATCGTCGAAGGTTGAGTGAGCTTGAATGTTAAATCTCGATCCAAAGCAAATAGGGGTTGCTTCTTTGCAGAATCTGAGTGCAAGGTAGAATACACGGATGCTGAGGAGAGTCTCCAAGTGCTTTGCCAATGTGCTTGTGGATTCCATGCCGAGCACGAGTTCTATGAGAGCTCACCAAGGATATCAATGCACTTGAGTTTTCTAAGAGTAGGGGTTTTGGTAACATGAGATACAAGTTAAGGAGGTCATTCCGACTTGTAGGATCAAACCGAATACAAAGAAATTTGTAAAACATCACCACATGGATCTTGTAAAAGATGGGGAATCTCGAGCTCATTCAAATTTGAGCTTGGTCCAAAGTTGAAGATGAGGATTATGGGAAGAGAACTCAAGAGATTGATTAAGTTTCCAAAGAAAGCCATGGTCACAAACTCAACTTTAAAATGAGAACATGTTATATTGTCGGGAGCAATATCTACCACCATGGAACATGGATCAAGAAGTGAAGACCAAGATGGTGTGAAATATATATGTTAAGTTCGATATGGAGTAAACCCTCGATGCTTGCACAGTGGTACATATTTTCATCTGTTGCAGGGTGCATTTAGAAAAAATCTTTACATTTGGGAAAACTGATCCACGCCAATTTAAAACAATGTGGTTTCATACTTGATAGAGTCTTAGAAAACAAACTCGTTGGCATGTATGTGAAATGTGGAAATTTGTATGATGCACGCCCAACTGTTTGACGAAATGCCTGCACGAGATGAGTGCTCATGGACGGTTTTCATTGCAGGTTGTGCAAAGCAGGTGTAGGCTCGTGAGGAACTAGATTTGTTCCGTAAAATGCAGAGAATAGGATTCCAGGCCAATCAGTTCACGTTGTCTAGTGTACTTCCGGACTGCACAATCCTGACATCTCTGCAACAGGGTATGGAAATCCATGAAGTGATTGTAAGAAGCGGGTTAGTGTCAGATATGTTTGTGTCAAACGCTCTAATGGATATGTACACAAAATTCAGGAGTGTAGATATTTCACGCGATGTGTTTGACAATGACGAAGATGATCATCGGGTATGTGCAGACAGTAAAAATTAATGAGGGTCTCGACCTATTTCAACTGATGGCTCAAAGAGATGTGCAAGCTTCGTTCGCAATGATGGTAGGGTATGTACAAAATGGGTTTGTTAAGGAGGTAGGGAAACTCTTTGACGAAATTCCTCATAGAGATGTTTCTTTATGGAATGCCATGTTTGCAGGATTGGTACAGAATGGGCACAGGGAAGAGGCCCTGAAGTTGTATGGAGAAATGCAGTTGGCAGGCCTTAAACCAAACTTGAAGACGTTTATTAGTATTATACCGACATGTGTGAACCCAGGAGCTGTGGAACAGGGAAAAGAGATCTATGAAGAAGTAATTAGAAGTGGTATCGAGTCCACTGTCTTTGAATCCACTTTGTACTGAGCATAGAGAAGATGAACGGTGACGCACAGTACCTAAAGGTAAACCCCTTCAGTCAGATCAAATTAAAATACTAGCAATCGCACGTGAGGTGTGCGATGTTAATGCCGAAAGCGAAATATTGGTGAGTGGAAAAAGAAATTGAAACACACAACAAAGCATTATGATATTTGTAATTGGAAAATGAAAAACATAACATAGTAGTAGAAACCAGAGTAGTATAAAAGATTTAGATTCCAGAAGAGGTGGAGTAGCTTGAAAGGACAGGGCTGCTGGGGATTAAGAGGGGAGTGTTAAGGACATAGAACAAAGATGGGATTCCCTGAAGTTGTATGGAGAAATGCAGTTGGCAGGCCTTAAACCAAACTTGAAGACGTTTGTTAGTATTATACCGACATGTGTGAACCCAGGAGCTGTGGAACAGGGAAAAGAGATCTATGAAGAAGTAATTAGAAGTGGTATCAAGTCCACTGTCTTTGAATCCACTTTGTACTGAGCATAGAGAAGATGAACGGTGACGCACAGTACCTAAAGGGAAACCCCTTAAGTTAGATCAAATTAAAATACTAGCAATCGCACGTGAGGTGTGCGATGTTAATGCCGAAAGCGAAATATTGGTGAGTGGAAAAAGAAATTGAAACACACAACAAAGCATTATGATATTTGTAATTGGAAAATGAAAAACATAACATGGTAGTAGAAACCAGAGTAGTATAAAAGATTAAGATTCCAAAAGAGGTGGAGTAGCTTGAAAGGGAAGGGCTGCTGGGGATTAAGAGGGGAGTGTTAAGGACATAGAACAAAGATGGGATTCCTCTTATATTTGTGAATGCAGAAGAGGCGTTGAGGAATTTTTTTCATAATGTTTGAATGAAAAGGGGTGAAATCCGAAGGGCGGATAAGGAGGGAACCCTTGTTATAGCTGTGAAGGTAAGTGTCTGTCTTTCCATGTTCCCAATGTCAATGTTGGCGGTTTACTATCAATAGTCGGAGGGTGTTTCGGACAAATGTTGACGTACATTAAAACGTGGACTGCCGATCTACTGACACTTGCTAGAGACCCCAAGGTCTTTCCCATTGTAAGAAGCACCGTCGGTGTAAAAATAAGAAAACTGTGCAAGGAATCAGTCCTACACGAAGTGATGTTATCAAAGAAGAAAAAGTAAGTTGCATAGCACCTAAAATATTTATCTTTTTATTTGTTAATTTTTATTATATATGTATATCTTTTTTTTATTTGTTAATAATTATAAGGTTTACATCATTAACTTTATTTAATAAAAGAATATGTATTATATATTGTCGGCTGAAGTTTTTTCATCACAGACATGATACGAAAGACTTTTTCCCTCCCTTTTAAAATAGATAAAACGTGACATATAATGTTCTTCTTTTGAATAAAAAAACAAATTATTAATCAAGATACAAATAAGATAATTTCTTTTTCAGAGTATAATAATATTGAACAACAACCTCCCATTAAGCTCTCATCTCTAACCTACCCAGCTTCACCTCACCTCTCTGATTTTCCATCTCTCCCTCGCCGAGCTCCTTACTCGCCTATCCCCCAGTTCGTTGGGCTACTTCCCACTTGCACAACTCTCCCATGTACCAAACCTTGAGCAGAAATTTTCCCCTCCACTCTGATGTGCATATTCAACTACTGTACTCGAAGCACATACATCCCAGGTCTTTTCCAGTGCCTTTAATGACATTGGTTGTGGAAGGGTACGTACAACTACATGGAACTTTATTTTTTCTCTAGAAGGGAGATCCTCATACTCATTACCTGATTCAATTGAAGCTTTATCTAAAATCACAGCAGAACAATTCGGTTAAGTTACTACAATAAGTAGGTGTAGCTATGAAATGGGTGTCATTAAATATGGTGATTTCATGTCAAGAGTCAGGCATGGAATTTCAAACCATTTATGCATGTTGAATTAGAATTCGTTGACGGCTTAGCTCTTTCTGGTGACTGTAAATTCCCTTATTTTTTGTATATGTATCTATAATTTGTTCGCATAAATATAAACAGGTATCACGATCATATAAATCTATAAGTCGTTCACATATCATGTAAATCTATTAGTCGTTAATGTATAGGCATTTAGATAAAACCAATATAATCACATATCTATAATATGTTCACGTATTGCATTCGCTTAGCAAAGGACTTACGGTTTATAAATTTGTCTCCTTGCATTCCATACGGTTAAAATCACCAAAATTTCCATATTGAAAAAGTGGGAAGTAGCCCAACGAAGTGGGGGATAGGCGAGTAAGGAGCTCGGCGAGGGAGAAATGGAAAATCAGAGAGGTGAGGTGAAGCTGGGTAGGTTAGAGATGAGAGCTTACGGGAGGTTGGAGATAGGAACGGAACAAAAAGAGGAGGCGAGTCGTGTGAAAGAGGAAGGGCGTTGTGTGGAGTTGTGTGGGAAAGGGAGTGGCTTAGTGGATACAACTTTTGATAAATAGATCTAGCTAAAAATGAATATCGTTTTTGGTAGAAGGAAAATATATTTTTTGTGGTAAATACATGCTAACAATTTGGTCGTTTGATTTTTGCAGGTTAATCTCGAAAAAACCAAAATCGTATAAAACAATTGAATAACAAACCGATTAAAAATAAGAAGAGCACTCACCTCCAAGACAATATAGATCAGTGAATGTAAGAAGCACACCACATTGATAGAGATAACACTAAACCATGAAAATAAGTGAGTCCAAAAGACGAAATATTTGCAACAAATATATGGAAACTACGAAATAGGAGAACCGTTATCCTGACGATACCTTGTAAAATACAAGTAAAGTAGCAATAAAATGACCAGATCTTGGTATCTGTCCCACCGGGAGTGCCAAAAATGTTGATAGGGTTTTCTTCTCCCTGTTCAACTTAGTGTGCTAGAAATCAACAAACACCAAACAACCTTGAATATGCAAGGGCTTAGTACCTTGGGAGATGATGATGACTGATACGGGTGCAAAGTGGATGATAAGCTCCTTGCTATGATCTTAGTAAACTTGCAAGTAAAAGACAATACATAAAAATTGCTTAGATATTCTATGCGGGGGTTGCCCGATGGAGTGGACCCAAGAAGAGTTAACTTCCTTTGTGGCTGTCAACCCCTGTGTAATAAAGAAAAATAATAGAAATGCAAGATAAACAGATAACATGCAAGTTGACAAATGAAAAATTTGGAAATGCTGATGTGTAGATGAGCTATGAGCTATTGATCTGATCCAAAAAAATGCAACGTGAATCAAAATAAGTGAACCACCAAAGCACGAGAAGGATACCATGGGGATTTCAGTGGCATTACGAGGGCATTATGATGATATTATGACAAACAAGAGGCTACAATGTCAAGGATTCACTCTTCTCTTCCCTTTTTTTGGCTAAAACTTCAAAACGACATTTCACAAATTTCCAACTTGTTTGAACGAGGGGGGAAGACCTATATTTATAGCCTAGGGGTGAGGTTATATTGCGGGTTATTAATTAATCAAGGTTGGATAAAGTAACTTTGGTTAAGGTACATGATTTGAGTGGCTAGGTTTGATATGGATATGATGTGATTGCATGAGGTTCATGATTTGAATTAGTGGGTGAAATAGTGGATGTAATCTGGATTTTTTGCATGAATTAAAATATGAGTGGGAATCATGATTTAAATAAAATGAGTAGATGATTGAAAAGGTTCGATGGGGATTAAAAAATAGTGGGACTCGTGATTTAAATAATTTTTGTAAGATGAGAATAAATTTGCAGTATTTATATAACGAGGATTAGTTATATAAAAACGAATCAATTAAACAATTGAGATTTCTTAACTAGACATGTATTTTTGATGGGAAATGGTATTTATTTAATTTAAAGGGAAAATGGAATCGAATGGGTAAACTTGATGAGGGAGAGCAAACACGGGGTGACGGGGAGGAATGATACCAAACACTGGTGTCTACAATTTTTTCTTTTTTGGGTTCTCTTAGCTGATGGTAGAGGCAACTTCTTTTGATCTTCATTGTAATATCTTTTTTCCACTTGTATTTGTGGGTTTTTTAGTCCCCTAAAACCCAAACTATTTACCTTATCTAAATAAAAAAAACAATAATGGAATTATTACTAATAAAATAATTGTATGCATCTAAAATGTTGACATGCTTAATTATGATTAATCTGTCCTACAAATATCCCAAACATCACCCATATAATAATTTTTTTATAAGAAAATGCTTTTTACCAGAGCTATGAACTGGAGGGTTTAGGGACCCCACCCTGACAGTAAATTCGAACAAAAACAAGGTGGAAAAACATATGACATATAATACCACCACCACGAAGACAAAAAACTAGAAAAACTTAGTTAATACCGAAAGAAACTAATTACAGTAGCCATACTAATTAGACACATTTATGACTTCTATTTTGACCTGGGTGTCTGGAGCAGTAGTAACCTTCTCACTGGCCTCGACACACTCTGAAACATTGTATTTTATTTTATGAATCCTAGCATTACACCTAACTTCACCTACCTTGGCCACTTTGAGCAGAAAGTTATAGGCCAATTTCCCCTTGGCCAGAAGATGAGACCCCCGGGATGAAACTGAGATAGTGGGGGAAGCCAAATAATCCAGATCTAGAGGGAGAAAATACGTAGGCCCAGAACCCTTCGACCTAAAAATTTTGTGGACTACAGAGGTGAATTCCAAAAGGATTGTATTCCTTCATTCGAGCTCTACCATGTGCGCTCTAACATCTAAAGTAGACTCCAACATTGAATGTATGGTGATGCTGGACACAAATTCCTTGAGCCCAACTGCATTCTTCGGGAGGATAAAATGTTGAGCTATAGCTAACAACTCCTCCTTGTTTCTCCTAATGGAAATCAAATTGGTGAAAAAAGTAGCTGTAATCTCAACATTGACTCTGGCGCGACCAGACCCTTGAAGATAGCGCTCCCTAATAATTCTATCAACAACATTGCAAACTAAATTGGATTTGATCCTGAACACCTTCCTAAGGCGGGTTTGAGTCATGGGGCCATAGAAGGCCATTTCCCTACCTTCCCCTCGCAGAAAGAGGCAGGGAACATGAGGAACTACCATAGAAGTAGCACTGGAAAATATACCTGCGACACACCAAGGGAAGAGATAGAAGAAAACATGAACATAAAAGACCAAACCCCAATGCTAAAAGGAGATCTTACATGATGGGACTTGGAAGTGACTCGAAATGATTAAGATGAGACTCCCAATTAAAAATCACCACCAAGCCCTACCACATGTTTACATTATTAGAGGAAACAAGAGCTTCTGCTTACATCACCCCCACATTGGCTAGCAGATCAACAACCCCATTAGCTTCTCTTAGAACATGGCTTATATGCCATTCCTCAACCTTACTTAACCAGAAAATAGTATTAGATATGAGGTCTTCTAGAGCCTAATGAGATGTTTTTCCATTCTTAATGGCCTGAACCATAACCTATGAATCCCCTTTGATAAATAAGTGAGAAGACCCATTCTCGACTACCAATTTCACTCCAAAGAGAAGGGCTTGTGCTCCGTCGATGGTGCAAGTACCTTTTGGAAGAAAAATTGAACTAGTACATATCAATTCCCCTTTCTCATTTCGAATTAAACACCCCACCCCTGAAAGACATGGGTTTCCTTTGGAAGCCCCATCAAAATTAAATTTTTGAAATTCGAGGTGTGGATAATTTTTGGTTCCTTTAATGATTTTATTATACTAGAGCTATGAACTGGAGTTGTGGAGGGGTAATTTATATAAGTGGGACATGGGGGTGGGATTTGGTCCTTAATGTCCACCGGGTGATCCACATTTGGAGTACCCTATTGTGCTTTGCTTGGTTCATATGGAGAAATTCAACCCCTACCTCAAGGTTCCTCTCATTTAAAACATCTAATGAACTCAATGGGAATGGAACTTGGGGTGATGATCACAAACTATTTGTGACTCACCAATAGCCTAAGACCTTGAGTTCAAATGTTGGTTCCTTTAATGCTTTTATTATACTAGAGCTATGATCTGGAGTGGTGGAGGAGTACTTTCTCTAAGTGGGACATGGGGGTGGGCTTGGGTCGTTAATGTTCGTTGAGTAATCTACATTCAGAGTGCTCTTCTATGTTCCACTTGGTTCATATGGAGAAGTTTGATCCCTAACTCAAGGTGTTCCCATGGCCACTTATAAAAAACATACAATGAAATCAATAGGAATAGAACTTGGGTTGATGATCACAAAATACTTGTGACTCACCAATATCCCAAGACCTTGAGTTCAAACTTTGGATGGTAAACACTTTTATTATACTAGATCTATGAACTGGAGTGGTGCAGGAGCATTTTCTCTAAGTGGAACACAGGGGTGGGCTTGGGTCCTTAATGTCCACTGAGCGATCTGCATTCAAAGCACCCCACTATGTTTTGTTTGGTCCATATGGAGAAGTTTGATCCCTACCTCAAGGTGTCCCCATGACCATTTATTGAAAGCATCTAATGAACTTAATGAGAATGAAACTTGGGTTGATGATTACAAACTACTTGTAACTCACCAATAGCCCAAGACCTTGAGTTCGACACCCATATAATAATTAATCACAAGATTAATTGTTATTATTTATCCATTTAATCTTAAATTTACCCTTTATCATTACTTATCATTCCATCATTGATCCCTTTAATTCATTATTAAATCCCATTTCATCCTTAATCCCATTTATTTCATTATTATAGCATATTATCCCACTAATAATCCCTATTACCATTTTCTATGAATTTAATATTCCTATATCTACTTACCCACCTACTCTACACATCCCTATACCTAGCCTTTCTGTGTAATCTCACATATAATCGTATTTTATCAGCTTAATCTAATTCTAATCCTAATCATATCCCCAACTCTAAATCTAGAGGCTTTTATTTCTATAAGCCTCTTTAAATTTCCCTCCTTCATATTGAAAAATTCAAATATATTTCCCTCACTCTATTGAATTTTTAATTCAATGGAGGATTCTTCTAAATTCTAGAATTATCCAATTCTAGATCTTTCTACCTTCACATGCATCCTCCACCCTTGATCCCAATCCAACTTGGATTCATCCTAGACATTGAATATTCCACCCATCAACTATAAATTGAGCTCTCATCCTCCATGAGAGATAGCTAGTAAGATAAATAAAATAGTTAGCAAGCCATTCAATCCATCCATTTTATCCTCTTACCACCCAATCAATCCATAATTCATATTTAATCCATTTACAATCAATCTATCATCATCTTTATCAAGCAATCACCAAGTTACAAGGGGAGGTGTTGCTCGTATGTCTCCACCTACATCTGAAGCAATAAAAAATCCATCAAGAGAAAACACAACACATCAAAGGAGGAGTTTAGTAACTTTTAAGTAAGTGCAAGTATTTGTATCTCTCCCCCTTTTAATCCATTGCTCTATCCGAGGTTATGTTGGAGAAGATTAGATTAGGGAAACAATTTAGTTGTTTTCTCGCATTTTCAACTCACTAATTTTTTATTGCATTACAATAATAATAATAATAATTGAAATGAATGATAATATTAATATTATTAGTACTAATATGTTAATAATAATCGCAATAATAATAATTATACTAAATATCAATTATACCGAAATGTTATATTTTAAAATTATATATATATATATATATATATATATATATATATATATACGTTAGATTTTTAATTATATATATAATATAATTGTTGTTATTATTGTTAATATTATTATTTGATTGAGCTCGAATTGAGTGGATACCGAGGATCTTCCTCTTCATCATAGGTGAAGACTTCAGGCGGCGACTATGGTTAGGGCCTCTCCTTTGCCGCCCAGGTCATGAAGAAAGGGCTCATAGACGGGTCAAAGACCTCTTCCATCCCTGCGAAGATTGGTGATACCCATGTGGGTGGTAGGGGCAAGTCTTTTGCTAAATTGGCTAAAGGTTAGATAGGTCTAATTGACGAGGTATTGTCAATTTACGAGAAGGAGAATAATTAGTGCAATATTAGGAATAATAGTGCTTTGATCAAACTATAGGTGTCTACGTTTTCCCCTCTTTGGGGTGACGTAAGCTATGCCACTTCAAATAAAGTAGACAAACATAAGCAAAAGAATTTTTTTGAAGGGGTAGAATAAAAATTACTAGGATGAAGGATGCCCCCTCGTGTGTTGATGGGGTGATGGAGGAACTCAATCGACGATCGAAAAAAGAACATAAGAAATAAAATTTTTAAGAGAAGATTAGAAGACAAAAAGAAAATGGGATATTGAGCTATCCACAGACCAGTGCTTATAGAAACAATTTGTAATTATCATTTTTCTTAGAATCCTCATCATCGGTCCTTAGTAAAATGTAAGCATACAACGGAAGCATAAAATGACTTGAAAATCCAAGATACAAAAAACCATCAATTGCTAAAACAACTACTCAATGCAACATACAAACATGCAATGCAATACGAGAATTAAACAAACTCACCCAACAAGGAAATAAGTACAATCACACACACTCAAACCAACAACATTCAAGACGGTTGAAGAATTTTTTTTTATTGAGTTGAAATCCCAAATGTTTTGATGAGCAACAAGGGTTGAAAATGATGCCCCAAGCAATTGGTATACGTAAGGGAAATGATGGAGGACACTTAGGTCCAATGAAAAAGCAATGTGCATAGCAAAATAATACCAGATAATTCCTGCCCCAGAGTATCGATGAAGTGAGAAGTGTAGCTTTTGTAAATGGGTTGGAGATTCAGATGATTTGCAGATTGTTGTTTCAAAACGTGTGGAAATGCCAACAAGATTTGTGAAAAATGCCATGTAAAAGACACATATTTCAGCCGCAAATGATTTGATTTACCAATTTTAGTCCATTTTCAAAGTTTTCAATTTTTTTTTTGAATTTTTGCATGATTTTACAAATTTTTAAATTTTTGATCAGTCAAGAGAATTTAAGAGATGAAAAGGTCTCCTAAAAGCATATGAAAATGCCCCAAGGTGAAGAGAACGGGCGTCGGGTGGCAGTAAAACTACCCCGACGAGTGCCAAAATAATTATTTAATAACAATAACCATCACGACGGGTGATATAGAAGAAAATGTGAGAAAATAGCACCTGGAACATTTGTAAATTTCCCCAGGGCAAAGAAATGGACATTAGGCAACACTTAGTGCTCCTACGTAGCGAAAATTAGTAAAAATAATTATTTAAATATAAAAATAATTTTTTTTTGTGACCAGAAGAAGTGTTAGAGTGATCACAGTGAAGAAAACATGCCCATGGGCATCACGAAAGCTTAATATACCCACCCGGGGGGTAAATCAATCACGACCAATTTATTTGTAGTAGAGCTCTTGCGAATTTTCACTGCGAGTGAGTGTGAGAGCCCTGGAGTGAGATGACAACGCTATTGAGTAGGAGGAGATAACTAGATCGCATCTGAGAGTACCTTCGGGACCCAATGGATAGACCCTATGTGAGTGCCCTGACCCTACTTCGTCATTTTTACATTTAATGTCGATTTTATGATGATGACAATGATGATCCTTTTGACGGATAACATCATGATAGGGGTGGGGGATAGGGTCCTCCACTGCACTAGCCATATAGAAAGGGGCCCAAGATTAGGAAGAGATAGGTAGCCAGGGCTACGGATATAGAATTGCCTCCAGTAGGAATTCTAGCAGGGATATATGCCCCTTTACAGTAGGTGTTCCCACAATAGAGCCCGTTACCTCATGCTCCAGGGGGTGGTGGGGATGGTGGATAACTAGCTGCACTTCAGCAATAGTTACAAGTGGTGATATCCATATATCTACAGGCGACAGGTGAGAGAGACGAGGCTAGGGCACATGTACAGGTCCTAATAATAGAGAGAGGTCAGGTGAGAGCCTAGGCTACTCAGGGGGTGATGGTGTAGCATGAAAGTCACATATCAGGTAGTTAGCAGTGCAAGGTGCTTAGATATTGCGCCTTTTACATCAGTCACAGACTCAGGTATAGAGTGTCACTACACAACAGGATCAAGCCCAGACACAAGTGTAGGGATTTATTATTCAAAGAGACCAAGAGAGAGCCCGGGGCCAGACTATTACTGTAGATAGAGATTGGGAGGCCGCCACTGTGAGACAGGCCCATGCTGAAAGGGGCAGGTTCACAGATGAGTGGGATGCCGCTGTATAGGAAGCTAGTGCCTTTGGGGACACATATATTATCCCGGATGTTATGAGAGTTAGTGGTGAGGCCTTGCATTACAAGGCAGTCGATTACATAGTAGTTCCAGAAGGGCTGTGAGTTGCACTCTTTGATAATTTAGATGTGAGAAGGATAGGATCTAGATCATGAAGGTCGAGCCGACCAGTCTAATCAATACAACAACCAGTTGGGTAGCAGGGTGATACACTTGGAGCCAGCCCATAAAAGTTACCATTGTTTTGTCCCCCAAGACATAGACCAAGCATCCCCGAAGAGGGTGAGAGTCATGGTTGATTCTCCTATGTTTTGTCTTGGGTTATGTGGGGTAAATTTGTGGGTGTTACACTTAATATCAGAGTGAGGTTCAACACTCGGACCCCGGGCACAATTAGAAACATGAAACACAAACAAATAAATGTAGCGCAACTCTAAACCTAAAACACAAAACATTGCATTATTTATTTTGGGAAATGTAGAAAACTTAGAAAACTGAAACCAAAAACTTAGATGACGATAAACTAACTCCTGTCTTGGTCTGTGTAGGAGATGCAGACTAGATGAGGGGTTCTTACATGTGGATCTAGACCTATCACCCCCATATAAGGCTATAACAACTATTTTTCCTCAGATATTGCAAATACTACCGGATGTTAATGCCGCTATATGTAGATAATATTTAGGGGGATGACCTAGTGGACAAGACCGAGGGCCATCAGTGGAGGCTCATGCACCTTCATGTCACAGTTTTGAGGATAGGTCAGATAACTCCCATCTAGAGTTTGTTAGACATGGGTCACCTCCTAAGGAGCACAAAGATAGAGCTACAGGGAACAAATATAGGTCTAGGAGCCCTAGGCCGAGAAATGATCATGCAGAAAGACCTAGGGCTGATAGTTGATGGCAACAGATCATTCGAGAGATACTGAAGTTCCACCTACCTCATTTTGCTAGAGACACAGGGAGATTTTAGGAAGAGGCATGGTTGGTTAGCTTGAGCGGATGCTTCAAGCTATGTTATTGTTCTAGAAACACGAAAGCTCGTGTTTCCATCCACCTTCTGAGAGATGGAGCTGGAGTTTGGTGGTGGAGTGAGGAGTAGAAGCTCCATGTGGATTAAGAGATAGTTACTTAGTAGCTCTCTGAGGAGTGTTTTAGAAGTAGATACATATCCAAGAGATTCATCTAGTAGCATATCAACGAGTTTCATGATCTACGATAGGATTCCATGACAGTGGCAGAGTATGAGGGGCAGTTTTTAAATTTGCTTCAGTATGTGGATTACATGCAGGATGAGCAGGTCAGAATTCACAGGTTCATCAGGGGCCTGAACTTAGACTTGGGTGGGGCAGTGCACATTCATTTCCCTCAGATAATTTTAGAGGCTGTGGAGAAGGCCTATATTGCAGAGGAAATTGGGGGGAGACTCAACAGGCTCATAATAGAGTGAGGAGCCACATACATCATTTACAGGATAATAGATCGAGGGGATCAAATCCTCCTCCTTGTGGCAGACACATTTAAGCATAGTCTTCCTTCCATCCTCCTCCACCTCCGCAGCAGTACCAACGATAGCAGACTCAACCACCCTTTTGACCTACACAATGCCATGATGCTCAGAGAGGGCGTAGTATGAGACCTCTAGCTAAGGGGTCCAATAGGATATAGGCTCCACCTTGAGCACATTCGGTAGGAGTACGCCCATCGCAACACCCATAGAGATCTATGGTAGGATCATCAGGTTCTTTAGCATGTACAACTAGGCCACTTGGAGGACTATCTACTCAGTGGAGAAGACCAGGGACTTGTTATGGATGCAGTGTGCATGGACATAATTGGAGAGAGTTCCCTCAGAACCATTTTAATCAGGGTGAGGCACACGTTTTTGAGCCTACTATTGCTGACATGGCTAAGAGCCACAAGATATATGCATTGGCCAAGAACTACGATGTAGAGCACAAAGCACGGTGATAGAGACCACATGTAGCATTGGTGGTATTTTTATCCCTATTTTATTTAACTCAGGCTCATCAGATTCTTTCATTTCTCCATATTTAGTAGAGTGTTGCAAGCTAATGGCAGTTAGGTAGGGCCTTAGTTGGGATGTCGAGATGGCTTCTGGAGCCAAGATTTGAGTAGAATCCTTAGTCAATGAGTGCGTAGTGGACCTAGGACCCTTTACCACTACTTTGGATCTTCGTATCCTTTCCTTGGGTTCATATGGAGTTATCTTGGGCATGGATTGGTTGTTTGCACACAGAGATAGGATTAATTGCCACAGTAAGGTGATATCTTGTGTAGATGATTTGGGAGTGGATTCAATGATTGTTGGAGTCAGGAGACCCATATATATTCACATTATTTGCACTATGCAGCTGAAGCGGTGTGCATAATGCGGTTGTTAGTTATATGCTATTACAGTCGGTGATAGGTTAGAAAATGGGGCTAATGGACCTTTACTTGATGATCACCCCATTTTGCAGGAGTTTTCTGATGTATTTCCTAGTGAGCTATCAGGGATGCCTCTCCCGCATGAGATCAATTTTCACATTGATTTGGTTCCAGGAGCAGAACCTATCTCATGCACTCCTTATAAGATGACCACACCTGAGCTATGTGAGCTTAAGTTACAGCTAGAGGTCCTTCATAAGAAAATCCTAATCCATCCTAGTGTATCCCCTTGGGGTGCACCTATGATTTTTGTGAAGAAGAAGGATGGATTTTTACGGTGGTGTGTGGACTATCATCAACTGAACAAAGTAACAATCAATAATCGTTACCACCTTCCTCACATCGAGAATTTGTTTGATCAGATGAAGGGGGCCATTGTGTTTTCTAAGATTGATCTTAGGTTGGGATACCATTAGCTGAGGATTGCAAAGGAAGATATTCACATGACAACTTTTCATACAAGATATGGACATTATGAGTTCACAGTTGTGCTATTTGGTTTGACGAATGCCCCTACAATGTTCATGAGTTTGATGAATGGAAAGTTCAGGAATTTTCTAGACCACGTTTTTCTCATATTCCTTGATGACATTTTGATATTCTCTTGTATGGGTGAGGAGAAAGAGGAACACTTTCGTAAGGTTATACAGTGTCTTTGTGAGCAACAGCTTTACGAGAACCTGGAGAAGTGTGCATTCTTTTAGTTAGAGGTTTAGTATTTGGGTCACATTATTTCTAGGGAAGGTATCACAGTTGATCCTTCCAAGATTATAGCCATTATGGATTGGCCAATACCCACCAGTGTGATAGAGGTATGCAATTTCATGGGGTTAGAAGGGTACTACAGGAAATTCATGTAGGAATTTTCACGGGTTGCGTACCCCATCACTTCCATTCAACAAAAAGGGAAGAAGTTCATTTGGTCAGATAGATGTGAGTAGGCCTTTAGAACACTGAAGGAATTCCTTACAACAACACCCATTCTTGCAGTGCCTGATCCATAAGGAGAGTTCTTTGTATGCATTAATGCTTCTTTGGTAGGATTAGGTGGCATATTGATGTAGGTGGGCCATGTTTTAGCCTTTAAGTCTTGCAAACTCAAGGATTATGAGCTCAATTATCTGACTCATGACCTTCAGCTTGTAGCATTTGTGCATGCTTTGGTTCGATGGAGACATTTCCTTTTGGGAAGGAGATTCATTCTCAGGACTGATCATTTGAGTCTTCGTCTCCTCTTCACATAGCCCAATCTCAACGCTTGTTAGTGGCATTGTATGGAGTTTCTTTACAAGTACAACATGGAGATAAAGCATGTGAAGGGGAAGGAGAATGTGGTTGCAGACACTCTGAGTAGATGGAGACATTTGGTTATGGCTACTTCAGTGGGTACAAATTTGTGGAGCAGGATTTTGTAGCAGCTTCCACATGACAACTTCTACTTAGCAAAAGATCAGAGATTGAGTCTCAGAGACCCCTTGAGGGGAATTTTGATGGATTTTCATTAGAGGCAGATGGTCTTTTTAGACATAGAGGCTAGATATACGTACCTAGAGAGCTTCAGATAGGATATCTTGGCAGAGGCTCATCGTGCACCTTATTTAGCCCATCCAGTGGTGAAGAAGATGCACGCCACCTTGAGAAAAAAATTGCTATTTGAGAGGTCTTTGAAGAGATGTAGCTCAGTTTGTGTCGTGTTGTTTAGAGTTTCAGAGGGTGAAGGCTGAGCATCAACATCTAGTTGACCTTCTCTACCCACATGCCACACTGGAGTGGAAATGGGACACCATTTCCATGGATTTCATAGTATGGCTATTGACGTCGAGATACCATCACGATGTCATCATGGTCATGGTGGATAGATTTATGAAAGTGGCTCATTTTTCTCCGGTGAAGACCACCTATACAGCTAGTATAGTGGCATGAGTATACTTAGATGAGATTATCAGAATGCACAGGATTCCTCAAAAGATTATTTGTGACAGTGATCCCCTATACACCTCTCATTTTTGGACTACCATGCAGCATGCTATTGGGACACGTATCAACTTTAGTACAACTTATCATCCAAGTACAGATGGGCACACAAAGTGGGTGAATTAGATCTTGGAGGATATGTTGTGGATCTATGTCATAGACCATCAGTCTAGGTGGGAGGAGTACTTGTATTTAGTGGAGTTTTCCTACAACAACATTTTTTAAGAGTTCGATTGGTATGGCTCCATTTAAGGCATTGTATGATAAGGAGTATATGACACCGCTAAGTTGGGACAAATTGGAGGACATAGTTTCTCTTGGGCCGACATTATTACAGGATATGGAGCAATAGGTTGTCATGATATGATAGAGATTATAGGAGGCTTAGGATAGACAAAAGAAATATGCAGATCCGAGGAGGACATGTCATATTTTTGAGGACAGATCATAAGATTCCTATCCGTTATGGAAAAGGCTCTAAGTTAGATCCTAGATTTTTGGTTCCCTTCAAGATCTTGGAGCGTATTAGTCCTTTGGCCTATTGTCTTTCATTTCCACCCATCTTGTCTTGCATGTATGATGTATTTCATGTTTTTGTACTTAGGAGATACATTCAAGATCCCTCTCATGATTTGGGTTGGATTTCATTACAGGTGCAGGAGCATGGGCAAGTGTTAGTGGAACCCGTGCATAGCTTAGAGTGTAGGACCCTGGGCCTTCGAGGCTGTAAGATTGACTTGTTGTGGGTCCAGTGGGATAGGTAGGATGAGACTATAGCTACATGGGAGGATGCCACATTATTGCGTGCCAGTTTCCTCATCTATTCCATTGACTTCCAGGAGGAAGTCAAGTCTAAGGGGAGGGGGATGTAGTGACCACTCCTCTTCGACACCATTACATTATGATGTTATTTCTTTTGGAATGATACTTAAACATTGTGATTATGATACATTGATCAGTAGATGATAGAATTATAATAATATTTGGACTATTGACATTACGTGTTTTAAATTTTATTATGATGCACTAGATGGCGATGATAGACAATTTTATATGTTGAGTTGCGATATTGTGATTTGTATACTAACATGTCGTAATTTGGATGCATGACATATGTTGGATGTTTTTAATAGAATTATGATTTTTATATGCCAAAATAAAATTAATTATGTAATAATGAAAAATACAATTTCTACATTTGAAATTGTTGTATTCAATTTCTACTCTTGTTGCATTCAATGAAAGGAATATGGTAGTCATTAAACTATAGTTGTATTTTTTTAGCATTGTTGAAGGAACATTGTCCCCTTTCAAATCAAATGAGGTTGAATACGAAGTTTAAAAGGTTCTCATTTTATTCATTTTGGTATAATTAGAAAACTACGGTGTTCTGGATTGTAGAACACAATATTATTCAACCCCCTTTTTGTTATCTTGACTCCAACAAAATGGTACCTATATAATACCTATATCTAAATATAATTAGAATTGAGTAATTAACCAAATCATCTCACAAGTCTATATTTCTATCTCAAACTTATTTGATTAATTCCTTAAAACAAAAAAAGAATTTTAAACAAATTAGATTATTTTAATATTATTAATATATTAATCTTATTACAATTTAATAATAATAATAATTTAAATATTAATAATAATATATATATTTTTATTAATATTTAAAATAACATACATTAGTGTTTATATTGATGAAACTTATATTAAATAAAACTTAAAAAAAATGACATAATAATAAAACCGTCCATGTATAAAGAAGCGACCACCGTGGCTTTGTAGTTTTTAAATTAAAAGGGGAGAGGGGAGGGTCATCAAGCCCACCCCCCACCCCATTGTAATATGGAATGGTGGGTGGGGTCGGCGATCCTCCCCCCTCCCAAACACCTTGACTACTATACATTGAAACCACCATTGTTTTCACAGTCACTGTAACTATAATCCGCGGCCCTATCTTTGCTTAACGTTTATATATATATATATATATGGAGATATACACATATGTTTATAAAAAATGGGGGAGTGTATGTATTACAATAAACTAGATTTATTGGGCAAATGCCATATACCCAAATGGGTATTTACATTAAAATAAATTTACAACAAATAGAAGTTTTCCTATCAAATCCTAGGAGAGGGTAGAATATAAATAGTAAAAAAAAATAAAACAAAATAAAATGGGGGATGTGTGTATCCATCCCAAGATCTCTTTTCCCTTCTATGGCTTCCTCTCCTTCCCTAAAACCTACAAAACAAAAAGAGGAAAATAAGTCAATGAATGAATAAAATACTTCCCATAGAGATAATTGTTAGTGCAAATTCACAGCACCCCCAAATGAGTTATGGATCTGCTTTTCTAAGGTAAAGTCATTTGGTGTGATTGCACAACATTGAGCTTTCCCAAAGTGTGGGACCTTTGCAAATGGGGAAAGCTCTCCAGAGAAGGTTGGTTCCTCTTCCTAAACTACCTGCCACAAGCTATTCTAATGTAGGCAAGCTAATCTAACCTAATCTAACTTCCAAGGAGACAAGGAGAGGAAGAAAACAAGGAAAAATAGAGCCTACACTAAAATGGTGATACATCAGAGAAGGAAAGTGTTGATTATATATCAAAACTGCCATGGAACAAGAAGAGGTGAGCAATGGAAAGGATGGACAAGTGCATCACAGACCAAAGATGGATTTCACACAAAAAATGTTCCAAAAATCCATGAACACAACTCCAAAACCCATAATGAACATCCAAACATGCACAAATACCATGTAATGAAGAGAGGTAAGGAAAACAACAAAGAAAACGAGCTAAGGATGGACAAATGCATCAAAAAACATGTTTTTTATTGCTCAGAATATACACAGTGATCATTTCATGGTTAAGAGGAAAAAATTCCATTACAGAGTAGGGGAGGAGGTTTAAACTCCATTTTTGACCTTGGGGAAGAAAAGAAGAGAGAGGCAGAGAAGAAGGATGAACAACTTTTTACAAAATGAGCCAAAACTGGGTTTTATCGCTTGGACAGAATGAAGGAAATGAGAAAATGTGGGAAAATCGATTTGACATCTCCAACCACAAAAAAGATTCATTAAAACAACAAGAGAACCCTCAAAAATCCATTTTTCAATGCATTCAGCCATGCTGGAGAAGAAACAGATGCCATACTTCATCAATTTTGGTGGTTGGGGGTCAGTTCTACATTGATTCCTGTGCCAGAGACATTTTCTAATTTTTCTCCTACAAAACTCCATCAAAATTTAAAGTTTAAGGGTCCATCGTGTAGAGGATGTCAACATATTTCTAATGACACAAAAATCATGAAAAATCGAGCTCTGGTTCGAAAGATATGGCCCTTTGAAGATTTAGGGAAAAATTGGTAAAAAACAGAGTCAAAATTGGGGTCAGCGGGGTCAAACTTTAAATTTTTCCCTTTTGGAAAAATTTCCCAAAAATCTCCATGGCCCCTCAAGTCCACATGACACATGGCACTTTTCTATTGGATGTGGAACCTTGGTTTAGTTTTTCTCCTTCGGCTTTTTCGGCAAAAGGGAAAAATTTCCTTTGTTTCTCTGATTGCTCGCCTTGGTGCTGGTTGCCACGTGTCATCATCTGATTTGATGTGGGGGTGTGGCTGAATTTGAACCCTTAAGTTTTTAGACAAAAAGAGGGAAAAATTCCTTATTTCCTTCTATGTCCCACTTCCCCTTTTGATGATGTGTCGATTTCTGATTAGAGGGGAGCCTTGACCATTTTCCTTCCATTCTCCTTTGTGGGCTTCGGGTCAGATTTTGACTTTAACCCTTTTGCCCCAAAAGGCTAAGTGGTGAATTACTCTCTACGCCATTGCCATCCTGCTAATTTCCTTGGCAAAATTTCCTTCTCCGCTCCGCCGGCTTGAGACTCTTTGGCACAAAACTCTTCCAAGCTCTACAGGTCCGCCTTAGGAAAATTTCCCCTGCAAACTCCACCGAGCCATAACTCAAAAAATACAAGGAGTTAGGAGGACTTATTTACCTTTCTGTAAAGGGGAAGAAAAATCCTCTCTGATGAAGCCATTTCCAGAATCTTTTGAGTGCTTACAATGTGTGAAAATTGAATTTGAAGCACAAGGAAGGAAAGAATGAAACAAATTTAGCCAAAATAAGCAGGGGCTAATTTTGGATAACAATTTTGGCAACTCAGAGGGGTCATCTACCTGTTAGATGAATGATTAGTGGCCTTTTGAAGCATCCATTGGGCATGGAGTCAATTTTTATAAGAAAATATGATCTGAACCATGAAAATCTGACCTCTGAGCCACTTGGAATCCTACTGAAACTTGGAGTTGTTCTTCACCAAAAGCCACAGAATGCACTGTGGAAGAGAAACCAAAACAACACCAAACAACTATGTACAAAATTGGAAATCATACATATCCCAAGTGGGATATGCATAGTTTCCACAAGCACTTGTTCTACTGGAAACAAACCTACCTACATTACTCTAATTGGAAGCAAAGGTAAGCTAAACAAAACTTGCAACTGGTTGTGCAAAATAGCTTCCTTTATTCAAAATTGGCAGCCATGCAAATGATTTGGAGCTGATCATGGCTGGTTGGATGAGTGGAAAATCAACAATAAGCTAGTCTTCTACCCAAATTAGCAAGGTGTCATCTGAAAACAAATTAGATACCTCTTTTAGTTGCTCTGCATTTGGATTGTAGAGGTATTGCAGCTGATCCTTGGTACTTTGTAGCTCATCCTCATGCTTAGAAGCAAGCATGACTGGTTTTGGCTTCTCCCTTGGCTCCAATGAAGCCAAGTACCTGATTGGGCAAGGTATGGTCCTTTGAATGTGCCCATTGCTTTGAATTTTAACTCCACAAATAGAGTCTTCTTGTAGACCTCCTTGGGTGAATGGTGTGGAAGGAATGGTGAAACTTTTCTGCTCTTTTCCTTCCTCTTCCAGTGAAGAACATGGAAGATTAATATCTTCCAACCTTGATTCCAAAGAGCTGCTATAAAATGTAGGCTACTGCAAATGAATGCTCTCCTTCATGGCAACAGGTTCTTGTGTTTGGAAGATGGATGATGAAGGAGAAAACAATGTGATTTCAACTGGTTCCTCTCCATCAAAACAGTCCTCCAAATCTGACAGATAAACTGCTTCCTTGTTGTCCTGCTGCAAATGCTCAACCTCTTCCATGGTGTTCTCCTGATCTGCAGTTTGATCACCATGGTTCTCCTCATCCTTAAACATGAAGTTTAAAAGATCAAACTCCTCCTCAACATTAGAGATTGAAGGATATGAAGTGGGAGGAAGAACTCCACAAAGGTTCTCTTCTGATTTGGAACCTTCTCCTCACTTGGAGCCTCTGAAACTATATGGTCCTCCTCCATCATGGGTTCATTAACCAAAACAAGCCCTTCAAATGAAAGAAAGGAATCTTCAATGATGCTTTCTTCATTGAGTGGCTTCAACTCTGATTTGATCTCTCCCATCTGCTCCTCTTCAATGGGACTTTGAGCTGATTTGCTTTCCTCTTCCATGGCTGATTGTGCAACTTCTATTGGATCAACATCTTCTTCCAGCAGAGTGCCAACATGGACACTACACTCTGAGCAACTTGATGACTGATCTTCTTGCTTCTCTACTGCTATAAAATCAGCCTTGGCCACCACTTGTTCTTCAACATTTACCTCCTCTGTAGGCTTAACCAACAAGGGGATCTTTGTTATCCCAAATTTGAGAGCCAAGCTCACCAAACTTCTAATTTTTTCTTCTTCTTTCACTCTTCTTCTTGTTGTCCTTCTTGACTGGATTTTTGATTGTCTTCTTCTCCACATGTAATTAGGAAGGCAAGAGAAGGAGTGGGTTGGGATTCAACCATTTTTTCATTTGTTTGTGGTGGGGAGGGATGTGGGACTTGTTTGTTTGGAGGGGATGACTGTTTGGAAGGGGAACGGGTAGAAGAATTGAGATGAGGTGGAATACTAGGGGATGGAGAAATGGAATTAGCTTTTGGGACAACAGATGGAGAGTTTAAAACTTGACACTGCTGAGATAAAACAAATTGGGAAAGAGGAAAAGAAAAAGCATGAGATGGTGTGCTTACATGTTGACAAGGTTGCTGAATGCACCTCTCATACAACTCTATTCCTTTAGTCCACTTTGCAAGAAATTGTAGCGTTGCAACAATGAATTCAAGTTTCTCTTGCGGGCTATAATGCCTTGGAAAAGGGCCAACCCATGGACAAGGTGCCCTATAACCAATTATGAAAGCCTTCATTTGAGCTGTTGCTCTTGATTGCACCATGCCAATATCCATTTTTTGGATCTTCTCTAACAGAACGACATCTTGCATTTTATTTTCTTCATTGTATGCATACCCCTTCTCTTGGAAAGATCCATAGCCAAACTGATTTTGGCACTGCTCATATGGGTATGCATACTGATCTTGAATTTGACTCAAAATGCTGATTTGAAGGATTTGTAAACCACATTGGAGGTGGAATGTACTGTTGCTGCTGTAAATACAAATTCCATGAGGGAAATGAAGTCATGATTGCACAACTTCATGGAATGAAAGAGTGAAATGGATGGAAAGAAGAATGAATGAAAAAGGAATGGAAATGAATGAAAAGGAAGGTCTGCAACTTCATAGATGGGTTGTTGACCATATGGAGTCACCATATGTGTTTGTAATTGCCTCCAAAGGCTGAAATATTCACAAGAACACACTAACCTGCAAAAAATGAAATGGGAGACCTCTTGGTCCCACCGAGCGTGCCAAAACTGTTAGTGGCGCATGATGGTGTTGGATTTGTTGTTTTTTGCATGAGACACTAAGAGAAGATGAAATATCTAACCCCAGTGTCCCACCGGGTGTGCCAAAATTGTTAGTGTAAAATCACAGCACCCCCAAATGAGTTATGGATCTGCTTTTCTAAGGAAAATTCATTTGGTGTGATTGCACAACATTGAGCTTTCCCAAAGTGTGGGACCTTTGCAAATGGGGAAATCTCTCCAGAGAAGGTTGGTTCCTCTTCCTAAACTACCTGCCACAAGCTATTCTAGTGCATGCAAGCTAATCTAACCTAATCTAACTTCCAAGGAGACAAGGAGAGGAAGAAAACAAGGAAAAAATAGAGCCTACACTAAAACGGTGATACACCAGAGAAGGAAAGTGTTGATTATCTATCAAAACTACCATGGAACAAGAAGAGGTGAGCAATGGAAAGGATGGACAAGTGCATCATAGACAAAAGATGGATTTCACATAGAAAATGTTCCAAAACTCCATGAACATAGCTCTAAAACCCATAATGAACATCCAAACATGCACAAATACCATGTAATGAAGAGAGGTAAGGAAAATAACAAAGAAAATGAGCCAAGGATGGACAAATGCATCACAAAAACGTTTTTTATTGCTTAGAAGTTTACACAGTGCATCATTTCATGGGTAAGAGGAAAAAATTCCATTACAGAGTAGGGGAGGAGGTTCAAACTCCATTTTTGACCTTGGGGAAGAAAAGAAGGGAGAGGCAGAGAAGAAGGATGAACAACCTTTTACAAAATGAGCCAAAACTAGCTTTTATCGCTCGAACAGAATGAAGGAAATGAGAAAACGTGGGAAAATAAATTTGACATCTCCAACCATAGACAACATTCATTAAAACAGCAAGGGCACCCTCACAAATCCATTTTTTGATGCATTTGGCCATGCTGGAGAAGAAACAGATGCCATACTTCATCAATTTTGGTGGTTGGGGGTCGGTTATGCATTTTTTCCAGTGCTAGAGACATTTTCCCAATTTTCTCCCACAAAACTCCATCAAATTTAAAATTGAAGGTCCATCATGTAGAGGATGTCAACATATTTCTAATGACACTAAAATCATGAAAAAAAAGCTCTAGTTGAAAGATATGGCCCTATGAAGATTTAGGGAAAAATTGGTAAAAAAAAGAGTCAAAATTGGGGTTGGCGGGTTCAAACTTTAAATTTTTCCCTTTTGGAAAAATTTCCAAAAAATATCTGCAGCCCCTCAAGTCCGCATGACACGTGGTGCTTTTCTATTTGATGCAAAATCTTGGTTTAGTTTTTGCTCCTTCGGCTTTTTCGGCAAAAGGGAAAAATTTCCTTTGTTTCTCCGACTTCTCGCCTTGGTGTTGGTTGCCACGTGTCATCATCTAATTTGATGTTGGGGTGCAGCTAAATTCGAACCCTTAAGTTTTTAGACAAAAAGAGGGCAAAATTCCTTATTTCCTTCCGCATCCCTCTTCCCTTTTTGATGACGTGTCGATTTCTGATTAGAGTGGAGCCTTGACCATTTTCCTTCCATTCTCCTTTGCGGGCTTGCGGGCCAAATTTTTACTTTAATCCTTTTGCCCCAAAAGGCTAAGTGGAAAATTTCTCTCCACGCCTCCACCAACCACCAATTTCCTTGGAAAAATTTCCTTCTCTGCTCCGCCGGCCCGAGACTCTTTGGCACAAAACTCTCCCAAGCTTCACAGGCCCACCTTAGGAAAATTTCCCCTCCAAACTCTGCCGAGCCATAACTCAAAAAATACAAGGAGTTAGGAGGACTTCTTTACCTTTCTTGAAAGGGGAAGAAAAATCCTATCTGATGAAGCCATTTCTAGAATTTTTTGAGTGCTTACAATGTGTGAAAATTGAATTTGAAGCACAAGGAAGGAAATAATGAAGACAAGTTAGCCAAAATAAGTAGGGGCTCATTTTGGATAACAATGATTAGGGTTGATTTGAAATCCAATAATCCAATTACTTAAATTGATCTCATCCAATGGCTAGGAATATTCCCTGCAAAATTTAGGTGAGGGGTAGGTGAAAATATTTTAAATGAAATGTATGGGTCAAATTTTGAATGGGGCCACTTGAGTGGTGTAGGAGTTAAATTGTCTTATAACCTTTTTGATTAATTATTGTCTAGTAATAAAAGCCATGACCCTTATAATAAATTAAGTCAGATTACTCCCTAGTAGTTAATAAATGTGTATTATAAGAACTTAATTTAATCGTATTTAATCAATGGAAGGACAAATTAAACCTTTCCCCAAAATAAATCAATAAATGGCTTTAGGTCAATGTGGCTAAATGTAATAAGGAATATAGAAATGGAAACTTTTAAACCAAGTTGGATATAAAATAGTATAATTTAATTATTAATTAAAATGATTGGTTGATTTTTGAGAAATGAATCAAAACGTTACTCTTGTTTTAAAAAAAAATATTCCATAATGTTTCTATTTTAACCTATGTTTTGTCTTGGGTTGTGTGGGGTAAATTTTTGGGCGTTACACAAAGTTTATCAAGTACACCTTTTAGATACGTATATATGTCGGTTCAGTGTGAGTCTTTACACTCATATTTGTAGGAAAAAAACTTCAAATAAATATTCACTTGACACAAGTAAGTTATGTTTTTGAAATGCAACTTGTGTCACTCTCCATAAAATGCTTTACACCCCTAAGATGTTAAAAAAGTGTTCTAACTATCCCACACACAATATTCTCAAGGAATTACATACTTTAAATACCAATTCTATACCCACATGCAATGTCATCCCAATTTCATCAAGGTACTTGACATTAAGACATAAACCAGACTATATTTTTTTATACACAACTTCCCCTAAGCCAATTATGCCAACACAAAAGTATGAGTATTTTTTTGGGCATATTCAAGCCCAACGCGGCGATGAGGGTTGCGACATGGACCATGCATTCATCCACTTGTCCATAGTTTTTGCCTTGCTTGAAGACTCACAAAATATCAATGTCGCAACTCTCACGAGTCTCTATATGTATCAATTTTTATTTTTCTTTTTTTATTCACCATATTTTTTGTATCTTATGAATTTTTATATAACTACACCTAAATTTGTTTATATGCAGGTTGCTTGTTACAGTAAGCAAAGGGGATTTGAAAATATCAACAATTCCACCTTAAATCTTCCTAAGGAAGGATTCTTTTTTGTTTGCATGTACTTGGTCACCCACAATTTTACTTGCACTATGAAATGCTATAATAATAATGTTGATGCGTAATCATAACACCCCTAAATGTATGCAACTTGATGGGTTAAAACTATCAGTTTGATTGCATAACATGTATATTTTCCCAAAGTGTGAGACTTTGCAATCGAGAAATCTCTTCAGATGAAGGCCGGTTCCTATTCCTCTATTTTGATGCACACATCCAAATTGTTGAGGATCTACCTAAAAAATATACTCTAACTTGCCAAGGAGACAAGTTTAAGAAGATTACAATAAAATAAAACTAAACTAACATAGGTGATACACAAAAAAGGAATGTTGAACACCTATTTTTCCATTAAACACAAAACATTAAAAATGTAACACAACCACCATGTACATAGAACCAGGATTGCAATGAGAGATCAAGAAGATGCAATGAATATAAGAGAGGGTTGAAATTAATCCACAAACTTTAATTATTGCTCCACAAATTGATACTGTGCATTACAATGGCCAAGAGGCACAAACTTGCATTACAATTTTGATGGGAGGTTTGAACAAATTCACTTATATACAAGAGAAGAAGGAAGGGTGAAAAGCCAAAAATGTCCAACATTTGAACAATGACCCTCCTTATAGTATATAGGAAGAATGAGAGAAAAGGGGAGAGAAAAATTCAAATTCTTGCTTCAACCACCTAAAAATGCATTAAAATATCTTGCAACAATGATGAGTGCCATCGTAAAACCCATACCTCCATGTACTTTGCCTTGTTGGAGAAACAAGGAAGCCCATACTTCATCATTATGGTAGGTGGGAAGTCTGAAACAACCTCTAAAATGGTGGATTGTATTTCTTCATTTTGAATAACTTAAGTTGTGTAGAGGACATTGTAAGCTTTTCATAAAGTCCTTTCTTGTGCAAATCCAAGCTCCTAGTCAAAAGTTATGGACATTAGAAGGTCGGGGTGCCATACAACATTAATGGTGAATGGTTGGTTCTATTTCTCTGAAGTTCTGAAATGCATGCAACTTCCAAAATCCTGAAAATTTAGAATTTCAGACATTTTGACTTTGGAGCTCGAGTTACTGTTCATCGCTTGAGCCTACTGAGATCTCTGAAACTCTGAAACCTGAAACTCCAAAATTTTGAACTTTCAGAAGTTCAAAATTTTTCCTTTTCGGACTTTTTTTTGCTTCAACCCCGAAATAAACCTCCGAAACTAGGACCTCCAAAAGTCCGAAATGCCCACGCGTTGACCTCCAAAACCAAGATTGACTTCTAAAATATGAACCCTTTCAGGTTTTGTACTTTCGGGATTTCAGACATTTTTTTGTCACTTTTCCTGTTTTATCGCCGAAGACTCTAAAGTCCAAAACCCTGAAACTTTGAAGTCCAAAATTTTGACTTAGGAATTTCAGGATTTCAAAAATTTTGTCATGTTTTTTTCCTTTTCCAATATCCAAAACTCCAAAACCTAAAATTCCAAATTTCAGACTTTTGGGATTTTAGACATTTTTTCTTTTGGGCCTTTTATGTTGCTGAGTCCCTGAAATCCACGTTTAACCTACCTTCGAAAGGATCCAGTGATGAAGTCTGAAATTTGGACTTCAAAACTTCTTCCTTCTTTGAATGAGCTCAAACCCCCGAGCTTCTCTGCAATGTGCTCGACCCTCTCAAAATGCAAGCTCTCTTGAAAAATTAATCTCTCCATTTTTTCTTAGCTCAATTTCAAGCTTGGGTTAAATCTTCATTGAGTCTTCCATGGCCGAGTTGAATTGGCCTTTTTCGACTTCATTTAACTCGGCTTATCCTGTGATCTCCATGCCGAACCTATGGCTTGTCTTCCACAAACTCGTGCAATCCCGATATGCAGGTTCAGTTGATGATCCATTCTTCCATCAATTTATTGCCCTCGACATCATTTCCATTACTTAGCCCACCTCTAACCTAATTTTTGAAATCAAAATGTGAGCTCCCATTTCTAAATGAATCCCTCCCTTTTCATAGTGTGCATGGCCATGTTGTTTAATTTTTCCCGAGGTGAAAAATTTGATAGCAAATAATTTTCTAGGTTGTCTCAGGAAATGACATTTGTAAAAGTGTGTGGTGAGAATAGTGGACTCAGGTGGTTCCTCTTGAGTTCCCAACAGACAAGGAAAGGAATCCCTTTTACGTAATTCATTTTGGGCGACACGGTGAGTTTACACAAAATATATTACAACTGGAAGATACAAGACGTGCTTTCCTACTCCTGCTTCGCCATTGCCAGATCTTATTTTAACTACTTCAAAGGAATGCTTTCCTATTCTTTATATGATTCCATTGATGGGAAGAAATAATCAGTTTGGGTGTGTGGGAGAGCACCAACTTTTCTTTTTTTGTGGATTAAATATCCCCATAAAAACCCAATGTAGTACCAACTATAATTAACACACACACACACACACACACACACACACACACACACACACACACACACACACACACACACACACACACACACACTAGTTGAGAAGTGCGTGAATGGCATGGGCAAGTGGAGGAGTAAGTGAAGTTGGTGGAGGCATGTGGAAGTGTAATGAAGGAACATGGGCATCTGTATGGCCTATAAGACCTGTCTCCTCCGATTATATAATGAAACTGGAAATGTTTTTTGAGATCAAGTGACTCTATAGAAATCTTGTTGGCTGCCATAATTTTACCTAGAAGGTTTGGTTTTTGAGCTAGTTTCTTGATTTAATAGGAACCCATTTTTTGATGATTTGGAGATCTGATTTAATTGGGTGCCATATGTTTGCGTTTGAGTTTTTGGTTTTCTCACCCTTGGCCTCCATATTCAAGTTTTGCAGTGGTTAATATTCTTGCTTTTCAACGATGGATTTGTATTTCCAACAACACAAGCTCTAGTTTGAGCTCCTTGGAGTTCTATGGGTCACCATTTTTAAGGTATAGATATTTAAATTCTTCTATTCTTGAGCCATGGCCCCCACTATTAAAATATATGAGTTTCTTTGTTGTATTTCTCCGGAATTAGAGGTCTCTCTATCTTGGAGCTCGTAGTGTCTTGTTTTTGGGATCTGCTTTGACATTTTGTCACTCTGTGAGCTTGAGATGGGGTTTATGGCTTAGTGTTAACTCTGCAACTTGGCCATGGCCGCCATGATTTGTGGTTGTTTTTTGGAGCTTCATTTTTATCTGCTTTGAGTTATATGTTTTGGCAAGTTGTGCATTACCCATCTCCCATCTTTGATGTTTTGACTTCATGTGTGTTTGAGCTACCTTTCTTACTCTGTAATTATTGGGGAATGCTTGAACCCTTTTACAGGTGTCTCACTATTATAAATTTTTAACTCGGGTGGCTTGATGTTGTGCCTAAACTCAGCGATTTGTTTCGATGACATGCACCTTGCTCTATTTTTCACTCAGCATTGAGGGTTTCCAATATTGGCATGGTGGATCTTAATCGAGCTTGATGTATTAAATCTATGCATTGAATTGCATGGTGGTTACATTATTTCACCGCAACTCGGCCTGAGATATTTGTAACTTTCCATGATTTGGTTGTAAGCTCACTTGTATTTGCACTAGGGTTTGAGTTTGGGGAGTTCATCATTTGAGACTGCTAGCTTGGGCTTGGCTTCATCTTTGCATTCAATCTTGGCATTTCATTATGGCTCAAGCTTTTTTTTTATTTCTATCCTCCAAGCTAGGGTTTTTGGAGGGTTCATTTGAAATTTATCATATATTTAACAAGCTCAGTTTGACCTTTGGGAAAACCCATCTCCACATGTTATACAACTCGAATGAAATGAATGTGATCTCGAGCTCTTCATGCATTTACTCAACTAACTCACTTTCGACCTTATAGCTTGGCTCATTTTTGATGACCCATCTAGACTATTTTTCAAGGAGATAGATCTTTAATTACTCTTGCATAGCTCAGATGTGAGGGTTGATGTTCTACACTGACTCACCATTTCCTAGAAGGGTGTATGGAGTAGCAACATAGAATAATCTAGAGCATTAGTCTACAAGGAAGGGGTATCATCCACTAGGTACCTGGAGCAGCTATGAATGAAGATCGACAAGCTTTCTGAATGCATGCAACCATTTGAAGAAATGGATAGCTATGACGTAGAACTGAGTCCCTCAGTTTTTGACTGGCTTCATTGTTAGGTAATAAGGGATAAAATATGCAGAATAATCCCTCACAGAATCGCAACAGTAGAAACTAATATGCAGAAATTATTACAGATCTCAAATAAAATTGTAGAATAAAATAACATAACACAAATAGACAGTATTTAACGTGGTTCACCCAATTTGGGCTACGTCCACCAAGAATCACTTGCTCAGATTTTATTACAAGCCATCACTCTCTCAATACAATACCCAGATCCATTTGGAGCTATGCTCAACAAACTCTATAGAATTCACACCCGAATTCAAAACACATCTGCAATACATTTGCTTGTACATCTATCATATGCATAAGACCATATAAATAGACAACTGCTTAAGCAGTTTTATAAAACCATGGGTATCAAAACCAAGGGCAAAACCCGTCCCATAAACCTATGGGTCAAAAAACTCGTCCATATGAGAAGAGCATGTTTCTCGATATGTCGGGTGCATTTTTCGAGGTCAAAAAAAATTTATGCCTAATTTTTTTTTTTCGGGGGCTGCGCCCTCGAACCCCGGTGATGATACATGAAAAGTGTACAGTACTCTTAGTGTACAGTCTTCAACACTTTCACACATGAAAACAGGCTCCACAACCTAACATTCATTTCTCCAGGCATGGTTCATCTCTCCATATCCTTCATAATTCTTGTTCTTTAGTTCTCATTTACAAAAAAATAAATCTAAAACTTTGGAATATCTTCCATTCAATTATTATTTTTAAATATAATTGTTTTGTACAAAACAATAAAATGAAATATGGCACTTAGGTAACCCAAATAACTCTTGGTAGCCAAGCATAAACTTAAACCCCTCCTTCAGACACAATTTGGAAAACTTTGTAACCAAACTATTAGCACAAAATAAAAAAAACTCCTCCTTATGTTTTACATTACCGACTTGTAGTTTGATCATCATCCATGGTTGCAACCACAAACCTTATACATTGTTAGACCCTAGGTGTCTAAATTAGGTGTTCGTGTCCATCGGTCTAGGCGAGAACTAAAAGAGACATCAACTAAAACAACCCTTTTTGTCTACCTTGCAAAGTTAGAAAAATGCAATTTTGAGAGACTTGCAAAATAACACTCTCAGCCCCGTAAAGGATATTTCAAGTATCGTATGTGTTCTTTGTTATGTATACATTCAAATAAAGAAATTATCTTGACCTCTTTTGACCATTGGTGCTCTCTTCTCGGCTCCTCTTAGAGCCCTGTTGCTCTATTTTTACACTTTTAGGAAGATGCCAAAACTGAAAAGTTGGCTTTCATTTTAAACCACTATTTGAACCCTGAGAAAACAAAAATGCCTTTCCACCTTTGCAAACCTCTAGTATATTTACTAGAAAATTTCTTGTAACCTCCAGTTTGGAAAAAAAACTCTTCTAGATAGTTTGTAAAGGGAATTTTGTAGGCCTTGGGTCATTTGATTAGGTCAGACTGGCTCAACTATGACCGGTGGCTCCAGAAAAATCATCACCATTTGCACCCTGTTTATCAGTTCCCTATCCCGTTGACTCTATTGAATTCTCCATATATAGGGGGAATTGTAGGAAATTTCTCGTTGCACATTCATCCATCAAACGTTAGCTTTGGACATGGTTTTCTGAGCCCTTGAGCTATCTTTTGATCGTTTGTAACTAGGCCAGTTATAACCGATGGACTTAAGAAAACTGCCAGCAATCATAAACCGTTCGCCAGTTTTGAATTCCATCAGTTTCTTGTGAATTCTTGGTGTATAGGAGGATATGTAGAAATTTACCCATGGTGTGCTTGCTCATTAGATGAAAACGTTTGAAAGTAGTTTCTTAGCCTCCGAGCCTTAATTGAATGTTTTTAAAACTAATAGGAAGACGTAAAAAGAAAGTTGTTGGACCTATAGGAGATAATCAAGTCATCATGGAAACTTGTTAATGCTTATAAATAACTATTTAAAAATGTATCATGTGACTTATTGTGTGAAATTGAACTTTTTGCGAAATAGTGTTTCTCTCTCTTCCCTATCTTTTTCTCTCTCCTTGGTTATGAAATAAGGTGAAATGAAATGAACTACATATGTGTCTCTAACCCCCCCCTTTTGAATGCAAATTATTAATATTATGTAAATGGAAAACTGAAAATGTTAATTATGCTAGATCTAGGTGGATGCCATGTCAGCGATTTATCGTTGATTTCATGCTCACTTGGTTTTGCAGGATGCAAGAAAGATTATGAAAGGGTGTGGTGTAATTCATTTCTTTATTATTGTAATTTATATAGGTCATTGTAGAATGTATATATGCATAATGTATTGCCATGTTACAGAAATGTTTATATTTGAAATTTGGTGATATGTATGAGATGTTAGTGTTAGGGATATCTTGGGAAATGTGCTTTTTAATTCAGATGTATGTATGGTAAAAAGGTTTGATATATATATATATATACATATATATATACCTGTGTGTGTGTGTGTTAAATGAATTTGAATTTAACATCTTGTAGTGCATTTCCAGTGTGTAATAAATACTTGGTGTGTTGCTTTACCTTGAAAATGTAATAAAGAAATCTAATCGCAATAGACAACCTTAGTTTAAAACTAGTGCATATCTAAACTTCTTGCATTATATTTCTTATTTCAAAAGAAATTGAAACCATATAATGAACTAAAACTTGGCAGCCTATGACACTTTCCATTTTAAGTAAATAAGACCCCAAATTTTTGAGTTGTCGTCATAACATGTATGTTTAGCGACGTCGTCATAAACCCGATGATTAGGAATGACATGGTTAAACTTTATCTGGAGTAAGTAGAACTAACACTTCCTTAGTATCCTAGTGGACTACCTTGTCTTCAGAATTTAGATTTAGAATTAAAATTTTTCATCGAATGAATTGCTCGTGGGATCTAGATGACACAATGGAGCTAGTGAAATAGTTGTACTATTACTTAAAATATTGTTAATGACCTCTTTAGATCCTCTCAGCTAAATGTGTTATCTTAGATAGTGAAGGTATAACATATGGGTCCTTTGTAGAGGCTTAATAGGGTAAATATGTTTTTACACCTTAATTTGATCTATTATAGGGTGTAGATCCCTGTCTGTAACTCAGAATTAAACTAAACCATAGTTGTTTTGGAGGTTAACTGGTGGGTAGAAAATTGTAAGTAACTCTTTGGAAATGAAATTGATTTGAAAGATGTTGAGTTAAGAGAAACCAAGAATTTGAAAACTTTGTCCCGTAATTCCTTGTTATGTCGCTTATGACATTAAGAATAAATGAAATTTCTCATGCGGGGTCACGAAATGCGGAAACATGGGATTTCACTTTGAAAACAAATCACTTGTAGTTCGTGTATGGTTCTAATGCTTCCAATCATGTACTTCTTTAAGATATTAGACAAGTACTTTTGTAACTCTTTTTTGTTATAAAGTGATGCCAATAATGATACCATAGTGCAATGTTAGAGTAAAATGAGATTTGAGGTTAGGAATAATGTCACTCTTGGAGTCCTTGTAACTCAATTAGAAATTTTGTTGTGTTAAAAAGAATATGAATTGCCTTGGTGTGAACTAACTTCGAGAAAACAAAAGATATATATATATATATATATATATATAGATATATATATATATATATATATATATATATATATATATATCTAAATAAAATTTCTTGATGTGGAAATGTTGAATGGATTCAACAAGTTTTTGAACTATTTTAACTATGATGGGAAATAAGGATACCGTGATTGAAAAATGTTTTGGGAAAAGGTATCTTGAATCTAAATCTACCTCAAATCCTAAGATTTATGTCTTGACATCATGTCAGATTCACTTGTAGTAAGGGTAAAATTTAAAATTCGTATAAACATTCAAGAAGAATAAACTTAATATAAGAACAAGAGAATTAAGAAATTTGTATACAATTTGAAATATGAAAACCAATTATTTAAGTTAAGGAGATTGTTGCAAGGGATAAAGAACCAACTTAAATGGACGAACTATAAGTTGAATGTGAAATGAATTTAAGAATCTGTAGGTGGAAAAAAATAAAAATAAATAGAATTATCCTTGCACAATTATGTTCTTGGAATTTTTATCGTAACTAAGATGTAATCATGCTAATGATGTGTTGTGGGTTTTCCAATCCTCGATTCCCTTTCTTGTGGTTGGGTCATTACTAGCATTGGTTCAGTGGGGAAAGTGTGGCATCGGCATGTATATGGTTTTGTCATGTGTCTATGTGAATTGATGACTTATGTAAGTGTCTAATGTGTAGTTGAATTTCTCTACTTGGGGCCCTTGTGGTGTTGTGTAGTGAGCAATGTAAGTCAAATAAAATAAAATAAAAATTATCCTGGTATTTTTTACTGTTGTATTTGTGTGTGATAATTGTGGGCGTTACATTTGGTATCAGAGAAAAGGTTCATGCTCTCGAACCTCTGGGAAAAATTGGAGTAGTGATGATTTTGCATGGTGGTGGTGGATATTGGAAGAGTAATGTGATATATGTTGTAATGTGAACAACATTGTAATTGTGATATTACGAACGCACATGTTGTGCATGTCACTTAGTGTGTAATTGTTATCATGATGATGTCCTTGTGATGAAAGTATTAACTCTCCTTTTTGTGGATTCAATGGGAATTTAATGTGTGATGTGTCACCTTGGTGTGTGTGAAAATTATGTTGTTGTGGATTGTGGAGTGTTAAAGTTTCTTGTTATTCTATTATATGTAGGTGTGTTGATGTGTTTCCTAGCATAATTGGTGTATAGCGAATTAGATTGTATCAAGATGTTGCCACCGTGTTTTGATGAATTGTGTGTGTCGCCATGTTATATAGAAATTAATTTTATGTTGTAATGTTAGTTGTGTTCATCATACATATTAATTGTGTAATATGTGATGGTTTATGTCGTGATTTAGGGACATATGGTGAACGTATGATCCCTATTGTACAGTGCATGCAATTGGGTGTAATATGTGATAACTTGATGTATTGTAACCAGTGAATGTAATGATTGTGATGTACCCTATATAGATACCATGCGTAGATGCTATGGTTAATGTGCGTGTGCAACCATTGTGTTAGTGATGTAATTATGTGTTATGTTGTGAACATTACACTAATTGAACTTGAGGGAAATCGGTAAAAGGTGTATGTTTGGAGTGAGGAAATGTGTACCGTTGACCAGTCACTCGAGCTGAGTATGAGATATGAAGTGGAGTCTTACATAGGTTGAAAACCTACTTTTGTTCATTTGGTATGTATGGCACTTTCTCAATGGGTGTCATGAATATTGTGTTTCATGGACACCTTAGGCTCAGTAGATGGCAACTTGTACTCCTTTCTATCTCCCTATATGGTTATCATATGGATTCAACCTAAGTGTAGTTATGAATATGTTGAGCCTTGTGGAAGTGATGGAGGGTTGATTCAGACAAAGATGATGATAGTTGTATTATTTGATATGTTATTTTACGAGCTGAGGATCAATGCCTGAGTTCCAGAAACTCGTTGAGTACCCATTTGGTGGCTGTATAAGGCCACATAGTTATTATGATGTGCTATTTTGCTACATGTATTTTGTTCGTAAATTGAACACTTTCCCTTTTCTTCTAGAACTAGTAGTTTTCTTGGTTAAAATGTTCTTATATTTTAGGCATTTTATTTGGTCGTTGCACTAACATGCAAATTTTTGCACTAACAATGGCTATTTGGCCATTTCTTTTGCTTAGATTTAAATATTCTTTTATGTTTAAAAATTTTATAACCTAGCCCAAGGCTTGGGATTATTGCCACTTGGCATTTGCAATGGATTATTATGCTCGTGATAATGTCATAATGTGTTGGAATAGGGTCATGGGATTCACCATGGAGTGGTGGAACCTATGGACCCGCTTCTTGTATAGGGGTACGCCCCAAGGAGTTACATATAACTAGCATGTTGTTTAACCACGAGTTATTATGTCACTTTGGTTAGAGGTGTTTGGACCTTATGTTCCTGGGGCCATAGGGTGACCGACCTCTTTTGGGAAGCGAAAAGGAAAATTTATCTTTATTTTATTTCTTGGCAGGTATATGGAGATGTTTTGTGATGCTTTGGGAGGTATATGTAGTTGTTGTGTAATGCTTGGGAGGTGTATGTGGTTGTTTTATGATGCTTTGGGAGGTATATGGAGATGTTTTGTGATGCTTCGAGAGGTATATTGAGTTATTTTGTGATGTTTTGGGAGGTGTATGGAGTTGGTGTTATGATTAATGTGTACTATTGTGAGTCTGTTTGTGTTTTGTGATGTTGAGGATCTATGCTCCTCATTGTTGGTACGATGTTATTTCCATCTTGACCCTCTATAGCTGCAGTTATGGTTTTGAGTTGTGTGAAACCCCTGTATATGTACATGTTGGGAATTCCATATTGTATAGTTTGTTTATGTTACAAGTACCTTTGTGTCAGAAGCATGTGTGACAAGTAATGTGTTGTAAGGGCTATGTATGTTCTTTCCATGGTTCGGTTGAGTTCTTGTGATGTGATACACTAGTGCAAGTATGTAACAAGATGTCTCATGTGTCGTTTGTGTTGTGTTGAGTTTTGTGTGACACCTTGATGTCAATTACTGTTGGGCACCCACGAACATAAGATAATTAAAAATTTCAACAATCAATGTTAAGAGCTTGAGATTAATAAATATTGTAAAAGAAAAGACTAATTGAATAGTAAATTAAAAGATAGCTAACCACCAATCTCCGCAGAGCATTAAAATTTAAGATATTGTCAAATTTAGTTTGCTTACTATTAGTGTAGAATAACAGCACCCCTGAATGGCCTCAGTGTGAAGTGGGGCATTCGATGTGATTGTAAAACATGGGACCATCTCTCAAGCTGTGGGACTTGCAAAACTTGAGATGGACCTCCGGAGAAAGCCGGTTCTTGCCTCCTAATCTACCTGCCACAAGCTACTCCAGTGCAAGTGAAATCTAACTAATCCTAATCTAACCATTCTAAGGAGACATAGAGACAGAGAGAGGGTGAAAGAACCTACACTAAGTGGTGATACACCAAAAAAGGTAGTGGCGAGATACTCTATTAAGGGAGAATGAAACAGGAAAAAGGAGACTGAGAGAGGTCAGACAGAAGTAACACAGACCTAGATCCAAATCTGCTGTCGAAACTCCATGAAGCACAACATCTTACACCTGTAAACATGAAATACATACAAAGGGAGAAAACACAAGATAGAGAGGCACAAAGAAACAATCAAAACAATGCCAAGGGTTGAAAGACGTCACGAAACAAGATTTTATTGCTCTATAAGGTGCAAAAACTATTACATGGGTGCTCAGAGGAAAAAATACACTCTTCAGGCATTAGAGAAGGCTTGCAATTCAAATGGAGTTGGGAAGTGACTTTGACAGAGTTTCCCTGCACCCAGAATCTCTCCCCCTTCTCAAATGAGAAGTGTTACAATATATAGGCGATGAAAATTGGGAGGGAAAGAAGAGAAGCTTGATCCTACTCTAAAAATCCAACCACCAACCATCAATGCCCACCGTGAATCCACCCATAATCTTTCGAGTCTGGTTCCCTATGTCTATTTGGCGTGTTGAAGAAGGGAGAGCAGCGGATCAAATCAAATTAGATTGGTAGTTGAAGCAATCAGATTCTACATTAATGTCTTGAAAGATGTTTTCCCATTTTTCACCCACCTATCCTCGTCAAAATTAAAGTTTCAAGCTCCCATGGCATAGACGAGGTCGAGACCTGTCCAATGGTGTCAAATTTGTTTAATTTAGAGCACTGGATTGAAAGATATGCCCATTTGAATGTTTGAGCTGGGTCTTTACAAAAATAGTGAAAACCAGTTGACAGAACATGTCCGCGGGCCCAAAATTTACTTTTCTCCTTTTGGCACCAAAAATACAAAATGTAAAAAATTCCTGCAGTCCTATAATTCATTTTTGGAAAAAAAATCATCTTCAGGCCCACCAGCCCGCATTTTCCTTTTGGGTGAAAAGTCTCTCCCAAGCCCGCTTGCCCACATGTAATTGAGGCTTGACACGTGGCTCCTTGGGCATCAACAGAGGTGCGGCTCATTTTTTACTTTATGCCTTATCAGGGAAAAAATTTCAAACTACCTCCGAAGACCCACCTTACCACTTTGACTTTTCAACATGGCCACGTGTCCCTTTGTGGGCCTTAGACATTTTCCTTTTTTTGGCTTTAAGATCCCTCACAGCCTTGTGGGCCTGAAATTCACTTTGCGCCCTACTTGTAAAGATCAAAAAAGTTCCAAAACTCCCCTTAGACCCACCGGCCCAAAATTTACTTTGGGAAAATTTTCCTCCATGGCCCCACAACTGCAATTTTCCACTTGGCGAAAAGTCTTCCCCAGGTCCGTATTTGGCAAAAAATCCTTCTAAGGCCCGTTAGCCCATAACTTGCAAAACATGAAGATTTAGAAGGACTTCTTTATATTTTTGGAAAGGGGAAGAAATTTCCCACCTGATGAAGATGATTTTAGGAAGCCTTAAGTGCTTAGAATATCTAAAAAATTGGATTGAAGCACTTAAAAGAGGAAAAATGGGTGCAGTTAACCAAAAATAAGCATGAGCTTATTTTGGATAACAATTTGTATGACTCATATGTGACATCCGCCTGCTAGATGAGGGGACTAGTAACCTTGAAGCATCCATTGGGCAAGGAGTCAAGAATAATATCCTGATACTAATCCTTTTGCTTTGAAAATATGACCCCTGAGCTGCTACGAGCTCGACTGCTTGCTTAGCGACCCTGAACTTGTTATGGAAATGGACTGTCTCAAGACTCGATTTAGTTTCTCTGTATTTGTGTTTTATTTGAAACTAGAAACTGTTATAGGATACTATGGGTCTCTCTATTGTGAGCACTGAAGGTTCTTGCCTCTGCACCTCCAGAGCAATACGAACAAAACGTATGTACAAAGACAAAAATCATACATGCCTCAAATGAGACATGCAGAGTGTGCACAAGCACTTCTTTTAATGAAAACAAAATCTACTCCTACTCCTATACTAACCAGAGAAAAAAGGGACTCAAACAAATCTTCTAACTGGTAGGGAGAAGTATCTTCCTTTTCTCAAAAGGGGTAGCAACGTAAATGGTTTTTCATTGAATATGGCTGCTTGGATGAGTGAAAAACTGATGACAAGACGGTCCTCCACCCATATCATCAAGGTATCAACATCAACCAAAAATACCTCGTCAAGCTGATTGGCATTAGACTCCTGTAGGTCCTGATGATGACCCTTGGTACTTTGATGCTTCTCCTCATGCCCTGAAGTGGGCATGACTAGTTTTGGCTCCTCCCTTGGCTACAATGAAGCCAAGTATCTAGTTGGGCATGGTCTGATCCTTTGAATGTGCCCATGGTTATGAAATTTAACTTAAATAATGGATTCTTCCTACTGGCCTTCCTGGATGGATGGTGTGAAAGGGATGATGACATCCTCTTGCATTTTCTCTTCCTTCTCCTGAGAATAACTTGAAAGACTCATATCTTCCAACCTTAGTTCTAGAGAGCTGTTATGAAGTGTAGGATGTTGTCCTTGAATGTCCTCCTTCATGACAACATGATCATGTGCTTGGAATGGGGATGATAGAGGAGCAAATGATGTGATCTCCTCGGGCTCCTCTCCATCAAAGCAATCTTCCAATTCTGACAAATAATCTGCCTCCTTATTTTCCTGATGCATGTGCTCAACCTCCTCCATGGTGTCCTCCTGATCTGCAACTTGATCACCATGGTTCCCCTCTTTTTTAAACATGGAGTTTGAAAGCTCAAACTCTTCTTCGATATTCGAGCATGGAGGGGATGAAGTGGGAGGAAGAATTGAAGGTTCTTTTGTGGCCTGCTCCATACTTGGAGCCTCTGAAACTGTATGGTCTTCCTCCATCATGGGTTCATCAGCCAAATCAGGCCCTTGAAATGAAAGCAAACAATCTCCAATGATACTTTCTTCATTGAGTGGCTTCAACTCTGATTTGATCTCTCCTAGCTACTCCTCTTCAATGGGGCTTGGAGCTGATTGTTCCTCCTCTTTAATTGGTTATGTAGCTTGGATTAAATTAGCATTATCTTCAAATAAAGTGCCATTAGGGAGACTGTATTAAGAGAAAACAGAATGGTGATCTTCTTGTTGTTGTTTTTGTTCCTTCTCTGTTGCAAAATCAACCTCGGCCACTAGTTCTTCAACCTTGACCTCCTCTGTTGGCTTAACCATCAAGGGGATCTTTGTAAACCCAAACCTAGAAACCCAACACTTCAGATCTTCAATCATTTCTTCTCTGTTGGGTTACTCTTCTTGATATTCTCCTTGATTGGATTCTTGAGTCTCTTCCCCACATGGAATTGGGAAGGCAAGAGGAGGGGTGGATGGGGTTTCAACCATATTTTCAATTGTTTTTGGTGGGGAGGGAGGTAGAAATTCTTATTTACTTGGAGGTAAAGACTTCTTGGAAGGGAAAAGGGAAGAAGAACTAAGATGGGATGGAAGATCAGGAGTTGGAGAAGAGAAGTCAACACTTGGGGCAGCAATTGAGGGGCTTGACTCTTGACACTGCCAAAATGATAAAGTTTGAGAAAGAGAAAATGAAGGACAGGGAGTTGGTGAACTTACCCATTGACAAGGTTGTCTTGTGTCCAACTCATAAGCCTCAATATCCTCAATCCACTGTGTAATTTGGGGAAGCACTTCAACCATGAAGTCAAGCTTCTCTTGAGGGTTGTAATGTCTTGGAAAAGGGCCTCCCCATGGACAAGGTTCCCTATAACCAATCCTGAATGCCTTCATCTATGTTATACCCCTAGATTTCACCATGCTAGCCTCCATTCCTTGGATCTTCTCCAGAAAACCAACATTCTCCACATAGTTTTCACCATTGTACACATCCCCTTGTTCTTCATAATATTCATGGACAAACTAGTTTTGACACTGCTCATATGGGTAAGCATAATGGTTCTGGATCTCATCATAATACTGATATGGAGGAGTTGGGAAATGCATTGGAGATGGATTGCACTGCTGCAAGTGTGAGTTCCATGAGGGGAATGAAGTCATGATTGCACAAATTCTTGGAATGGGAGAAAATGAAAGAGATGGAAGAGTAAAATGGATGAAAATGAGTGGAAATGGATGGAAAAGGTCTGAAACTCAGAGGATGGGTTATTGAACAGATGGACTCGCCAGATGTGCTTTGAATATGCCTCTAAAGGCTAAATCTCATGAAGAACACATCAAATTGATGAAATAAAGTGAAGACTTCTTGTCCCACCGGGCGTGCCAAAACTATTAGTGTAGAATCACAACAGCCCCGAATGGCCTGAGTGTGAAGTTGGAATTTGGTGTGATTGTACAACATGGGACCATCTCTCAAGCTATGGGACTTGTAAAACTTGAGATGGACCTCCAGAGAAAGTTGGTTCTTGCTTCCTAATCTACCTGCCACAAGCTACTCCAGTGCAGGCGGAATCTAACTAATCCTAATCTAACTATTCTAAGGAGACAAAGAGAGAGGGTGAAAGAGCCTACACTAAGCGGTGATACACTAGAAAAGTAAGTGACAAGATACTCTGTTGAGGGAGAATGAAATATGGAAAAGGGGATTGAGAGAGGTTAGACAAAAGTGACATAGACCCAAATCCAAATCCACCGTCGAAACTCCACAAAGCATGACATCTTACACATGGATAAAAAATGAGATAGAGAGGCACAAAGAAACAATCAAAACAATGCCAAGGGTTGAAAGATGCAACAAAACAAGATTTTATTGCTCTATAAGGTGCACAGACTATTTCATGGGAGCTCAAATGCACAAATATGCTCTCCAAGTGTTGGAGAAGGCTTTCATCTCAAATGGAGTTAGGAAATGAATTTGACAGAGTTTCCCTACATCCAAAATCTCTCCCCCTTCTCAAATGAGAAGTGTTAAAATATATAGGCGATGAAAATTAGGAGGGAAAGAAGAGAAGCTCGATTCTACTCTAAAAATCCAACCACCAACCATCAATTACCATCGTGAATTCTCCCACAATCTGTCAAGTCTAGTTCCCTATGCCTGTTTGGCATGTTGAAGAAGGGAGAGCGGTGAATTGAATCAAATTAGATATGGTAGTTGAAGCAATCAGATTCTGCATTAATGGCCTAAAAGACATTTTCCATTTTTACCCACTTAGACTAGTCAAAATTAAAGTTTCAGGATCTCATGACGTGGACAAGGTCGAGACCTTTCCAATGGTGTCAAATTTGTTTAATTTAGAGCACTGGATCGAAATATATGCCCATTTGAATGTTTGAGTCAGGTCCATAAAAAAATTTTGAAAACCAGTAGACAGAACGGGTTCGCAGGCCCGAAATTTAATTTTCTCCTTTTGGCACCAAAAATACAAAATGCAAAAATTTCCTGCAGCCCCATAATTCACTTTTGCAAAAAAATCATCTTTGGCCCCTTCGGCCCACATTTTCCATTTGGGTGAAAAGTCTCTCCCAGGCCCGCCAGCCCACATGCAATTGAGGCTTGACATGTGGCTCCTTGGGCATCAATGGAGGTGCAGCTCATTTTTTACTTTATGTCTTCTCAGGGAAAAAAATTCAAAGTTCCTCGGATAACCTGCCTTCTCACTTTGAATTTTCAACATGGCCATGTGTCCCTTTGCGGGCCTTAGGTGTTTTCCTTCATTTGGCTTTAAGATCCCCCGTGGGCTTGCAGGCATGAAATTCACTTTGCACCCTATTTGCAAAAATCACAAAAGTTCCAAAACTCCTTGTAGACCCGCCGGCCTGAAATTTACTTTGGGAAAATTTTCCTCCACGGCCCCACAACTACAATTTTCCACTTGGCGAAAAGTCTTCCCCAGGTCTGCCTTTGGCAAAAAATCCTTCAAAGGTCCACTAGCCTGTAAGTTGCAAAATATGAGGACTTATAAGGAATTCCTTATATTTTTGGAAAGGGGAAGAAATTTCCCACCTGATGAAGATGCTTTCAGGAAGCCTTAAGTGCTTAGAATATCTAAAAAATTGGATTGAAGCACTTAAAAGAGGAAAAATGGGTGCAATTAACTAAAAATAAGCATGAGCTTATTTTGGATAACAATTTTGGAGACTCATAGGGGACATCTACCTACTAGATAAAGATACCAGTAGCCTTGAAGCATCCTTTGGGCATGGATTCAAGAATAATAGCCTGATACTGATCCTTTTGCTTTGAAAATATGATCCCCGAGCTACTGCAAGCCCGACTACTTGCTTAGTGACCCTGAACCTGTTCTGGAAATGGACTACCTCAAGATCTGATTTTAGTTGCTCTATATTTGTGCTTTATTTGAAACTAGCAACTGTTATAGGAAACTATGGGTCTCTTTGTCATGAACACTGAAGGGCTTGGCCTCTGCACCTCCGGAGCAATACAAACAAAACTTATGTACAAATAAAAAAATCATACATGCCTCGAATGAGACATGAAGAGTGTGCACGATCACTTCTTCTTCTGAAAATAATATTTACTCCTACTCGTATACTAACTAGAGAGAAAAGGAACTCAAACAAATCCTCACAACTAGAAGGGATAAGTAGCTTCCCTTCTCTCAAAAAGGGCAGCCATGTAAATGGTTTGTCACTAAATATGGCTGCTTGGATCGAGTGAAAAACTGACTTTAAGCCGATCCTCCACCCATATCATCAAGGTATCAACCTTAATGGACAATACCTCCTCAAGCTGATTTGCCTTGGACTTCTGGAGGTGCTGTTGTTGATCCTTAGCACTTTGAGTGCTCTTCCTCATGCCTTAGAAGTGGGACATGACTAGCTTGTGGCTTCTCCCTTGGTTCCAATGATGCTAAGTACCTAATTGGACAAGGTTTGATCCTTTAGAATGTGCCCCTGGTTCTCTGGACTTTCAACTCCAATAATGGAGTATTCTTGTTGACCTTCCCTGAATGGATGGTGTGAGAGATATGATGATATCCTCTTGCCTTTCCTCTTCCTTCTCCTGTGGAGAATATGGAAGACTCATATCTTCCAACCTTGGTTTCAGAGGGCTATCATGAAGTACAGGCTGTTGTCAATTAAATTTTATCCTTCCATGGCAAGTATGCTCATGTGCTTGGAAAGTGGATGATGGAGGAGAAAATGATGTAATTTCCTCAGGCTCCTCTCCAAAAAAGTAATACTTCCAATTCAGATAGATAATCTGTCTCCTTGTTGTCTTGTTGCATGTGCTCGACCTCCTCCATGGTGTCTTCCTAATTTGAAACTTGCTCACCATGGTTCCCTTCATCCTCCAACATGAACTTTGAAAGCTAAAACTCCTCTTCAACATTCGAGCATTAAAGGGCATGAAGTGGGAGGAAGAACTGAAGATTCTTCTGTAGCCTGCTCCACACTTGGAGCCTCTAAAACTGTATGGTCCTCCTCCATCATGGATTCATCAATCAAATCAGGCCCTTGAAATGAAAGCAAAAGAATCTTCTAATGATGCTTTCTTCATTGAGTAGATTCAACATTGATTTTATCTCTCCCATCTTCTCCTCTTCAATGGGGCTAAGATTTGATTGTTTCTCCTCTTTAACTGGTTGTGCAGCTTGGATTAGAACAACATTCTCTTCAGATAAGAGTGCCATTAGGGACACTACATTAAGAGAAAAACATATTGTTGATCTTCTCCTTCTCCTTATTCCTTCCTTCTTCTACTGCAAAACTCAGCCTCAGACCACCACTGGTACTTCAACCTTGACCTCCTTTGTTGGATTAACCATCAAGGGAGATCTCTATAAACCCAAACCTAGAAACCCAACTCTTGAGATCTTCTAACATTTCTTCTCTTTTGGTTTCCTCTTCTTGTTTGTTCTCCTTGACTAGATTCTTGAATCTCTTCCCCACATGGAAGTGGGAAGGCAAGAGGAGGGGTGACAAGTTGGGGTTCAACTAGTTTTGCTATTGTTTGTGGTGGAGAGGGAAGTGGACACTTCCTGTTTGTTTGGAGGGAATGACTTCTTGGGAGGGAAAAGGGAAGAAGAATTGAGATGGGATGGAAGATCGGGAGATGGAGAAAAGAAATCAACACTTGCGGAAGAAACTGAGGGGCTTGACTCTTGATCACTGTTGAAATGATAAAGTTTGAGAAAGAGAAAATGAAGAGACTATGGAGGTGGTGGACTTACCTATTGACAAGGTTGTCTTGTGTCTAACTGATAAGCCTTAATATCCTCAATCCACTGTTCAAGTTGAGGAAACACTTCAACCATGAAGTCAAGCTTCTCTTGAGGATTGTAATGTCTTGGAAGAGTGGCATCCCCATGGACAAGGTGCCCTAAAACCAATCATGAGTGCCTTCATCTATGATGTACACCTAGATTGCACCATATTAGCCTCCATTCTTTAGAACTTCTCCAACAAATCAACATTCTCCACGTAGCTGTCACCATTATATGCATCCCTTTATTCTTGATAAGCTTCATAGCCAAATTTATTTTGACCCTGCTCATATGGGTAAGCATAATGGTTCTGGATTTGATCATAATGCTGATCTAAAGGAGTCATGATATACATTGGAGGTGGACTATACTACTATTGCTACAAGTGTGAGTTCCATGAAGGGAATGAAGTCATGATTGCACAACATCATGGAATGGAAAGAAATGAAAGATGTGGAAAGAAAGAAAATGGATGAAAATGAGTGGAAATGGATGGAAAAGGTCTGCAACTCAGAGGATGAGTTATTGCCCAAATGGAGTCACCAGATGTGCTTTGACTATTCCTCTAAAGGCTGAATCTCACCAAGAACACATCAACTTGATGAAATAAAGTGAAAACTTCTTGTCCCACCGGGCGTGCCAAAACTATTAGTGTAGAATCACAATAGCCCCGAATGGCCTGAGTGTGAAGTTGGGCATTTGGTGTGATTGTACAACATGGGACCATCTCTCAAGCTATGGGACTTGTAAAACTTGAGATGAACCTCCAAAGAAAGTCTATTCTTGCTTCCTAATCTACCTACCACAATCTACTCCAGTGCAAGTGGAATATAATTAATCCTAATCTAACCGTTCCAAGGAGAGAGAGAGAGAGAGAGAGAGAGAGAGAGAGAGAGAGAGAGAGAGAGAGAGAGAGAGAGAGAGAGAGAGAGAGAGAGCCTACACTAAGCGGTGATACACTAGAAAAGGAAGTGGAAAGATACTTTGTTGAGGGAGAATGAAATAGCGAAAAGGGGATAGAGAGAGGTCAGATAAAAGTGACATAGACCCAGATCCAAATCCACTGTCAAAACATCACAAAACACGAAATCTTACACCTGCAAAAGTGAAATACATACACATGGAGCAAACATGAGATAGAGAGGCACAAAGAAACAATCAAAATAATGCCAAGGGTTGAAAGACGCCACAAAACAAGATTTTATTGCTCTATAAGGTGCACAGACTATTTCATGGGTGCTCAGAGGCACAAATACACTCTCTAGGCATTGGAGAAGGCTTGCAACTCAAATAGAGTTTGGAAACGACTTTGACAGAGTTTCCCTACACCCAGTATCTCTCCTCCTCAAATGAGAAGTGTTACAATATATAGGCGATGATAATTAGGAGCGAAAGAAGAGAAGCTTGATCCTACTCTAAAAATCCAACCACCAACCATCAATGCCCACCATGATTCTTCCCACAATCTATCGAATCTGGTTCCCTATGTCTGTTTGGCGTGTTAAAGAAGGGAGAGCGGAAGATTGAATCAAATTAGATATAGTAGTTGAAGCAATTCTACATTATGGCCTGAAAGACTTTTTCCCATTTTTCACCCACCTAGCCTTGTCAAAATTAATGTTTCAGGCTCCCATGGCATATAAGAGATTGAGACCTTTCCAACGGTTTTAAATTTGTTTAATTTAGAGTGCTGGATCAAAAGATATGCCCATTTTAATGTTTGAGTCAGGTCCATACAAAAATGGTGAAAACCAGTTGACAGAATGGATCTGCGGGCCCGAAATTTACTTTGCTCCTTTTGGCACCAAAAATACAAAATACAAAAAATTTCCTGCAGCCCCGCAATTCACTTTTGGCAAAAAAGTCATCTTCGGGCCCGCCAGCCCGCATTTTCCATTTAGGTGAAAACTCTCTCCCAAGCCCACCGTCCCGCATGCAATTGAGGCTTGACACGTGGCTCCTTGGGCATCTGCGGAGGTGCGGCTATTTTTTTACTTTACACCTTCTCAGGGAAAAAATTTCAAACTGCTTCCGATGACCCGCCTTCCCGCTTTGACTTTTCAACATGGCCACGTGTCCCTTTATGGGCCTTAGCCATTTTCCTTCATTTGGCTTTAAGATCCCCTGCGAGCTTGCGGACCCGAAATTCACTTTGCACCCTATTTGTAAAAAGCACAAAAGTTCCAAAACTCCTCGTAGACCCGCCGGCCCGAAATTTTCTTTGGGAAAATTTTCCTTCGCGGCCCCACAACTATAATTTTCCACTTGGCGAAAAGTCTTCCCCAGGTTTGCCTTTGGCAAAAAATCCTTCAAAGGTCCGCCAGCCTGTAAGTTGCAAAATATGAGGACTTATAAGGACTTCCTTATATTTTTGGATAGGAGAAGAAATTTCCCACCTAATGAAGATTCTTTTAGGAAGCCTTAAGTGCTTAGAATATCTAAAAAATTATATTGAAACACTTAAAAGAGAAAAAATGGGTGAAGTTAACTAAAAAAATGCATGAGCTTATTTTGGATAACACTCACTTGTGGTCGTGTTGTACCGACAAGTTATTTTTTTAAGTGACATGTGTCATTATTGACTCTCTTTCCTACTTACCCCTTCGAGCTTTGATATTGTGTCACATCGAGGATGATGCTCTTAGAAGGGGAAGAAAATGTAGTACCAACTATAATTAACATTGATGTATGTATGTATGTATGTATGTATGTGTATATATATATATATATATATATATATATATATATATGTATGTATGTATGTATGTATGTATGTATGTATGTATATATATGTGTCACATCGAGGATGATGCTCTTAGAAGGGGAAAAAAATGTAGTACCAACTATAATTAACATTGATATATATATGTGTGTGTGTGTGTGTGTGTGTGTGTGTGTGTGTGTGTGTGTGTGTGTGTGTGTGTGTGTGTGTGTGTATACATATATACATACATACATACATACATACATAAATACATATATACATACATATATATATATATATACATATATACATACAGTATGTATATATGTATATATATATACATATATATGTATGTATGTATATATGTATATATATATACATATATATGTATGTATGTATATATATACATATATATATATATATATATATATATATATATATATATATATATATATATATATATATATAGACACACACACACACACACACACACACACACACACACACACACACACACACATATAAGCAGAGAAGTGCGTGAATGGCGTGGGCAAGTGGAGGAGTAAGTGAAGTTTGTGGAGGCGTGTGGAAGTGTGATGAAGGAACATGGACATTCGTATGGCCTATTAGACCTGTCTCCTCTCATTAAATAATGAAACTAATTTTTTTTTTGAGATCCGGAGACTGTAGAAATCTTGTTGGCCACCATAATTTTACCTAGAAGCTTTGAGTTTTGAGCCGGTTTCTTGATTTAGGCACCCATTTTTTAATGATTTGGAGGTATGATTTGATTGGGTGCCATGGGTTTGTGTTTGAATTTCTATTTTACTCACCCTTGGCCTCCATTTTCAAGTTTTGCAGTGGTTAATATACTTGTTTTTTTATGATGGATTTGTAGTTCCAAAAAAACAAGCTCTAGTTTGAGCTCCTTGGAGTTCTGTGGGTTACCATTTTTTCAAGGTATAGATCTTCGTATTATTCTATTTTTGAGCCATGGCCCCCACTATTAAAAGATCCAAGTTTCTTTGTTGTATTTCTCCCGCATTAGATGTCTCTATGTCTTGGAGCTTGCCGTGTCTTGATATTGGGATCTTCTTTGACATTTTTTCACTCTATGAGATCGAGATGGGGTTTATGGCTCGATGTTAACTCTACAACTTGGCCATGGCCACCATGATTTGTGGTTATTTATTTGAGCTTAATTTTTATCTGCTTTGAGTTCTATGTTTTGGCAAGTTGTGCATTACCCATCTCCCATATTTGACATTTTGGTTTCATGTGTGTTTGAGCTACCTTTCTTACTCTACAATAATTAGGGAATGCTCAACCCCCTTTTTGGGTGTCTCGCTATTATAATTTTATAACTTGGGTGGCTCGATGTTGTGCCTTAACTCAGTGATTTATTTTGATGGCACGCACCTTGCTCTGATTTTCACTCGGCTTTAAGGGTTTCCAAAATTGGCATGGTGGATCTTAATCAAGCTCGATGTATTAAATATATGCATTGAATCACATGGTGGTTACATTATTTCACTGCAACTTAGCCTGAGATCTCTACAACTTACCATGATTTAGTTATAAGCTCACTTATATTTGCACTAGGGTTTGAGTTTTGGGAGTTAACTGTTTGATATTGCTAGCTTGGGTTTGGCTTCATCTTTGTATTTGATCTTGGCATTTCATCACGGATCGAGATTTTTTGTTATTTGTCCTCCAAACTAGGGTTTATGGAGGGCTTATTTGAAATTTCTCATATATTTAACGAGCTCAGTTTGACCCTTGGGAGAACCCATCGCTACATGCTATACAACTCAGATGATCTCAATGTGATCTCGAGATCTTAATGCATTTACTCAGCCAACTCACTTTCAACCTTGTAGATTGGCTCATTTTTAAGGACCCATCTCAGATTTTTTTTCAAGGAGCTAGATCTGTAATTACTCTTACATAGCTCAGGTGTGAGGGTTGATGTTCTAAACTAACTTGCCATTTCCTGGAAGGGTGTATGGAGTAGCAAAACAGAATAATCTAGAGCATCGGCCTACAAGGAAGGGGTATTGTCCACCATGTATGTGGAATAACTATGAATGAAGATGGATAAGCTTTCCAAATGCATGCAACCATTTGAAGAAATGCCTAGCTATGACGTAGAACTGAGTCCCTCAATTTTTGACCAGATTTATTTCTCCAGGCATGGTTCATCTCTCCATATCCTTCAGAATTCTTATTCTTTAGTTCTCATTTGCAACGAAATAAATCTAAAACTTTGGAATATCTTCCATTCGATTATTTTTTATATAAACTTGTTTTGTAAAAATAATAAAATGAAATATGGCACTTAGGTAACCCAAATAACTCTTGGTAGTTGAGCATAATATTAAACCCCCCTTCGGACATAATTTGGAAAACTTAGCAACCAAACTATTAGCGCAAAACAACAAAACTCCTCCTTATGTTTTACTTTACCAACTTGTAGTTTGATAGTCATCCGTGGCTGCAACCATAACCTTCTACGCTGCTAGACAGTGGGTGTCTAACTTAGGTGTTTTTTTCCATCAGTATTGGCAAGAACTAGAAGATTTTCCAACTAAAACAACCCTTTCTATTTACCATGCAAAGTTAGAAAATGCAATTTTGAGAGACTTGCAAGACAACACTCTGAGCCCCGTAAAGGATTTGTCAAGTGTTATATGTGTTCTTTGTTATATAGAGAGTCATGTAAAATAATAGCTTGACCTTGTTTGAACTCTTTATAGCTCCTCTAAGATCCCTGGTGCTCTATTTTTGCACTTTTAGGAAGTTGCCAAAATTGAAAAGTTGGCTTTCGTTTTAACTGATTGTTCGAACCCTGAGCAACGACATGTCTTTCCGCCTTCGCAAACCTCTAGTATATTTAATAGAAAATTTATTGTAACCTCTAGTTTGGGAAAAAAAAATCTTGTAGATAGTTTGGAAAGGGAATTTTATAGGCCTCAGGTTGTTGTTCGACTAGGTCAAACTGGCTCAACAACGACTGATGGCTCCAAAAAACTCATCACCATTTGCAATCTATTTACTAGTTCCTAATCTTGTTGACTCTGTTGAATTCTCCATATATAGGGGGAATTGTAGGAAATTTATTGTTGCACGTTCATCCATTGAATGTTAGCTTTGGACGTGGTTTTCTGAGCCCTTGAGCTAACTTTTGATATTTTGTAACTAGGCTAGTTACGACTGATAGACTCAGAAAACTGGCCGCCAATCATAAACCGTTCGCCAGTTCTGAATTCTGTTAGTTCCTATGACTTCTTGGTATATAGGGGGATACATATAAATTTACCCATGGTGTGCTTGCTCATTGGATGACAACTTTTGAAAGTGGTTTCTTAGCCTCCAAGCCTTAATTGAATGTTTTTACAACTAACAGGAAGACGTAAAAAGAAAGTTGTAGGACCTCCAACATATAACCAAACCATCGTGGAAACTTATTGAATCTTGTAAATAACTATTTGAAAATCTATCATGTGACTTATTGTGTGAAATTGAACTTTTGGAAAAATAGTGTTTCTCTCTCTTCCCTATCTTTTTCTCTCTCCTTGGTTATGAAATAAGGTGAAATGAAATGAACTACATATGTGTCTCTAACCCCCCCCTTTTTAATGAAAATTATTAATATTATGTAAATGGAAAACTGAAAACGTTAATTATGTTAGATGTAGGTGGATGCCATGCCATTGATTTATCACTGATTTTATGCTCACTTGGTTTTGTAGGATGCAAGAAAGATGGTGAAAGGGTGTGGTTTAAGTCATTATTTATTATCCAAATTTATATAGGTCATTGTAGAATGTATATATGCATAATGTATTGCCATGTTACAGAAAGTTTTATTTTAAATTTGGTGATATGTATGAGACGTTAGTGTTAGGGATATCTTGGGAAATGTGCTTTTTAATTCAGATGTACGTATGGTAAAAGGTTATATATATATATATATATATATAATGAATTTAAATTTAATATCTTGTAGTGCGTTTCTAGTGTGTAATAAATAATTGGTGTGTTGCTTTACCTTGAAAATGTAATAAAGAAATTTAATCACAATAGACAACCTTAGTTTGAAACTAGTGCATATCTAAACTTCTCGCATGATCTTTCTTAGCTCAAATGAAATTGAAACCGTATAATGAACTAAAACTTGGCATTCTATGACACCTTTTAGTTTAAGAAAATAAGACCCCAAATTTTTGAGTTTTCGTCATAGCCTGTATGTTTAGCAACATCGTCATAAACCCAACGGTTAGGAACGACATGGTCGAACTTTATCTGGAGTAAGTAAAACCAACACTTCCTTAATATCCTAGTGGACTACCTTATCTTCCAAAGTTAGATTTAGAATTAATTTTTTTCATTGAATGAATTGATTATGGGATCCAGATGACATAATGGAGCTAGTGAAATAGTTTTACTATTACTTAAACTCTTGTTAATGACCTCTTTAGATCCTCTCAGCTAAATTCATTATCTTGGCTAGTGAAGGTATAACACATGGGTCCATTGCAAAGGCTTAATAGGGTAAATATGTTTTTACACCTTAATTTGATCTATTATATGGCGTAGATCCATGTGTGTAAATTGGAATTAAACTAAACCATAGTTGTTTTGGAGGTTAACTGGTGGGTAGAAAATTGTAAGTAACTGCAAACGAAATTGATTTGAAAGATGTTGACTTAAGAGAAACCAAGAAACTGAAAACTTTGTCCCTATGACATTAAGAATAAAAGAAATTTCTCATGCAGAATCATGAAATGCGGAAACATGGGATATCACTTTGAAAACAAATCACTTGTAGTTCGTGTATGGTTCTAATGCTTCCAATCATGTACTTCTTTAAGATATTAGAAAAGTACTTTTGTATCTCTTTTATTATAAAGTGATGCCAATAATGAGACTATAGTGCAATGTTATAGTAAAGCATATAAGAGTAAAACGATATTTAAGGTTAGGAATAATGTCACTCTTAGAATCCTTGTAACTCTATTAGACATTTTTTTATGTTAAAAAGAATATGAATTTCCTTGGTGTGAACTAACTTTGAGAATATATATATATATATATATATATATATATATATATATATAAAATTTCTTGATGTGGAAATGTTGAATGGATTCAACAAGTTTTTCAACTATCTTAGCTACGATGAGAAATAAGGATACTGTGATTGAAAAATGTTTTGGGAAAAGGATTGTCTAATCTAAATCTACCTCAAATCCTAAGATTTTTGTCTTAACATAATGTCAAATTAACTTGTAGTAAGGGAAAAATTTAAACTTCGTATAAACATTTGAGAAGCATAAGCTTAACATAAGAACGAGAGAATTATGAAATTTGTATAAAATTTGAAATATGACAACTAATTATGTAAGTTAAGGAGATTGTTATAAGGGGTAAAAAACCAACTTAAATGGACAACCTGTAAGTTGAATGTGAAATGAATTTTAAAATCTATAGGTGGAAAAGAAAAGAAATAGAATTATCCTTGCACAGTAATTTTCTTGGAATATTTATCGTAACTAAGATGTAATCATGGTAATGATGTGTTGTGGGTTTTCCAATCCTCAAGTCCCTTTCTCATGGTTGGGTCATTATTAGCATTCATTCAGTGGGGAAAGTATGGCATTGACATGTATATGGTGTTGTCATGTGTCTATGTGAGTCGATGGCTTATGTAAGTGTCTAATGCGTAGTTGGATTTCTCTAGTTGGGGCCCTTGTGATATTGTGTAGTGAGCAATGTAAGTCAAAATAAATAAATAAATTATCCTGGTATTTTTACTGTTGTATTTGTGTGTGATTATTATGGGCGTTACACCCAGTGCTTCTATACTGGATAATTTAAGGAGGTGACAGAACAAATAATAAATCATTTACATGAAGATCGAGTATCAGAGTAGGAATGGACATTTGACAAGAGTAATGAGACAACCCTATAAATTTTTATCTTGGTCTTGCTATAGTTTTCCACCCCACGAATTATTTCATCTAATATACGTTCTTAAAATCAGTCTTCAATCCTTTCTCCATGGAAGTCGAACCAAAAGGGAAAAATAAAAACAATACTTGAAAGCTTTTACATTTGAGGGAGAAGGTCATCAAAGATATAGGACATGAAATGAAGCAGGGAATGAATGTGTAGAGGGAAATAAGGAAAGATAGAGATTAAGCATTTTGTTGTTTCCTCTCCTGGAACTGATAATCGTAGTTAAAAAAAACTGTTCATTTCTTTTGATTCTAGATTGTTACTCTTGTCCATTTCCTGCATCCACCCAAATTGTAAAGATCTTGAAACATGATACCATTTTACATAAGGCAATTTCACAATGAGATTAGAATGCCTTACCAAGCATGCCTCCTCACTCAATAGTTGTGTAGCACCTGTCACCTCTCCTCCCGCCGCCCCGTTTACTACCCACCCCGCTACTATGAGTGGTCGCACCATTTTGTCCCCTACTTTATTTGTTCTATCATTTCTCCACCACTCCTAACTCGTGATTCATGCCCTTTTATTCCTCACGTTAAAATTTTAGGCTCCGTACATTGTTAGTCCTCTCAAACTAACCCTACGGTGCCACATCAACAATCTCTACAGTTTTTCAAACCTCAAGAAACATGTCTCAGAGGAATGGGGAGCATGTCAACCAAAATGAAATACTACCTCACGAAAAATCTACCGCTGACTAGCATGGCCGTTGGTAATTTATTTTCACGTTGAACGTTGTGCCACAGGGTCTGTACTGTGAATTTTTTGATTGTGTAACATAAAATACAAGACATCTCATATCCAATGCTCAGAACTTGTCCATACATCGTCAACCAATTAATCCAATCTATGTTAGAGCCCCAACATTCTTTCCCCATTGTAGAAACACTTTTATGTGTAATAATGCACCCTATAAAATTATAAAATTAAAAATAGAAAATATTGATGTTGTCCAATTTGTTCCCAGAAGGACAAGCCTAACTACAACTAGAAGGATAGTTTAGGTAATTATTGTTGTATGTTCACTACCTTATTTGCTTGGTCCTTATGAAAATGAAAATGTGGCTATTGTGCTTGGTCCTTATGAAAATGTGTCTCTCCCTTTTAAGGCTCTTATCTACTACACACTACTAACAATTAAAATGAATATAAATGCTAAAATAATTATATCAAGGATGAAAAAGGGATCAAAAGAAGAAGATGCTTTAAAAATAATGTACCCCTCACATTTATTAACACTATACTACATTCATATGTGTATTAACACCCAATATGCTCACACTGAGTGACAAAGATACGATTATTTTCCAAGTTTTTACGAATAGAAAGAGTACAATAAAGTTTTACATTTCCTATTCTTGATCATGCTTTAACCATTACACAACAGTGTACCTCATTTCAAAGTTTCTTCTCTAAAATTCTAAATGTAAATATCATCATCGGACCTCTGATAGCCCAAACTCTCTATTAGAACTTAGAAAGTAGGAAACTTTGCTAATAGATAGCCCAAATTACAAATAATATTCTGACAACTAAAGAATTGTAATAGATTTGTAAACAAATAGACTTGCTACAGGAATCTCCAAATTACAAAACTCGACCTCAACCTCACACCAGTTATTACAAATTTACATGATGCAAACTCATTTCTATTACATACACACCACAACATCAGAAGTTATAAAAGGAAGTTTACAAAACTAAACAACTTAGAAAGACATATATGTTAAATTAGAAACCTTAACATCAATTGATAAGAGAAGTACTACAGTTTGCAACAATAAAGGTAACTCAATGTACAAAGAAAATCTATGCCACTGGACTACTCCACTACCAGTGTGTTGCTTGAACAAGTTAGCACCAACCCTCTCCTGCACTGCTTACCATTCAGTCACTGTTTTAAATTGAATTGTTAGAGAATAACAGAATCTTGAGCTTAATATGCTTATCATCCCTGGGCCACAACGATATTGTTTAATTTTGCAGATAGGATTTGGTGAAGGATTAGACTTAGAGACAGGAAAATAAGTGCAAAGAATTTGTTAAAACAAGTATTTTTTCATCCTTGTAGAGTAGTCTCTTGGCTATACATAGAAGAGAATTTTCCAGTAGACAAGGACATGTCATCAATTTGCAGAAAACCATCAGTGATGCCATTTACAAGAAGGCACTATAATGGCGTATGTCAAACGTTACCGCTTAACTAGGACTTCCTGTTGGAAATATGCATGTGCTACATGTTAATTCCAACCGTAGCTTTTTAGGAAAGCTAAGTTTAGTTTTAGTTTCCTTTAGTTAACTTAACTTTATCCTATTTTTAAGATTAGATTTAATTCAAATAAATCTACTTTAATTCATGCACAACATGTAGTTGTTTTAAAGCATGAGTTTAAATTTAGAATGCTCAGTTGAAGATATGTTAGTGTGTAATTTATTCTATTTAAATAACAATAATTGTAATTATTTAGTATGCACACGCAGAAGTGTGAAATCTACATAGGCAGAATTAGAGAAGTGTTGCACGCACAAACTTCATTGTAATTTGAGCCGAAGCTCTGAGTATGAGTTAATTAATGGAGATTATGCACATCAGTGCTGGTTTGAATATTCTTCTGTTTATGCAAGTTGTTTAATTGTTCTTTTTATTTATTTTATGTTGTTCGTTGTATAAGACTGCAGATTTTCTACAAATTGGTATCAGAGAAGGGTATTCCAACAACTTATTAAATTGGTAGCAAGCAATGGCTTCTTCATCTAGTATGTAGACACCACAATTTAATGGAAATAATTATGAATACTGGTCATTGACCATGAAGGTTCTATTCAGATCTCAAGATGTGTGGGAGATAATTGAGGGTGGGTACAAAGAGCTCATAGATGCAACAACGTATACTACACTTTCTCAGGTAGAGAAAGATACTTTGAATGAGTTATGAAAGAAGGATGACAAATCTATTTTATATATCCATCAAGAAATGCATGAAAGCATTCTTCCAAGAGTGGTAACATCCATTCAAGAAAATACCGCATGAGATACATTACAAGTTGCATATCAAGGTAAGGAGAAAGTAAAAACTGCCAAACTATAGTTACTCCGTAGATATTTTGAGAATTTAGCAATGAAAGATTCAGATTCCATAGAATAGTTTTTTACTTATGTAGTGGGCTTAGTCAATCAAATCAAATTCCATGGCGAGACTCTTGAAGACAGAAGGATTATTAAAAAATTGCTTAGAAGTTTGCCTACGAAATTTTATCCTTTAGTTGTTACAATTGAAGAATCTAAGGATTTGAGTCAGTTTTCTATTAATGAGTTGCATACATCACTAATCAATCATGAATAGATGATGAATAGATCACATGCAAGTGTAGATTAGGATTTTACATCTCAAACATGTTGTCGTGCAAATGTGCAATAGGGAAATTAACAATTTTTGAGCACGACAACTATACCCCAGTGTCAAAATTTTCAAGTCCTATCATTTCAAGATACCCCGGGTCAAATACGTCAGTTTGGTAACCCCCTATTTGATGTAAAAATTTTCCCCTAGGTGATTTAGGGAATTTCATTCTTTCGCCCTGGGTGATTTTAGGATTTCATTTGCAAGCTACATGTGGTTGTGGTAAGGGCTATCACTGGCCTTCCCAAGATTGGATCAACCCTCATTGAGCAGAACAGAAGGGAAAAATTCAACATGGAGGTCAATTGAAGACCTTATAACATCATGTAAATGATTTTGGAAGGTTTGGATAAGTTTTTAAATACTTGGAGCAGTCTGAGAAAAACAGGGTTCATAAGCCTAGGTAGTTCACAAGCCTAAAACAACTGTTGGGCTTTAGAAGAAGATTCTAGGAGCTCCAAATGGGGTTAGAAGTAAAAACAACATCACTAGAAATAGGATTCCAAGACCTACATGATGGTGAAATCATATTTTTCACAACACCTTGGCGCATAGGATTTGTAGGCAATTTTTATCAGGTACAAGTGGAGTCTCAAATCTAAAATCCAATTTTTCAGGGATTAGATGGATAAATAAAGACATGAGAACTCCACCATTGGATTCAAAATTACATTTCTAGTCAGGATCATATAAAATTTAACCAATAAATTCCACCGGGAGCTCAAGTTATCATTGTTCCAAGTTACCCTCTCAAATGCAGTTCAGGACTTAGTCAGTTTTCAAGAGGACACGTATCAAAACCAAGCACCTGGTAGGATTTCATGTCCACAAAGTCCCTAAGGTCAAGTACACAAACCATTGAAAAATGTTCCTAGTCCCCATGTGACCTATGGGAGCCTCATGTGACCTCTAGACTTGACAGTTCAGCTCCCAGGTGCATTTTTGGAGCATCCATTCCCTGTTGCCGGCTCAAGCACCACGTGTCAGCCCCAGGACCACCATGGAAACTGATTTCCCTAAGGTCAAGGACATCAAGCATGCAAAAATGCACCCAACCCTTATGGGGATTCTTTTGGTCACCCACGTGACCAACTTTCAGCCCCCATGTGCATTTTTGGAGCATCCATTCCCTGTTGTCAGTTCAAATGCCACGTGTCAGCTTGAGGACCACCATAGAAACTGATGTCCCTCATGTCCCTGAGGTGAGAGACAAAAAACATGAAAAAATGCACCCAAACCTCTAGAAGAGTGTTTTGGTCACCCATATGACTAGTTTCTAGCCCCTTGGTACTTTAAAGCTGATTTTGGAGCACTCAACCGTTGGATTACTGCCACATGTCACTGTATTGCTCATTGTGGAAAGTGATTTCACTCACATCCTTGAGGTCCACACACTTCAGAGAAAAGCATATCATTTGCAGAATCCATGATAGATACAAAATGCAACTCCCAGAAGTTTAGGACGTCAGGCTCAGCTGAAATTGCGTCCATAATTGATTACAACACTCCTCCATATTTGACACTTTATAATTATAGTGCAAGTCTCAAAATAAATATTTCCAATGGAAAGAGCATGAAAAAACAAGGACTTTTACAAATAATGGCACTCAAAAACTAAGTTATGGATCAAAAGTTACAAGATTTTTAATATTTTTCTTTGTTATTTATTTTAGTTACCACTAAAAGAAAACAAATTGTTGTTGCTTTCACCACAAAAATAAAATTAACGGGGGCTAAAGTTAAGCACCTATTAGTAGGAATGACAAGCTTTAAGCCCTCATATGACCATACCATATGACCAAGGGATAAATATTTTAACACATCCACCTACCTCTTCTAGTAAAAAATACTAACAACCTGCTGATTTTCCCGAAACATAGTAAAAATCTCGTGTGACAACATCCATGGACCCCTGCCAAAAACAGGATTAAAGACCTGACAATTTACGTCCTCGCACACATGGAGGGACAAAATAGACCTGTAATTTTGCCGTTCATTAATGGTAACTACCCTGTGCAGATCCAGAAGAAACTGCCAGGTTTGACCCAAATTAAAATTCTTTAAAATCTGGTGGGCAATTAAGCAATTCGAGGCCCGAAATCTTGAAGTGATGCTTCTCTGCAACAACAAAAACCCATACCAAAAAAATTCATTCCACATCAATTCGACGTACAGAAATGGCCAACTTTCTAAAAATAGCAGGTCTGACTACTTAGGAACTGCTATTTCACGAAAAGTCGGATCTAATGGAATCCTTTGTTTTGCATGAGGAAAACCGACATTGCACAATAACAAAATACAACCAAATCCCAGAATATCACTGGAATATACAAAGATTTTATTTATAAAATACTAAAATATAGATGAAGTGGTCAACAACAGATCTCCTGCTCTGATACCATGAAATAGAACGTCATTAGCCAGATCGTACCACGACTAAGAATCCACAGATGCTAATAAATACACCAGGATATATAAGATGAAAGGTAAGTTTGGCTAGAATGGGACTTTACAGGAATGAACCTTTAGGTCAACATCATCATGAGAAGTGATCATCATAGGAATTTATCATGGGGAATGTGAGATTCACCTCAGAGAATTCAATAGTGTCTCCTGACACTCAATCCATGGCTCAAGTTGCAAGAGTATCTTGCGTGGGGTAGAAGTTGCAGTCATTGGCAGCACCATTCAATAGTATTTTTAAACACTCATTCCAAAGCATTTGTGAGCCCATTTGAAGGAGTTTTACATGATTTTGAAGATTCAGAGTTTCATCGCTTCAGAGATTTCAATCAACGAGGATCATCATAATTCATTAGGAGCAACATTTTCTCCTCTTCTTGCTCTTCCCTCTCCCCAAATTTCTCTCTCTTAAAATTTTCTAATTATTCATTAGGGTTTGCACTTTTTGGATATGCCTTTAAGTCACCTAAAAGTGACTTTAAAAACACAATGTAAATTAAGTCACCTCAATTTTATAAAAGGGACTTAAATATTTGATAGGAATATGAATAGTCTAGAGTTAGAAATAAGGCATATGGAGGGTCATGAGGAAGATGATAAGTCACCTCTCATTCTATAAATTGTAACACCATTCCCATTTCAAAGGGTTGGAAATTGATCTTGTAAAGTCAAGAGTGCATTATACCTAGAGAAAGAAAAGGAGGTGGCCATTTTTCTTCTACTTTCCTCCACTCTCAAATGTATTCCATTCTTACACTATGTACAAATTTTGTTTAAGAATCAATACAAGAAGGAGTTTCTAGCTTTCTTTGACTAAGGGATTTCATGATACATTGTGTTCATCAAATTCTATTTGGTCGTGTTGCCATTTGCAGGGTTGTTTCCTCTTAATTTAATGCATGTGATGAAGTTTCTAACTAGTGTGTGTGTGCAGGAATATGATTTTCTACCTACAACATTAGTTCTCTTACCTCAATTTTCACTCCCTTTCCCACTTTCAGAAAAATTCTTCCCTAGCAAGAGATTGCTAGCTTTGTTGCAGGGTCAATGGAGTGCCCCTGTTGGATCCTCGGTCAAAAGGCCACCACAGAAATCCACATTTTCTCATGCATGCATATATGACAACTGCACCGGTTAAGTAGAGTGACTTAGATTCCCAAAGCATTGGCAAGAAATCCACAAGTTTTTCCACCCAACATATTTTCTCACTAACGAAACAATAGGTAGTCATCGTAAAAGAAGAGGTAGTTTCAGCCCAAGAGGTAGAGGAATAAGTCCATCTAGAGGATGTGACAATGGTTCATTAAACTCAAGTGGAAGAGGACAAAATCAAGAACAAAGTAATGGTCAGAGACAAGATAAGTATCATGTCCAGTGTCATTATTACAATAATTATGGGAACTATGCTTATGATTGCAAGAAAAATCAATATGATCAAGAGAGCAAAAATCAAAATCAGGTTGGAAGTTCTATTTCTAAACCTATGTTTATTGCATGCACAAGGATTGCTGAAGCAATACCTTCTTTATCCCCTATTGAATGTAATTTTTCAAAAGATATTCCATGTGATGTATGTCATTTCGATTCAGGTTGCAGTAATCACATGACAGGTAATCTACATTTGTTTTCTAGTCTAGATGATTCAGTTAAGAGTGTTGTAACTCTTGGAAATAACAATATTGTGTCTGTGAAAGGAAAAGACATGTTTAGTAATATTTCAAGATAGGGGGAGTAAACAAGTATGCAAGATGTTTACTATGTTATAGGTTTGAAACATAACCTTATGAGTATCGGAAAACTGGTATAAAAAGGATACAAAATTTATATAGAGCATAATGAGTGCATGATTGTGGAAAAATATCCTAACACTAAGTTAATTGCAAAAGTGAAGATGAGCAGCAATAGGATGTTCCATTATATATTAAAACCTGGAAAAAAGAAAAATTCAGATCTATTTATAGTAAAATCAGTAGCCCAGTTCGCATCCAAGTCATGTGCTAAGTCAAATTAGCCTTCTACAAAGTCTTATGCTCAAACAGATCAGTCCTACGCTAAGGTAAAATAGTCCTGCACTAAGGTAACAGAGTCCTGTACTGGTGTAACAGAGTCTTGCATTAATGAAAATTAGGTTTGTGCTACAGCAAGCAATTCTTATGTTGGTTCCTCTGCAAATACAGTTGTGTCCTTTGCTGAAGGAACACAATTAGCTTTTCATTTAGTCATGAAGGATGAATCATGGCTTTGGCATCTAAGGTATGGACATTTGAATTTTAGAGGTTTGAATTTACTTCATAGAAAGAATATGTTTGAAGGTTTTCCATTGATTCAAAAACCGGAAAGGGTATGTGAAGGTTGTATTTTGGGGAAGCAACACAATGATTCATTCCCAGTTGGGAAAACAACAAGAGAAAATGCACCACTTGAGATTGTACACTCAGATTTATGTGGACCTATGTAGACAACTTCTATTAGAGGTTGTACTTATTTTATGACATTCATTGATGATTACAAAAGGAATACATGGGTTTATTTTCTAAGAAATAAATCAAATGCCTTTGATACATTTCAACAGTTCAAGGCATTAGTGGAGAAGCAAAGTGGATACTACATCAAAGTTCTCAGAACGGACAGAGGAGGTGAGTATGTTTCTAATGAGTTTATGAATTTTTGTAGATATCATAGTATACACAAGTAATTTACTACCATGTATACACCACAATAGAATGGTGTGCCAGAGAGAAGAAATAGAACCATGATGGAGATGGTAAGAAGCATGTTAAAGACAAAGCACCTTTTAAATGAGTATTGGGTAGAAGTAGTGGCAACTTCTATTTATATTTTAAACTAGTGTCTAACAAAACTTGTTAGGAACATGGTTCCTCAACAAGTATGAAAAAACAAGAAACATAGTGTTTCACATTTTAGAGTTTTTGGTTATGTAGCATATGCACATGTACCTGATGAGCTAAGGAAGAAGTTAGACAACAAAGGAGAAAAGTGTATTTTTTGGGTATTCAGAGAATACAAAAGCCTATAAGTTATATAATCCAGTCATTGGAAAGGTTGTGATCAACAGGGATGTACAATTTATTGAGAATGAAGTATGGGGTGGAAGTTTAGAGATGATAGTGAGTATAGCAACAACTATTTCGCATGACGATATGGCAGATGAAAATTTAGAGCAGAAAGGTATTGTATCTAAAAATCTTGGACATGCACCACAAGTAGTAACACACGCTACACCTCCATCTATAGTTCAGGGTTCACCAAGATTTCAGCCATCTTCAACCATGCAAGAGACACCACAAATAACACCAAAAGGTATGCCATCACCACAAAGTAGTCTTGCATCAAATAGTCCTTCACAGTGGAAAACACGAAGTCTAAGTGAGATTTATTATGTTAATACAACTAATTCATTTTCATTTTTTGCATTATTTTCTTAGGCTGCAGATCTAGTTTATTTTGAAGAGGCTATAAAGGATGAAGTTTGGGAAAAATCCATGGATGATGATATTGATGCTATAGAAAAGAATCAGGCATGGGAGCTGATGGATCTTCCAAATGGAAAGGATGTGATAGAAGTCAAGTGGGTCTACAAGACCAAATACAATGCTGATGGAAAAGTTCAAAAACACAAAGCAAGGTTGGTAGCAAGAGGTTTTACGTAACAATATGGAGTTGACTACAACAAAACATTTGCACCAGTAGCACATTTGCATACGATAAGAATGGCTTTAGCAATTGCAGCTAAAAAAATGGCCCATTTATCATATGGATGTTAAATTAGCATTTTTGAATGGATTCCTTGAAGAGGAATTTTATGTGAATCAACCAGAAGGTTATGAGATTGAAGGTCATGAAGGAAAATTATAAAGGTTGAAGAAAGTGCTCTATGGTATCAAGCAAGAACCTAGAGCTTGGTACAACATAATAGATTCTTATTTAATTGAGAATGGTTTCAGTAGGAGCAGCAGTGAGCCTACCTTATACACCAAGATAAATGAGCAAGGTAAGATTCTAATTGTTTGTTTATACTTAAATGATTTGATCATGACTAGAAATATATCTACAGAGTCATTCAAATCAGCCATGAAGGAGTTTGAGATGACAAATCTTGGTCTTATGCATTAATTTTTGGGCATTGAAGTTAAATAATCAGAAGGTGAAGTTTTTATCTTACAAGAAAAGTATGCACATAATGTTTTGAAAAGTTTTAACATGTTGAGTTGTAAGCCAATGCCAACACCGGTTGCAGTAGGTTTGAAGTTGAGAAAAAAGGATTAAGGATCGTTTTTGGATCCAACCATTTTTAAAAAGTTAGTTGGAAGTCTTATGTATTTGATGGACACAAGGCCTGACATTATGTATGGTGTGAGCCTCATATCAAGGTTAATGGAATCTCCAAAAGATTCACATTGGGAAGATGGAAAAATAATTTTGAGGTATGTATGTGGAACATGGAATCATAAAATTCTTTATTCAAGTTTAGATGATTTTAAACTCATTGGTTATACAGATAGTGACAGTGTTGGAATTATAGATGATCGGAAAAGAACATTCGGCTATAAATTTCACTTTGGAACAGGAGTGGTTTCATGGGCATTAAAGAAGCATCCCATTGTCATGTTATCTTTAGCAGAAGTTGAGTATGGAGCAGCAACATGAGCAACATGTCAAGATTTTTGAATGAGAAGAGTGTTGATAGATTTACAACAGAAAAAAGATGAAGCTACACAAATTTTTTGTGACAACAACTCAGCCATAGCGTTGTCTAAAAATCATGTTTTTCATAAGAGGAGTAAGCATATTGATATGAGATGTCATTTCGTTAGGGAGCTGGTAAACAACAAAGCAATTTTTCTTGAATTTTACAGATCCGAAGATCAGTTTGCAGACATTTTTACAAAGGCTTTGGCAAAGGGAGTTTTTGAGTATTTGAGAGATTGTTTGGAAGTTTGTGATCCTACACATGGAAGATATGAAAAATCAAACACAACTCCAAAAGAGTGAAAGATATAGTTTGAAATTAAGCGGGAGTGTTGGAAATATGCATGTGCTTCATGTTAATTCCAACCGTAGATTTTTAGGAAAGCTAATTTTAGCTTTAGTTTAGTTTTAGTTTGCTTTATTTAACTCAGTTTTATCCTATTTTTAGGATTAGATTTAATTCAAATAAATATGCTTTAATTCATGCACAACATGCAGTTATTTTAAAGCATGAGTTTAAATTTAGAATGCTCAGTTTAAGAGCTGTTAGTGGGTGATTTATTCTATTTAAATAATAATTGTAATTGTTTAGTATGCACACACAGAAGTGTGAAATATGCACAGGTAGAATTAGAGAAGTGATGCACACACATACTTCATTGTAATTTGAGCCGAAGCTCTGAGTATGAGTTAATTAATAGAGATTACGCACAACAGTGCTGGTTTGAATATTCTTCTATTTATGCAAGTTATTTAATTGTTCAGTTTATTTCTTTTATGTTGTTCGTTGTATAAGACTGCAGATTTCTACACTGTCCTGAAGTCAACTCAATATCATCTTCTCAGAGGAATCATTGTAGAAATCTACAGGATTGAATTCTATTGCTTTTACAAACCCCAACTAGGACCCATCTAGATAAGTATGGCTAATCAGAGGGATCAACAAGCTAGTAGTATTGGAATTGTGTAGTTCTATGACACACTTAGTTGTCTCACCTTACCTCAAACAAAAATAGATTTCTCTGATTTTAATTTGGATGCCTTCCTTTTAACTCCCACACCTCAAAACGTCTCTTACATACACATCCTTCTTAGTATTTTCCATTGAAAATATCATGTCTGACATGTGAATTTAGTGTCAAGAAATCAAGAGTTCTTTAATAACCCACATGAATAAATGTGGAACATTCACTTATCAGTCTAGCCTCCAGCTAAGCTTAGAATGTCAGACGACAGTGATTTTATGAGCATTGCACCCGATATAATATTGACATGCAACACTAGTCAAATTTTTCTCTCCCGTCTTTCGTTGACATTCTTCAGAAGCAAGTAGAACTTGAATTGAGACATCTGAATAGTTGTGTTTAATATGCAAGAAATGAGAATGACTTCGGAGTACTTCCATATTTGAAAATAACTACAACTGATTCAAAGGGACGATCTTAATCATCACTACATGGTAAACAAATTATTGTTAACTTCAATAATAAATATTACTCCCCAAAAACATATACACAGGCGCTAGGGACATCGTGAGGTTAGGTCCAAGAGATACATGATTTGGACGATATTTTTAGTCATTAAATTTAACTACAACCAACGAAATAGCCACGAAAGAGAAATAATAGAACACTAGGCAATGGAGCCAAATAAACTTAGAAAATTTTGTTTTAATGAAGAACTTCAATGTACTAAATTTATACCATTACACATTTGGTAATTTTTAGAAAATATAAAATTTATTTAAATTCATTCGAAGTGTTTGTTTTGACAAATAATTTGTATTAACCCAAATTACCATTATAGTAGATTAAAATGTTTTTAGATTTCTTTCAATTTGGGACATTTATAACAAGGTTTATTATGCTTGCGATACTTTCTTAAGTTTAAAATCTCTTTCGTAATAGATACAAGTTATTTTTTCAATGACGCAACACTTGGTGCAAGATTAGATCACTTGGTGCATGCTTAAAAGACTTCAAACAACTATGTACATAACCCCTAGATTTATGCACAATAAATCACTTTCTTTCATGTGTGATATCACATAATGCTTTTCCAGATCTTCATATTACTGTCATATTTTCATCTCAATGGTGTTTATATTCTTATGAAACTATAAAATCTCTATGTTTATTTGATAAAATGTGCATGTGGATTCCCTTGCAAGGCGTGCACACAACCGTGAATACTTATTACTAATTTTCTTCTTATCAGCGTTAACAAAACCTCGTCATCAATTGTTGTAGCAACAAGGAGCCTGTGGAAGTTGTCTATAGATAGTGCACATGACCACTCGGTATAACCACCTAAGATGCCTTGTATGAAAACACCAAACAATTAACACTACGAGAGACCTTTAGCTTCAAGTGTATCTACGTGTCAATACATATAGTAGTTTAAGGAAAATTCACTCTAACAAAATATAAACTGATATAAGCAAATTTTGCATATTAATACTATTTAAAAAATGGTTCTATTACTCTCCTAGAATAATATGAATCAGGTTAACATTCTTGCATTATCAACTCATTGTATGTCATTATGGAATTCCATAACTTGTTTATAATCTTTAATTGAATGTGTTTGAATAGAACGTTGAGCTTAAGAGACTCATTTGGAACATATTTTCAAGGAACACATTTTGGTATAAAGATATGCTAGTAAATCGTGATGGTGGTTGTATTGCATTTCAACTTGTTTACAAGGGCTTCTACTATAGTTGTTTAAAATGGGCCCTACAGACAAATGTGAATTTGCAAACTAACTATTTCAACGCAGATAAATTAAAGGTCTATGAAATTTTAATACGAGATGTTTATAGAGTACAAATACACTGATTTTGATAAATTTCTGCATGATCTTCTAAGACTGATTTGGAGGGGCCTTATCAATATTTGTATTGACTAAAAATGAAGGTTTAGAGGCAAATAGAAAATATTTTTAATAACAGTTCATCCCAAATGGATATATTTCAGTTCAATTGATATTTTTTCAAGTCCAAAACCATAGTTTGTAACCAGATCATAACATAGAGACTCAAAAATGATGACCAAAACCTAAAGAAGAAAGATGCAAATATAGTCTACAGTGGAGATTCTGACCACGATTCTTGCATGTTGTACACCTGCTCATGAACTTCATTTACCATTGTATAATTCTCATTTAAAAAAAACACACTTGAAACCTTTTTTCATACTCTTCTTGGGTTTCATTACATATTTAGGATACCATAGTACATTCCCTACAAAGAGTAACATTTTTTAGCTCTTCCTCGCCAACCATATCATTCATAAGATGCTTTACCACAAAAAATGTAGTCCACGCCGCATGAATACTCCAAACCAAACCAATGTTTGCCATCAGGTTTCAAGCGATCAAGCTATTCATTTTGAGAAGATAGTTGAAAAATGGATTTTAGAGCAACTAATTTCTTCATCACATTAACCTGGGATATTTTATGAGTAATACAATCTAACCATAGGTAGAAGCCTTGGGTATTAATTGCTTTGGTAAATTCAAGATACATGATGTAGATGAATTTTATATCTGAAAAAAATATCTTGTTTTTTCTATGGAAGCTATCACACTTAATTGATGTTGTTATCATCTATGTTCATTACCTATTTTCTATTTTATCCACCTGATATGCTTTCCTCTCTGGAGGTGTACAATATGAAATGAAGAAAAAAAAAATTCTAAATGATGATGATGATGATGATGTTTAACATCCTTCAAACTACATAATGTCAAAAGTAAAAAATCATAAACATTTGAATTATAGGTAATAACAATATAGAAAGTAAAAAATATAGGAAAAATGTGTTCAAAGGGTTCTTAGATGATAAAAATTCCATAAATTTTATTTAGGTACACAGTGACCAATTTTGTAGATGCACCATGCTCTAATGTGTTTCCATGATGACCTTTGGCACATATACAAGTTTCAAATGCTCGATTTCCCTGTCATGTCTAGATGCATTATATTTTACCTCCCTCGAACGAAGTCATGTGTGTTTTTTCATTTCTTTTAAAAACTAAGGCAGGACAATACAATCCCCTTCTTTAACTTTGTACTATCTTTCTTACCAAAAGAAAAGGCAATCAATGCAGTTGTCCTTACATTTTGCATTACATCAAAAGAGAGTGAAGGAATTATATTGAGTTGTTCACCATAAACTAAATCACACCTATAACATCATAGGATTAGATTCAATACAAAATAGACACTGATTAACTCAATGTCAAGTACATCTCTATAAATGTTTATTCTTGGCCACTCACTCAAGCTTCGATAAAATATATATCTTGTAGACCACATTTCATTTCCTGTTTTTGAACTCAAGAGTTTTGATGAGTGTAGATTACTATTTTGAGTCCTAGGCCTTACCAGCTCAATATCAAATTTGAAATCAATTGACATGGCACCTGATTTACCTAAATAAGTTTTTTTTGTTTCCCTATATAATCCAGTACCTAGGAAATGTTGAACTTACTATGATTATGCAAAATACATAGCCTTCCTATATGGGGTTGATCTTATCCTCATTACAAGTTATTCAATATTACATGGTTTTATAATGCACATGTCTTTATTCATTGATTTAACTCTTAAAATAGTGAACTTGTGTATATTGACTCCTATAATTTGTTGGACTAACATACTTTTTGAATATCAAATAGAACTTCTGCCTTTATATGATCTAACACCAATTAAATTTACATATTTTACTGATTGAATGCTTGACTTGTTTAATGAACATTAAATTAAATTTGTATGACTTTTATGGTTTAACATCAAATGTAATCATTTTGTTTTATTGGTCAAGAATTAAAAAGCTTGGGTTATTCAGGAGTACTAATGTAATGAGTTGAATATATTGTGAATAACATATATGATTTAATTTCTTACATTATGTGCTATAAAATGGCATGTGTATATCTGTGAATTAATATGACTCTGACCCATTCGGTATCATTGTCCTTATTAAATGGAATTTCCAACTCTCGAAATGTTTTTTTGGTATTAATGACATTAATCTATGAGTTTTCTCAGGCCTTATCACGTGGATTTATCTCTACTTGCGTAAATCTAGGAACCTGCCTTGGTTTATCACCAACACCTCATTTATAAGGGAGGTGGATGCAGTAGCTGTAGAGAAGAACCTGCATGCCACTAATCACTTGGCCCTCGGCACTCTGCAAGAAGATGCGACCATAAAGGAGAACCTTGCAAATTGAATAAATTCAAGTGTTTTTACAAATATGTATGGGAATATCCTGCCCTACTGCCCTTTTAAAAGAATCTGAAGTTCCAGATAGCCACATGCCAACATTGCATTTCATTTTCTCACAGGGAATGTAAATCCCACATTTATACACACACAAATACAACATTGAAATACCAAAATAATTTTTTTTGACTTACATTGCATTACACATGACACTATAGGATATCACCTAGGACAACACCTAACACATGATATGTTTTCACAAACATTAACCCACACAAATAACATGAAAACACGTGAAGCACATCAAGGCCACTTTTGTTCCCATAAAACAAGGCAAAACATAACGATTCAACTATAGTATGAACTTGTAGTTAGGGTATTACCCATGGCATGTTGGTTTTAGGTATACAAATTTATTACAATCATGTTTAATTCATTAACTTATGTTCTATAAGACTCATAATATGTGAATCATACATTTATTTTATTTTATTTTCTTTTCTTTGCTAGATATCCTTTGTATAGTTTAACATTTGAATTATGGTGTGTCTCATTAAATAAGGGTCATCTAAATTATTTCAATTACTTTTTTAATTCGTTCATTCGATAATAGGTTAATTATTTACACACAAGGCTATTAGGACTTACCCCTAGGATTCACATCTAAGGGCATGCATCTTGATCCTATATCATACCTCCATTGCACAATGGAAACAAGTGTAAATCCAAAGCATGTGAATGTCATTTATTTTATTTAATGATTTTAGGGTCATGTTCTTTTCACAATGACATTGGATTATTAAGGTTACTCCACTTGGTTTTAGGTTATAATATCTAACCATATATTCAAACTACTTCACTTAATTGTTTAGTCATCAATATCCAAGAAGTATGATTTCTCACTCATCTAAGTCTGGATTCCTAGAAAAAATAATTATTAGATGTGTATTATGAGGAGACATTCAATTATAATTTTCCCACACCTTGCTAAGGTCACAACTAGGATGGTTGAACACCCTTATCTCCAAAAATCATCTTATGACTCTAGGTACATTCGATACTTCTCACCAAGATGACACTCTCAATTGAGAGGGGTTAAAGGGGTTCACACTCAATATTCCCATGCGTAAGTAACTAAAACATCAGATCCACTCAAATCATTTCATTCATCTTAAAATGGTTTCATTCAATTTGATTTAATTACCTTTTTTTAAAAATTTTTGTAACCCATTTATTCATAGGGACATTGGTATGTTCATGAGACTACTAGTCCTAGCCCTAGGGGTTTGGTCATGAACATGATTACATGATTTCAAACCATAGATTCATTACAAAATAGGATGAGGGGGATAATAAGAGAGAGTATATCTTCTGTTAAAAGGTTAAGATTCATATACAATTCTACACGAAGTGGATTCCATTCTCACCACAACATGATTTAAATGTGTTATAAGAACGATATCCATTTCACCTTTATCCAAGCACATCATATTATGGTTACATTTTCACAAACTAATAATAAATAAAAATGTGGTTAAGTTTCATAAATAACTATTACTATTGCACCATATAAGCCAAACGATAATAGAAATTGGGTATCGAGTTCATTTATGATCCCAACTCATACATGGGACTTCTAAGGTTAGCTAGTGATCTTCGCCACCTACACTCTTCACTTTAAATGTATTCCCAAACAAGAGGATCTTACATTATGTTAGGGTTTGGTTACCCATAGGGTACTACCTAAAGGTAATCAAATTCTCCTTACTACAGACACACAACTATCAATCCCATGAGGGGACCACATACCTAAGAATTTTTTTAACCATGTGGTTCCTAATTTTCGGGTTCATGATGACATCGCTAAGCATATAGGCTATAACGAACAATTCAAACTTGAACTCTTAGATACTTAAGTTAGAAGGTGTTATCAAACGTAAAGTTTTAAGTTCCTTCTAAGGTTTTGGTTTCTTCTGTGATAAGAAAGAACATGCGAGAAGGGTGAATATGCACAAATTTAAAACTAAGGTTGATTGTTATAATTAGGTCTATTTTCTATATTTTCTCGTTAAATAACACAACACTCTAGAGATTTCATCATATATTTCACAATGAGAATGCACTATAAGATATTAAATTCAATTTCATTTACATATATATCCAACTTTTACAATACAAAATTTGGGGCTCAAGATAACACCCATGTTTAGATGAACATTTCCCTTAAACCCTATTATCTAAATTATTACAAAACTTCACTAATAAACATTTCAAAACTTCACAAAATGTTGGACTATCCTCTACAATTAAAATTAACATATATATTCAACCCCCTTTTTACCATATGTCAATTTGAATCAAAAGAACACATATAATTAAATGCACATTTCCCAAAGCACCCCTAAAACTAACATCTCTTTCATATTACAAAATTTCAATAATAATTCTTTATTGTAACGTAGCAATACATAGAAATTGCTTCCATTAATATACATAAATTATAATATTATACAATGAATCACAACCATGTTGTTTTGTCATCTTACTTACATCCTACAAAACCATGTGAGCATGAAATTAGTGATAAATCATTGGCATGAAATCCACCTAAATCTAACATAATTAATGTTATTGGTTTTCCATTTACATGATCATAAAAATACACACACAACAAGAGAGGGTTAGGGGCATATAATCATTTCATTTCATTTCATTGCTTAACTAAGGGAGGAGAGAGAAAAATATATGGAAGAGAGAGAAACATTATTTCCCCAAAAGTCGAATTTCACATGCCAAGCCACAAGATAAAGTTTCAAAAAGTTATTTATAAGAGTCAATAAGTTTCCAAGGTGATTTGCTAACTTGACCAGGGTCCTACGACTTTATTTTACATTTTCCTGCTAATTACAAAAACACCCAATTTTGGCTCAGAGGCTAAGAAAGTGTGTTTAAAAACTATCTTCTGATAAGAAAATTCATGAATGGTGAACTCCTACGTGTCTACCTATATGCCTAGAATCCACAGGGGTTGACGGAATTTAGAACTAGATAATGGTGTACGATTGACAAATGGTTTTCCAGAGCCCCTGGTCATATTCAGCCAAGTTTGACCTAGTCAAACAATGACCGGAGGCCTGCGAAACCCCCTTGCCAAAACTAACCAGGAATTTTCTTTTCCCAAATTGAAGGTTCCAAGAAATTTTCTAGTAAAAATACTAGTGGTTTGCGAAGACAGGAAAAAATTTCTTTGTTCAGGGTCCAAACGGCGAGCCGATACGAAACCTAACTTTTCAATTTTAACAACTTCCTAATAATGCAAAATGGGGCAAGATGAGTCCTAGAGGAGAGGTAAAGAGAGTGCAATTGGTCAAACGAGGTCGATTTAAAGCTTGATGCAACTCTCCTCATAACAAGGAAAAAATACGACGTTTGGTGTCACTTTTAGGGGGCTCACACCGTTGTTTTGCATGTCTCTAGATAATGTGTTTATCAAACTTTGCAAGGTAGATGGAAATGGTTATCTTAGTTAACTTATCTAGCTCTCACCAAGACTAATGACATGAGCACCAAAAGTTATACATCCTGGGTTTATCAAAGCATACGGTTGTGGTTGCAACATGGTTGTTGGTCAAATTGTAAGTTAGTAACAAAAGCATGAGGTGTTATTTTATTGGTTGCACTAGTCGTCTAGTTAAAATGTCCAATTGTTGAGTATCAAATAGTTTTATATTTTTACTTTATTGAAAATGAATAACATAATTATACAAAAACTATTAGAGATAAAGGTAAGGAGACCATGCCTAGAAGTAGATGTTGGGTCTTAGCTATCCTTTCCCTTCTAATTGACCACTCACGAAAACCTTAAAGTTGTTACCCCCACACAAGTGTCCTTCCTTGAGTCATTACAACGAACTAAACACACCATTTACGTAAGGTTCCAAAAGGCATTTTAGCAGTGACCTATGACCATACACCAATTACCATTCTTTTATTTTGGATTTGTACTCTTTGTTCCCAAGCTCCCCATTTGATAACGACTAAGATAATGATAGCAAGAGTGAATTGTTTGGACTATTTTCAAAAGGAATATGGTGATATTTTGGAAGGATTCACATACTCTGATCCAAATCTTCTATTGCCTGGACATGAGGGAAACAAAACAAAGATAATGGAACTTTGGATTTTCCCCAGCCAGTGCATTATGAGGAGGTCTCTAAAGCCATTTTAGCAAGGCCATTTTAAACATGTACTGCAGTCCTTGCTACCCACGTTGACAACCAAGAGATAAATATTATAAATACGTAAATGGGGAGGAAGAAAGAAACTTCCAACGTCTTCAACAAAACAACCACTAACCCATTTAACAGATTAAGAGTAGGAGAAGTGAACTGGTAGTCGTGCCCAAGGTTATTGCTGCTAAATTTATTGTGCATGTAGCACATATTTAGAAGAAGAATAAGAAAAGTCAATACAACTAGAAAATGTGCTGGAATGAAACTCCTCCTAATCCCTAGTCTCTTTCTTCTTATGTAAACAACAAACAAGCTAGTGGTTTAAACCGTTCCACATTCTATATAGAGGTCTACCCGAGCATTTGAAACTACAAGATTTGTAATGCTCACTCCTCTTCAACACTGATTGAACTATGATTTGAATTTTGAATTGATTATAATCTTGAACCTTGTGTTTTTATTCTAGTTAGCTTACTAATAAGATGTGCAGGACATCATTATTCATATTGTGTTCTGATTGTTATTTTGACTATATGGTTGTCATGTGAACTTTGATGTGCATTACTGTATATGATTTGATTAGCTTACTTTATAAGCAATATGGATGTGTAGAATTTTGACATGATGCGATTTATATGATGGATTATATGCATGGATCAACACATCAATATTTGATGATCTAATGCTACTATTGTACTAACACATTGGAGTTGATATATAGATGTTGCTAGATGATTTAGTTGGTTTTGTGATCTTATTACAAATTGATGAATTAGTAGAATCAAAATGTTGGAAATTTAAACAATTGAGGAATTACTTGGTTTTAGCGATGGTTTAGTTATGATATTTGATGATGTGAATTGATATGTAAATATATGTGTTTTATTATCTCGATGTCATTAATTTTTCCATGAAGCTAGAAAGGTATTTTTTTGATTTTTGGAGGAAATTGTAGCACAACAAACAAAAGGGGACAGGAGACCAACAGTGAAAGAATTTGGGGTATTGGCAACATGTAACCTTGGAAACTCATGTAATTGTTTTTTGTTTGTTATTGTTAGATTGTTGGGAGGTCCCCATTGGCGGGTGACATCAAAAGTGACCTTGGTTAATTTTGTTGTTTCCCCCCCCCCCCCCTTTTTTTTGTGAATATTTGAATTAGTTTTGTATTGTGAGTCACCTTTATTAGTGCTAGTTAAAATGTTCAATTTAAGTTGATTAAACTTGATGAATTAGTGTAATTTGAGATGTGACCAAAGGGAGGTGGTAATTAATGTGAGTAGGTAGTTCTTGGTTTGTGTTGAATTTGAAAGAATTTAATTATTTTTGAGTTTTGTCTGCTCAAACTTACATGTAAATTTCAGATTTTGACTTTCAAGCCAATTTTGGAGGTTTGCGGGACAAGTTAAGCTTGTCACACACCTCTTAAAGTCACCCACTCACTATTCATATGATGTGAGGTACTTATTTTAGGCATTTTGTGTTTTTTAATGGAGAACCTTTTTGTGTGTTTTAATGAAGAAAAAAGAGTAATTAATTTCACTTTTCTTACAAGAGTCTTTAATTGTATCCTTTAGGGGTGTGGGTTTAGGTTTGAGTGTGTAAGAGGGTTTTCATTACCTCAACCACCAATTTATTGTACTTTGGATATTTGGTTTGACCTTGTGAGGTGGAGTGGAGGAGAAAGGATGTGGCATCCTACATGAAGCCACATCATGTCTTCCTTCTCTCTTTTCCAGTTATTCATATTTCTTGGATGCGTTTGGGGTTACTTGTTTATTTTTGGATTCTTGCAATTTTGGGGAAAAGCTTGCTTTTGGAATGGTTGTTTAGATATTGGAGTGGATTGTGCTTGTTTGGGATTTTGGAAGGCTTAGAGCTTGTTTATGGATTGATCCTCTAACAATGGGTAGGCCTTCATCCTTGTTTCCTTTGCTATTTTGATGTGTTCATGGATGATTTTTGCATGCTTTTGATTGTGGGAAATATAATGGTTTTTAGGTTGTAGGAGCAAATGGAAATGGGGATTTTCTTGGAGGGAGGAATAAGAGTGTTATTGGGTATTTTACGAGGGATTTGGGTTGGGATGTTCCACCTTGTTGATAAATAAGATTTGTGCTTATCTTGTTTATTTCATTGAGGGAGGCATAAGAGTTGTGTATTTTCTTGAGGGAGGCATAAGATTTGTGTATTTTCTTGAGGGAGGCATAAGAGTGTTGTATGTATGTGATTTAATTCTTAGAACCCAAACCCTTGGAAGGCATAAGAGGAATCCCCATGTTCATTTCTCCTCCTTGGCTTTAGTATGAAGCGTTTGTTTTTGGAAACTTCCTTGTTTTTTGTTGTCATTTTAGTAATGTGTTTATTGTGTTGAATGTCTTGATTGAATGTGATTGTGGAAGCTATTTAGAGTTTTCAATGGTTGTATAATACCCATCATTGCTTCCTTGTTGGGGCTCAGGGGCCAATGAGGAAGAAGGCTTCTCTCCCTCATTGGAATATTTGGTTGGGTGGAGAGTGTTGCCTACTCCATTTTTTTGTGTGCTTGAATTTGATGAAGATGGTGGAGCTCAATGGAATAAGTTTTCTTGTTGGAAAAAGGAATGTGAAGTTGCATCTTGTACTATTATGACTCTTCAAATTGTAAATTGTACCAATAGTACAATGGATGTAATATTATTCATTGTTTAGTTCTTGTAAATGTGTTATTATGACTTACATAATTTTAGATGAAAGGGGAAATCTTGTGATGACTTTGTAATGGAAATAAAGTTCCATCAAATCCAAATTTTGCTTATCATTGTATTGAAAATCTATTTTAAAAGATTAGTGTTATTAGGTGGAAAGTGAATGTTGATCCTCTTGCATTATGGACAAGTTGTTTTAATGGAAAATGGATAAATTTCACTTAAATGTGCCTTATGTTCTCATATTGATATGGTTATGTAAGAAGAAATAGAGAGAATGAGTTTTACAACCTAGTCTCCCTTGTTTGCAATAAAAATTTGTCCCAAGCAGATGAATTTAATTACAACTAATTATACCCTTATATTAGCTATGTAAATAAATTTGAATGAGATAGTTTATTCTCAAGTGGGCAAGGCACAAAATTTACCCAACTATAATACCCATGTGTAGCTAAATTCTTAGTAATATAAACTTAAAATTTCCAATGTTATTTTCTTACACTAATTTGCAATTTTTCTGCTTTAAATGAAAAAGAAAAAAGAATTACTACTTATACCAATATAATTTTAATATACATAAAATACATTATTAATATATATTATATATATACATATTAATAATATATATGATTATACTCAATATTTACAATAGTGACATATATATTATTATTAAACATTAATATACTAATATATGCCTAGTGTGTTTTCAAACCTGGTTAACGAGAAATGTTGAATTAAATTGATATTATTGTGAACTTCTATTATATCAGGAACTTGGTTTCCTTACAAATATGTTGTTTGATGAGTCCTAGGTATTGATTTTTGTCATGTGATGTGATGACCCCATAGAGACTCCTCCTTGTTTAATGCTAAATTGTGTGGTGTGACTCTTGTGGATTAGTGCTAGTGGTTACGTTCAGGGTTCAGTTGGAGGAAATTAAAATTTGATTTTTTTTTAGAGATCCCCTTCCTCCAATGGTTAGGCAAGTTGGTTTTGGTGTAGCTTTATCGACTTAATCCCTGTATGGGAGAGTAGATATCAAGACATGGTGTTGTATTTGATCGAGTTTTACAAATGCATTCTTAGATCTAAGATCGATGTATTATACCCCTATTGGCAGCCCAAGAAGGGTTGCAAAGTGAATGTGATGTGAATTTTTCTGTATTCTATATTCGTAAACTTAAGTTATTTTATCATGTATTAGTATTTTATTTTATGATTCAATTGAGAAGGTGTGAGGCTCTTTTGGTTACACACACACACACACACACACACACACACACACACACACACACACACACACACACACACACACATTATCTTACTACGAGATTTTCAGGGATTGCAATGCGGCTACTTAGCCATTTTCTTTGATTGCCAAGATTTCTTAGATTTTACTTTTGATTGGTGACTCAGAGATTTTTTATCTTGTTAGCTACTTAGCTAAATGTTGTCAAGAATGTTACCTGATTCTTTCTTGTCTATTGATGAGATGGTTCTACACTGTTTGTATTGTGATCTTTCATCATACAAGGGTACACCCTAGGTTCCTTGATTGTCTTATTAGGTGCTTCAAGTTATGCCTTTGGTTTTAGAAGGATGGAACCTTATCTGTCTAGGATCTTGGAGTGACTCTTTTGTTACTCAACTTTTCTAGAGAGACAGTGTGCTATTTGTTGTGCAGTCTAGTTGGAAGTTTTGATAGTAGTGGTTGTGATTCTCTTATACTCTGGTAAGAGCTCTGCTCCTTGTTAGAGTTGATGTGTTTTGGTTATGGGATTATGGATTATGTTAGGATCGGATTAACTCTTGGATGATTATAGGTTTTAGTGGATAGTGTTTTGTTTGGATGTGATGTTCCACCGATGGCATGCTAAGTTTTAACATGGTTTCCTTGTTTCATTTTAGAAAGGATCGACAGTTGGACTGTGTGTATCTTGGTAAATATGGTTGGATTTAAGCCCATTTAGGCAATGTGCTTAATTAAGTGTACTTGTTTTCCTCTTGATGTCCCATAAATAGATATATCCTTGCCTTAATATTTTAAATTGTTATGTATACCACTTTATAATCTATTAAGTATTAGGTTATGTTGAGATACATATGGATTCCTTGGGGTCTTTTGGACCTTGCTCTTAGATATTTTGGTCTCGCAGGTCTTAAGATTTTAATTTTAGTTGTGTTTATGTCATGCCTGTTTCTTTTAAAGCTATAACTCTTGTCCATAGAGGCCATGTTTGGGTAAATTAGTTGATTGTCCTCGTGTATTTGATGTCTTCTAGATGGGAAATGTGGTGTCCTTGGAGTAAAGTTTCCCTCGCCATCTTGTTGTTTGCTTGGTGGTATCTTGTGGAAGCACGAGTTCTGTTTGGGAACTCTCTTTGTCTTATTAAGTGAACCTATTTTGAGTCTAAACAACAAACATTGTTTTCTTTCCCAAACTGATCTAAACCTCTTAAACTCATAAAAGTAAATTTGCATATTTAATGGGATTTTCATTGTAACACCTTTTGATACTTGTAACACCCAAAATTTTACCCACATAAAACCCAAGATAATTACTGTTATATTAGAAAAATTCTAGAATAATATTTTTTTATAAATCCCATTTGTAACGCTAGATTAATTCACGGTCAATATTTTATCGTTTGAAATTTACACTTAATTAATATTATTGATTTCTATATGGGGTCCACAATCCCCTTAGTTTCCTTCTTATTTAATTTAATAACATTTCTCAATACAATTTTAACATTTAATTATTTTAGGGCAGGGTTTAGACTTCCCTCTCCTTGAATTTAAGTGGTTCCAATTAAAATTTACGCATGCTTTTTTAATTTAAAAATAATCTCACCCACTTCTCACCTACTTTTGTAGGGATGAATCTAATCCATTAATGGATTCATTTGGATCCATTGGATTTAGGGATCCAACTAACCTTAAGCATGATTATGAAAGCTCTTTTTCATTTCATTTGACTTATTGTTTCATTTGTTTCTGCAGATTTGAACGAGGACACAAGTGGAAGCCATGAGAGGAGGCTCAAGCTAATGGAGGAATAAACATTCTTCCACTTTTTTTGTTCAATGTTCCATTTACACCCTCTTCTAGGGTTTGTATGTATTTTATTATTTGTTACATTATTCTTTCTTTGTATCTTCCCCACTGGGCATATGGGCATTTTTCCCCATTTTAAACAAATATCAGGAATGGTGTCTATACACAAATATGGGGGAGTGTGTGTGTGTGTGTGTGTGTGTGTGTGTGTGTGT
>CM034149.1:182129592-182317092 GCA_019776745.2 Taxus chinensis
TATCATGCACATTTTCATATAACCTTAAGTGATTTTGAATTTTTCAACTGATGATTCAAACCCTTCTTTCTAAAAGTATGTCTACACTCAAGTTATCTAAAGTCATGGATCAATATTCTTGGGAGGGAATTCTTTCACTCAAACTAAGGTTTCTAACATGGTTACTACTACCACTGATTAGGATCATTGCAAGTTCGTACTTAACATCCTCCCCGTTTTATTATGGCTATAGCTGATTCCACTATCAATGCCATAGTAATTGTTATCCCAAAATTTCCCCTAGAAATTTTGGTCAGAACAAGCTTTACACACAAAGAAAACATGAAGGGAAACGTTTCGAACCCACGAGCTTCACATTCCAAGACGAAAAAAAGGTTACAGGTGGGCTCGGAAATGAAGGGGCAGTGCCGCAAGAGAAGCTAGGAGTAAGAAAGCTATTTTGCAATATTCATAAGGATCCAAAGTTTTCGGGCTCAAAAATAGTTTGGGAAACAAGTTTTAAAAACTTGATTAAGCATTGAAGAAGCAAGTAGAGGAAGCCACGTGTCATGCCTTTTAACGACGCTGATTCAAGGGTCAAATAGAGATCAAGGTTTCCAAACGAGTGAAGGCCAGACTGATGCGTGCTCCCAAAGTATAAAAGTAAGAGGGATCCATTGAAAAGTTCATCAGATAAGTGTGAGGATGACAAGTGTCAACTTGTCACTCCTCTAAAGGAAAACTTTGGGTCAGGTTTTCAAGCAAGCGTAAGGTGCCTTCCACATGTTATATCAAGACTAGGACATATCTTTCGACTTAGGGCTCAAAATATCACGAATTTGACACCATTGGAGTCACAAGATCTCGGCCTCACCTACGCCATGGAGGTCTGAGACTTTAATCTCTTTGAGAAAGGTTAGGTAAAGGAAAATGGAGGAAATGTCTTTGGGGCCTTCAATGTAGGATCCATCTATCTTAACAACCAGATCAGATTCGATCTGTTTCCACCAGTTTCCTCTTCCTTCAAGGTGCCGACACCAAGGATTGATGCAATAAAGATGGATTATGGGGGCAGATTTTATCTGAAGCATTGGTTAAAAATAATACAGTGGTTGAACTTCAACCTGCTTTTCCTACTTCTCTCTCTCTTTCTTCTCAGGAGCCTTCCGATCAATATCTATAAATACAGTGGTCAAGCATTCATTGTAAGGTTGTCCAAGTTCATTCTTCATTCAGCCTGACCCCCCTCTACTTTCTTCTCCAGGGTTGAATGTGGAGTTTAAGCCTTCTGCCCTTGGTGAAGTTACACGCGTATCATGGCATTTTCATTGCACTCTTTCCCGTTAATGGTAGTACTGTGTGAACTCAAGGTGTTGGAAAGCAATAGAAAATCTATTTTGTGATGCGTTTTGTCCATCCTTTTCTCATTTTGTTGTCTCTTCAATTGCCTCTCACCATTGCAGGAGTATACTATGCATATCTTTGATGTCCATTGTAGGTTTTGATGGAGCTGTGTTTAAGGGTACAGTTTGAAATGGTGTTCAATGTGTGAACTTTATCCTTGGTCTGTGATGCATCTGTCCATCCTCTCCATTGCAGGTCACCTCTCTCCATTTCAGGCTAAAGTTGGGTTTGTGATCAAAGCAGTTCCCTTGATCAGCCTCGGTGCTATCACCTATGACACATAGTGATAGGATTTCTTTATTTTCATGAATCTCAATCTCTCTCTCTCAAGAGATTGGTCCCTTAGGAATTGATTAGATTAGACTCAGTAGATAGTCACATTTCCTTCCTTAGAATAAGTAGTTTAGCGCTAGGATTAGCGAAGTTTGGGAACCAACCTGAAGAGATCTGGAGAAATCATTCCTATTTGCTAAGTCCCACAGCTTGGTGAAATGATCAAATGTTATGCAAATCTACACCAAATGACCCTGCCTTAGAAAAGTAGGTCCATAACTCATTTGGGGGTGCTGTGATTTCGCACTAACAGTAACTACTCGCCACACTCATCCTCCTGGTTGGCTGGTAAGCCCATTTCTAAACTTGATCCCACCACTTATCACTTCTAAAAGTCCCCGTGCTGCTTCTAAGGGCTTATGAGTTATCATTGATAAAATTATGAATACACTGGCTAGGGATATCTCTCTATGACATGTATTCGTTGCACACTACACTTGATTTTCTGCTACGCCCTTAACCTATTGCTTGTATTAGGATACGAGTAGCCGACTTGTGGCTTACCATATCAGTTTATTATATCATTTATACTTTCTCATGCTTAATAGGTCGGCCTTGGTGATGGCCATAGCATATGAATAGTATATATAGGGGATTATAGTTAGTATTTCATTATCATTTGAGCATTTGAGTGTTATTATATGGTTTGGAGGTTGCCCCCTCGAAGTGGCGAAGCTATTCTAATTGTATATTGAGATCATTATTTTGAAATAATGTGTTATTTGGTGTTATATTGTTTCTCTTAATCTGAATTATACAAGTAATTTCATTACAAGTGGTATCAGAGCCGCAATCTGGGCCAAAATTAGGGCAAAACCCTAATTTTTTGTTTCCACCAATATATTTTGAACCAGAAGTTAATTGGTGGGAGATATTTTTACCAGAGTTGTAAAACATTTCAAGTAAGGTTCCCTGAAAATTTCAGACTTTTTTGATTTATTTTGCACAAGTTATTACAAATTTAGGGTTTTTCATAAAATCACTCCCTAGGGTGCAAATTGTGGAATTTTTTCAAGTTCTTTACATTTTCGGAAAGCTTTGAAAAAATAAGTATTAGTATCTTCTCTGTGTTTTTTCCTGTTCAGCCGAATTTGTATCGAAACCCTAAACCCTAAGGTTTGACATCATGACGGGGCCTTCCACAAGAGCAAAAAAGAATCCGGTTACTCCGGGTAAAACCCCAGATAAAGATGGGGTAGTGATTGAAGAGATGGATTTAGAAGGGGTAAATACAGATTCCTCAGCACTAGGGTTTACCTCAGTTGATCATAAGGTGAGCCAACTTGAGTATGAGCTGCGAAATGTACAATCTGAGATGGCCTCTAAAGGAGACATAGCCCAAATCAATCATCGGTTGGATGATATCATGCAACATGTAAAGGGTAAACAGTATGGCCCAAATCCAGCCCATATCAACCAAGGAGGATCTTCAGTTCAAAATCATGGACAAAATAACCATGTTGGATCACTTTTCCAGCCCAATCAGAATCCAACTTATTCGCAACCACGGAACATGATGTTGAAAGTGGATATGCACAAATTTGATGGTAAGGATCCCCTGAATTGGATAAATCAAATGGATAACTTATTTGAGTTACATCAAACACCATCAGGACAAAAGGTGACATTGGCATCCCTATATCTTGAACCAGACCAATTCGTTTGGTATCAATGGTTATGTGCTCAGAGGCAGAAGAATGGTCTCGGTGTCACTTGGACAGTTTTTACCGAGGAGTTGCAATTGCACTATAGTTCCAGTGTTTCAGAGAACTACTTTAGTCAATTAGAAAAGTTATGACAAACAGGATCAGTCAAAGATTATGTGCATCAATTCCAGAACCTATCCTTAAGGGTGGAGAATATTCCAGAAGAGAATTTGAATGACATGTTTCTTGGGGGTCTTAAGGACCACATCAAGCATGAGGTACGTATGTTTAATCCACTCAAGCTTTCTGATTCTATTATCATGGCACGTCGAGTAGAGGAAAAAGTTCTTTGTAGTAGGAGGCCACCTTTCATTAACACCAGAGACCGTAGTATCTCTTCCCCTTCATTTTCTAGGCCAATTAGACTGACTCCTCAACAAATGGAAGAAAAGAGAGCAAAAGGATTATGTTTTAACTGTGATAGCAAATATGGACCGGGACACAAATGTGCTGAGAAGAAGTTGTTCTATATTGATGGAGGTAATGAGGATGATGAGGAAGCCGAAATTATAGGAGAGGCTGAGGAACCAGTAGAAGATGAAGTAGAGGATCACCAACCTACAATTTCTTGCCATGCATTGTCAGGTATTAGTACTCCTCAAACACTCAAGGTTATTGGCTATCTCAAAAAATAAAAGGTGACGGTGTTGATTGACTCGGGGAGTACTCATAACTTCATAAATAGTAAGTTAGCTGCCCGCCTCAATTGTTTTATTTACCCAGCTCCAGAAATGCAAGTTATGATTGTGGATGGTGGGACAGTCAAGTGCACAGGAAAGTGCCATAGTATCAAGCTTTCCATGGGAGACTACATGTTAGACTCACCTATGTTTTCTATTTCTATGGGAGGGGCAGATATTGTTTTGGGTGTCCAATGGCTCACAACCTTAGGTACTATAGAGATGAATTTCCAAGAATTGTTCATGCAATTTCATTCAGATGGAAGGATAATACAATTGAATGGGATGTAGCTAATTCTCCAGGCAAATTATTAGCTCTCATCAGATGGAAGGTTCATTTAGAAAAGGAGGAGATGGCTTTATAGTAAAGTTATTTTCCATAGAAGTACAAAATACAGAGTCTTCAATGCCACCCCGATCTTCAGAAGATTGTGGATGCTCACTAATCTGTTTATTAAATGCAATTCCAAAGGGACTACCACCAGTTAGGGATCATGATCATGCCATGTCCAGCTGATTCCATGGAGCCAAACACCTGTCATTAGACCATATATTCTACCCATACTTTCTACCTAAAAGTAGAGATCGAGAAAATGGTTTAGGAAATGTGCATGAAGTTTTTTAGGTATCATAGGCATAGCCACAATGCATATTCTTCACTAGTGGTCATGGTACGTAAGAAGGATGAAACATGGAGGATGTGTCTAGATTACCGAGAAATCAACAAGTACACCATCAAAGATAAGTTTCCTATTCTAGTAATTGATTATTTACTTGATGCAGTGCATGGTGATATTTATGTATAAAATGAAATATAGATATGTCGTTCGGGATAACCATCAGATGTAGTGTAAATGAGGAATATGTTCATAAAATTACTTATCAGTAATGCATGAGGACACATGTATGAAGTTTATGGTGCCTTTGATGAGGACTAGTACAAATGCGCCCTGAACCTTACAAAGCTTGATAAAAAATTTATATAGGCCTAAGTATAGAAAATGTGTAGTGTAGTGACCCATGATGACATATTGATTGACAATGCGACATGGGAAGTACACTTACAACTATGGTGCAGTGTGTGGAAGTTTAGTGTAGAAACATAATTCCTAAACAGTCAAGTGTGAATTGAAGCACAAGAGTGTGTCATCGGGTAATGACAATGCTAAAACGTGTGATGAAAAATGCCTATATGAAAATGTAAAGATGATAGATGCTATGATGAAATGAGGGGGGGTGTATCAGGTGTCTTGCCCCCCAAATATATAGAAATGAGTAAACTAATGCCAATGATAGTGAAGGACGAAGGTCCTCCACCCAATGTCTATGAGGATGAAAGCATAGGACCATGGTCTAATAGTGGTGGTATGGTAGACAAACGTTGTGATGGTGAATGAAGTATATTTGTGTGTGAGGGATGAATATAATATGGAGGTCGTGGCATAGTAAAATGGGTCAATGATGGAGATCTATGTGATACCATGTCAAAGGTGATGAATATCTACACAATATAAAATGATTCGATGATTGACGTCGAGATGTAGTGAGTGTCCTAGGAATGGGCCTATGTCCATGTGTAGGACTAGAGGAACGATGCAGTTGTGTAGACGATACTTGAGTAGGCAAGCTAGGAGTATATTGTGCTTTGAGAAACATAGAATGAGATGTGTTAGAAGAAGTAGATGACATGTGAATGAATGTACAAGAATAGGATGACAATGGAGTAGATGGAGGGACACCCGTCAATAGAAATGACCTATTTATGATGTGGATAAACTTGGGTTGTAAGTGATTCATACAAATGATAGAGTGATAGAAATGAATCTAACTAAGGCCAATTAGCATGTCACATCCATCAACTATGTTTCCAATGAGGAAAGGCATAAGTAATGTAAGAGGACCAACTATAACATGTAGTTTGACAACACCATAGGGTTTTTTGAAAAGATATTCAATTTTTGATGGAGGGTAGCTGAAAGCCAGAAGAAATTGAAATGGAACATGAGCTAATGGGCTCAGGATGGGTCAACCCTAGTATTGTTAATGGGGGTTGAACCAACAAATGCCTTTATATTTAAATGACTAGATGTAAAATTTGCATGATAATCATGACCGGAGAAGAAAATTATCGATGGAGAAGCATCATTACATGCAACTAATAAATCCAAAGCTCCAAATTCAAGAGAGGAGGTACTGTGTGGTATGTATGATTAGGAGAATAATCAGATTTCTTCTTTTCAAATTGTTGAGATTCATTGTTAAAGAGCTTGAGTTTACCTTTATCGTTGTTTGGTGTAGAGTTAGTGGATTTTGGAAACTCTAGTTTGTTATCATCAATTAGATCCTGGATGATTGTGCAGATTTTGAAACATCTATTTTTTGAATTTCACACACATCGATGGTAATCACAACGGAAGTTCTCATTGTAATTTCTACCTTTTGGGTGGGTCTAACTCGAGTGGTGGATGAAGGGTAATAAGGTTGTTGTTGAGAAGTTGCTTCAATATAAGATGTGGAGCCATCAGAAAGTTGCTAAATAGATGCCTAGGTGGTTGTGAGTGAATTTTTTTAGAGGGACTAACTGGTGTTGACAGTGATTTTATTGTCAGCTGGCTTAGATGTAGATGGTTTGAATGGTGCCTCCTTACTTTGAAAATAAGTGGAGGGTGGAGCTTGTTCCTGATACTTAAGTTTTCTTATCGATAAAATTTTAGTTTCACGAAGCTTATGAGTATGAAAAAGCTGATCAAATGAAGGAGAGGTCTCAAAGAGAACACTCTCTTTAAGAGGCAATAAAATACTCTAGATAAACAAGTCTTAAAGCTTAGAGTCTGCAAGCCATTTTTCATTTTAGCAAGATTTTTTTTATACCTTAAAACGTAGTTAACAAAATGTTCATTGGATCCATGTTTAAGTTGTGCTAACTGAGCATAAGACAAATATTAGAACCAATATTTATGGAGAAATGTGTAAGAAAGGCATTAGCGAGATGCATGAATGAGGTGACTGAGTGAATAGGTAGGTTGTTTAAACCAACGCATCACATAGTCATTGAGACTACGAGGAAATATTTTAGCTAATAGAGTATGATCGTCAACAAATTCTAGACAAGCTACATGAAATTCTCGAAGGTGTTCATGCGGGTCACCATGCCCATTGAAAATGAGAACCTAGGGGTGAAAAAGCTAGGAGGAAGAGGATAAGTAGAGATGGAAGGCACAGATGGAGTATGCAACAATAAGGTAGAATCTAAGGAATATGAATGCATGTGAAGTGGTATGTTATAACTTATGAATTTGAGCTTTAAGGTCATGATAAAGAGAAGTTAAGTCTTGGTTTCCAATGGAGGAGACTTGTCATACATGAGAGACTAAGGGTGGCGTAAAGTGATTGGGTAGGAGTAGGAACAAAAATGGGGATAATAGAAATAGGAGGAAGAGTAGAAGCATGTGGTTGAGTAGCAAGAAAAGTGGGTATGGTTGCAGAAGTGGTGAGTTCCGCAAGGTTAGTAGCTTCCTCACGAGAAACATGTAAAATTAAATATAGATCTTGGGGATGTTGAGCAAGGTGATTTTTGATGGCCTTAAGATGAGCTTCAATAAACTCCTCGTGAGAGTGAGCCATGGAAAAAGTAGGATAAAGCATAGAATGAGAAGGTAGGAAGGGAGATCTTAGAAGCGTGAATGAGCGAGTCAGGTTCACCAAAATGATTAACTAAAAATGGAAATGATGTATGCTAGTTAATCTAATCTATGAGGACACACAAATGTAGTAAAGAATCATGTAAATGAATTAAGCAACTAATATAATAAAAGTAAAAACCTAGTGTGCAAGAGAGAAGAGGAAAGAACTCAGCTGAGTAGAATATGCTCATGGGACTGTATCGCAAAGGTGACAAGAAAATCATAAAGTAGGGAAAATTGTGTAGAAGCTCCAAAAAAAGGATGGATATGGAGTAATTTGCTAGACTGGAGAACCTGGAGAGGGACTGGGTGCCTATGGGTGCTCTAGTCTGCAAACTAGGTGTCATGGTCTGTGTAAAATCTTTGAAACTAAATCTCATAGGGTTGGAAGGTGGTCTGGAACCCTCGTTGAGTGTCACATCAAATTCGCTGCCCTGTACCAGATGTTACCAATAATCTAAGATGATGTGAAGACCTGTAAAATAACAAAATAGGTATCAAACCCCTAAAAAATAAATACTAAAATGAATGGGTCAGACTGACCTCAGCTACCACAATAGTAGGCTTACTAACTGAGTTTTGCACTACATTTCAGACCCAAATGTAGTTTTGGTGAGTGTGTGCATAATGTGCCCTAGGTGCTTTTATGCTAGTTGCACTTTGTGAAGTAGAGAGCAATAACTAAATGTAGAAAATGTAATGGAATATAATAGAATCCCTCCCCTTATGAAGTGTGATGCAGATGTCCCAACCTTTTCCCTTGTGATAGAGCTATGTGGATGCAAGTGATACCCAATACAATAGATGGATGATAGTAGTGAATGATGTTAGGTCCTTCATTATGGTCTCATAACTTTATATTTATAGTGTTCTCTTGATCTAATTTCATAATTAAACCCGAAATGGCCGACCACCAAAAAGATAAAGATCTAAAACGGCTAGAAAGAGCCTAAAAAGTGGCGGGAAAGTGTAAAAGGGACGGGGACACTCCTGGTGGGACTAGGGCACCCATGAGCGCACTAGTACTAATCTGGGCACCCTAGTCGAGGCTAAAATAATAGGTGGTGATAGAAGATGACTAGGCATGTGGATGTAAAAGGTTGGTAATGACAAAATAAAATAAAACAAGATGGCCAAAAGACAGGAGTTAATTAGTACTTTTCTCACTCAAGAACCTTCTAAATAATAGTATGAAACCGAGATAAATAATGTCTAAAGTGCATGATTTTGTGACTACATTAAGCTATTTTCTTTAGTAGGTATATTGAGTATCTCTTGTTTTTTAAGAGATTTTTTATTTGTATTTTCGACAACTTTTGGGCATGTTGATAGTCTTATTTAGTTTGTATTTGAACTGGTGCTCTTTCTGGAGTGTAGATAGTCTAGTGAAACCCAATATCAATTTGTCAATGTTCGAGAGTTGGTTTAGCCACTCAATCACATTTGTAGCATCATTCCACCCATTCAACAATATGGGAGGGTGTGGTGCAGATCCTACTTTTGGGTATTATGTCCTTTCCTTGGTTGTTATTCTTGGTTTGTGACACATTGTTTTTGGCAGTATATCGAATTATGTTTAGTGATTTTTTTGCACTATCCACATCACCTCTGACAGACTCCTTCAATTAGAATTTAAGGTTGTTCTCCTTCTGAAGGGTAGCAATTCTGTTGAGTTACAATGTTAGGGACTCCATTGATAATATCCTTGCATGTAACTATTATGTTGTATCACAGTGTCAATTGATTTTGAGTTTTTTGATCGAGAAGTGGATTCATACCACAATGTAGACCAAACTTCTTCTTCAACAGAGTAGGAGTTTCTTGAGCCATGTTTCTTGGGATGCCTTGAAACCGGATTTTGCTCTCTCTATTTTGTTGTTTCATTTATTGTAAATGGGTACCTTATTAGGCCTTGTTGTTGGGACTCACATTTGGAACTGTCTCCTAGCTTTTCTCATTTTTTCACTCCCAATTTTGCACTTATAGGAGGGTGTTGGAGTTAATGTGTTCACACTACTGAGTGGTTTAAGTTGTTTTCCAACTTACTTAGTTTTAGTTGTGTTCACACCACTCACTTGAGATAAGTTTATTTTGGGAGTATAGTTGTTTTATTAACAAGTTGCTATTTTATTCTCATGCAGATAGCTTGAGCATGTTTTTAGGGATTTGCAGTGTTTCCTAATATTAGCTCTCCACCCTATTTTCTAGTTGAGGATAACTTGTTTTTAGCCTATATTATGGGCACTCCCTCCTTGTAAACATAATCTGGGAAATGTATATTTGTGAGCTGGATAATATGGAGACCATTATTTTGATCCATTGCTTGTTGTAATTCTGGGTTTGTTTGTGTGTGAAGCTTTCATGGTTGTGGTAATAGTAGTTTTGCTAAAGAGATTCTCGGGTTGATAGCGAGAAGATCTTAGTTTTGTGTCTTTGCTATTGCAACAACTTGTTCCTACGAATACACAACAATCAAACAATTTATCACCTCTAATTCCACTCCATACTCATTGTCCATAATAATATTTAAAAAATAATTCTATTATTCGAACAAACTGTTAAGAGAGAATACAACTAGCCATTATTATTTTATTGTGCCTTATTCTTGTGGCGGTTATGAAAATAACAAATGTCTTTAACTTAAAAATAAAAATAAAAATTACAATCAAGAGAAATAATTGAATGATGAAAATCAAGAAATGATTACAACAACTTATGCACCTTATATTTGCCTATCGAGTAAACTATTTGCCAAATTATTTATATAAAATAAAGTGTCATTTAATAAAAGTTCTATTTTAAAAAATAATAAGTTGATATATTATGTTATAATTAATTGTTTAAAAAAGCCAATATGATATGCCACATTATAGTTATCAATAAATTTTTAGTTGTCTTTTGATAGTATTAATATCTAAATTATAGAAAATTAAAACTAATATTAAAAATACTATATAGTTATTATATTTATATAAAAATAAATAAAATCATTCATGATAAATTAAAGAATATTATATTTTTTAAATCTCCAATTAAATAATATATAGTTTCAAAATTTTTCATTGGTTAAAGTTATTTATTTAATTGAAGGCGAATATTATAGAATAAGGCAGGGATTATAAATGTAAACAACAAATAGACTAAAAAATAAAGACAAATTTTTACCTAATGATCATGCAATTTTTATTGTCATTGATTACTAAATATCATCGTAAGAAAAAAATTGTAAAATAAAATATATTTATGTAAGCTTAACAAGGCCTGAAATGTCTAATAAATAAATATATGTATTAAAAAAAAGTCTACGAACGTTTATATTTTTAGCAAAAGAAATCAAATTTTATATGGAAATCGAACTAGATGAAAAATTAAAAAAATCATCAGATTACATTGTACGATTCAATTTTTTAGTCAGGGTTTGGTTTTCAATTGACATGCAAGCTAAATATTGTATTCCCATTTGAAACTAGATGTTGTATCCCCATTTGTTGCAGAGGATGCGCCTTGACCCCATTTAATTGTTACAACAAACATGCTACTAAGAAAACTATGCCAATAAAAAATAATAATGGACAATGAGAATAAAAATGACATACTACCTATTATTTGGAGAGGAATTGTATTTTGCAAAGGGATACCTTTAATTTTCTTTGTTTGCTTGACATACACCCGAGTGATGGACCAGGGCTTCAAACTTATAAGGAGGTACTCTGTAATGCACAACATATTTCGGCAAAATCGTTGAAAAAATGCATTGTTAAAGAAAATATAACTGACCATTATTATTATTCTGTTATACCTTATTCTTATAGCGATTACGAAAACACTACATTATTTAAACTTAAACCATATAAAAAATATAAAAAATAAAAAGTTATAATCAAAATAATTAATTAAACGACGAAAATCAAAAAAGGATTGCAACAACAATATTGACCTTTCACCCAAATTATGTAAAATCTATAAGAGACACGTTGAGATAGAAGAAGAAGAATAAGATGTTTTAACGTATACGAGGCTATTAAAGACAACAAATCTTGCTAAAGATATTTTTGGCATTCAGATCTCCTGTTGGTGAGTTTGATAATCAGCTCCCCTATTTTTTCAACTATATTCTCATTCAAAATATCTTGTAAGGATGCAACAACCACCTTGCTAGCAAACTCGACTCTAATGTCATTGTAAGCATTACACTCCAACATGAAATGCTTCTCTGACTTCACAACACCAGACGTGCAAAAGACACATATTCTCTCTTCCCATACCTCTTTAGGTCTTTTCCATCTTCATGTTTCACACCGAAGACGAAACTTATGAAGATCTTTGCTTTCCACGGGATATTAGCCCTTATGAAAGCCTTTTGTTGATGATCACATGTAGAGTTAAATTCCTCCAAATAATACCTCTTCTTTCTCTGTAATGACTTTCCCCACATAACTTGACGAAATTTATTTATAACAAAAGTCTTTATCACTTATCTATTATTAAGACATGCATCCAAATATATGTTCCATTTTTAAAACCATTAGTTGTTTTGATTTATCCCAACTTCTTTAAATAGGAAGGCTTAAAATAAGGCCGGGCTAGGGTTTCAAAGTTTCACCACCAAAGTATAAAACCGTTTATAAAAGGAAAGGTTATAAAAACGTCTAGCCTAGTCCCCCGAATGAGCTTCCCCAACTCGAAGGCTGGTCCTCAATTCATTTTAAAATTCCTATATTTAATTTTTTAGCCAACACAGTATATACATAAACAGCCGAAGCCCTTTCTCCCTAAATCTTTGGATTCGTCAAGTATGTAGCAGGAACAACTTCGAAGCTTTCGAAGAAGTGTGGATCCGTTAGCTTTTTGCTTCCATATCTCCACAGGAGCTAAGCATGGCGGTCCTACGTCATGGATTTAGCAGGGGGGCGATTATTGCAAGCATAGTAGCTCTCTTTGTTGCGGGGTTTTCTATCATGTCCGCCACTGCCCTCTACGAAGACCAAGTTGGTGTCATGGACTGGTATGATCATTGCACTACCCAGTGCCCACTTCAGATTCATTGCTTTTTTTGTACTTTTTATTGAAAATTCGGGCATGGATTTAGTTGAATTTCAATACAGATTAGTAATAATTTTGCATTAATTAGAGTACCGAATTCCTTTCTCTTAATTTAATAAATAAACGTGTTTGCCTCCAATGGTCTCCTTTCAAATTACGTAGAGGACTCAATTCCTCTCTTTTTAATAAATAAGTAAATATACTTGGCTCGAATGATGCCTTGGAAATGTGGAAAGTGTGATCTGTAATGAGTATTCTTATGGTGGAAAATAAGTTTCTCGGGGATGGTGGTGAAAGAAATGCTATTTACTATTTAGCCATTAAATTAGAGCCTCATTTATGCAGAAAATCAGAGCCCCAATATATAAGAAGGCTTGCCGGTTGTTGCATCCTGATGACAATTTTGAAAACTTCTACTATTGTTGCGAAGAGGAAGAATCAAGTGGTGAATCATAGTATTGAGACTGGGACTCAGCTGGGTGGGCCTAATTCGGGCTCGGACTCGTCTGGGATTGCCTAATTTGGGCTTAACCTCGGGCACGGACTCCGCTGGGTTTGCCTAATTTAGGCTCAAAGTTGGGCTTGGACTCCGCTTAGTATGCCCAAGTTGCGCTCAAAGTCGGGCTTGGACTAGGCTGGGTGGGCTCAATTTGGGCTTGGACTCGGCTGGGCAGACCTGATTTGGGCTTGGACCAGGTGGGCCCGGGCTGATTTGGGCTTGGACTAGGTGGGCCCGGGCAGATTTGGGCTTGAATCGGCTGGGCGAGCCCAATTCGTGCTTGGACTTGTGAATTGGTTTTTAACAAAACCTTTTGTACTAGACAATTTAAAAAAGTCAAACTTCAATCAAAATCACCCTCAAATTGATCATAATCACTACAAATGAGTCCTTTGTGCTGCAAATCCTAATTTTCTCTTGTTAGTTCTGCAAATCTGAAATTCATACTTTACAATGCGGGAGGGAGAGGTCGTTTTGCAGCTTTAAAGGTTTAATATCTTCTATACTTTCAATGGTTATGCAGATTGTTTTTAGTTCAGCATTCTGTTTTGTATAAGGTGACACACATGTAATTGCATTCTTTCAAAAGTTGATATTTGAGAAGTGCCATTGGCAAGGACCTTAAATGCTCTGAACACTGTTTATTCCTTTGAATTGAACCAAGACTAACATATTTGTGGACAGTTTTGGTGATCTTTTGAATCATTCTTTGTCTTTGGGCAAGGTTTTAATTTGTGGAACCATACGAGCCTTTGGGAAGTTGGCTCAAGAGATGTATGATTAAGTTCCATAGATAAGAACAATCTTCCCAGAGTTTGATATCGAGGATTGCCTGTAATGTCCCTTTTAATAAAAAATACAGCAGATCTGGATTTGCCTGAAACCCTCATGCATAAAATTATAGAAAAGAGTTTTTCCCTATCAAACCCTTATAGAAAATTAAATAACTTCGGGGAATACTTGCAAAATATTTTAGCAATCAGAAATTCCACTTAAAATCAGATAAAAACTCAGTTTCGATTTAATTTAATTATTTTTCCGTGTTAAACAACTGCAAACTTTGAAAATTCATATCTAGAGAAATATGTGGAATTACAACACATAAAATATCTGAAAATGATTTATGGGATGATAGCAAGCATAGATATTTATTACATAATTTTCCAGCAACGAGAACACATAGAAATTCCATCCCGAATTCCCAAAATGGGGTGCCTAGGCTGGAAATGGGCAAAAACTGATCGAAAAATCCACCAAACCACTTCCAATTGCTGCAACACTCTTCCAACTTGACGCCCTTACTAATATTCGTCTTCCTGAAGCTCCAAAGTGAAAGAAATGAGGGTTTCCATCTGAATTCTAATGAGGGTTTTCGTTGTCAATAGTTTGCTCTCAAGGGTTTTTGTCCTTATCAACTGAAAAGAAGCAAAATGCTTTCTCATAGAAGAAAACAGATGATCTAATGATCTTTACAAAAGAGCCCTCTGCATCCTTTTATACTTTTTTGGGCACCTTTTTTCAAGTGGGGCGCTCCATGTGGCAGGTGAGCTTTTAAAACATAAGTCACCACCTTTTATGTTTGAATTCAACGTTACAATTTTTCCCTCCTAATTTCATGTTATAAAATAAATAAATTATTACAAAGTAATAAAGCAACATTAAAATATAACTCTAAAGTACTCCCCTAGCAACTTCCTTAAAGCCCACGAGAAGTAAGAATGGGCCCATAAATATTTCAATAACAATATTGTTAAGTCGCCCATAAATAGAGAGTTATTTGAGCTCAACTTTGAAATATTATTAAGTATTTCTAATTTGGAAAAGGGAACAATCCTCTCTCCCCAAATTTGCTTACCCTCGAGCAAATGCAAGCTCTCATACCCAAGTGCCATCATGCGAAGGTGAAGAAACATGTTGTAATGCTCCCATAATCTCGATTCCATGCCTGTCAAATGGAGGAGGTTTTGTCAAAACAAACTCATACATCTACTGCCCCTCTTCATTGAAGTCCTTTGTCAGCCCATGAGGTTTAAAGGCAGCCTTGAAGGAGAGATCAGCCACTGTCCCAATTCTGTCCTCTTCATCTTCAACCTCAAAAACAACAGTAGCAACTTCTTTCCTTGCATGCTCAATTGAAGTAAACACCTTCCAACCTGCTGCAAACTCATACATAGAGCAAAAAACTGAGGAATAATCAACAACTTGACAAGCCAAAGCACTTCTCAATGTGGCATTTTGTCCTTTCGTTCCCACCTTGTCAACTATGGTGTAAGAACATCCTCTAACTACATACATGAATGCAATTGAAATAATACGGGGGGTTGCTAAAAATGATGACATCATCATTAACGGTGGAAAATTGGCTCATCAATGTCATGAAAACACTTCCTCTATCATTTGAAAGTAGCAAAACATCATTCTGCATTCGTCCATGCTTGGTTGGGGCTCTTTTGCAATAATAACCAAGTTTTGGGCCATTTTACCATGCTTTCACTGCGCTGTCTGATTTTCAAGTGGGTTGCACCTTGAGATCCACCTTCGGTGCTCCTGTATCTCACACTAATCTCTAACTCTTGAGGTCCTACTTTCAATAGCAAACTAGGAAGCATTATGCAAGGCTGTCCCAAAGTGACCAACTGAAATAGTTACCTTGCTGTAACAAGCTTCTTAGCTGTCCAAAACTTACTGTTTGAGGCTGCCAAAAGTGGTTCTTGGCTGCCTTTTGTTGCTTTCCTCGGCTGGGCTGCACCTCCATTCAAATATTTCTGTTCCTCTTTCAAACCAAACACTGGAAAGACTTTGTTTTCATGCAACATGGGATCTTTTGTAACCATCAACCGGTTATTTTTCATGTTGTCATTTTCATCTCTAGTTGTAACTTCATATACTCCCTCATTTGCACGGGGAAAAAGGAAACTCGATTGCTTCTTTTTCTTCATTCATGTACCTGCACATGGAACAAACTTATTAGAATAGAAAAAAGCTCTCGCCTTCACTGCTTCATGCCTCATAGACATGATGGCCAACTCCCTCTTATTGCTTGCAATCATCTCACACTCTTCAGACAAGTGATGGTTGTCGAAAAACTCAAACAGGCTGTCCCAATTACAGCTGTAACCACGCATTTCATTCAAAATAGTGGCTGGAATCCATCTCATGATGGCTGTAAGCATGATGCCATTGATAGTGGCCTTACCCAAGGGGCTAGAAACTCTTTTGCAGCTGACAACAGTATAAAAGAGGGGCTGGAAATATTGTGGACACCAAGTGAAAGGAAAGTATAACAGCTGCCATAGGGAAACCCCTTCATGAATCTTTGCAAAAACAATGTAGTGGGGGCTGGAAACAATTTGAGAATTTGGAATAATCAAAGTTCGAGGAGGACAAGTAATATAATCCTTTTAAACATTTGACATTACAACATTTGGGAAGGAGGAATAGTGGAAGTAGTAGCAACATGAATAAGTTGAGGAACTTTTACAGTGACATCATGAGAAGGGAGATTTGGACAAACTTCTTTCAATGCATTCATGATTGTGGATATCTTCTGAGTAATGTCATCGTTCTCATCCCAACATTCTTCTAATTCTACCTCATAATCAAATTCTTTGTCACTTGCAGTCTAATAATTATATTGAGAGGCTATAGCATTCACATTATTTTCATCATTGGCATTCAAAGAAGAAGTATTAATGTCTACCTGACAACATTTATCTAAATCCATAGTATCCCCTATAGTTTATGTTAGGGCTTTGTCATGTTCTATAAAGAATTCAATGGGTTGTGCACATCCAAGTCCAAATCTATAGTGCTCTAGCTTACTTTGTGTGAGACCAACTCTTTTCCCCTTTACTATTTGGTTCTCTCATATCAAAATTTGTTTTTTTATGATAATGATGGCTTATACAAAGGGAACCAACACTAACAAGATTCATACCATTTGTACATTCATTTGGTCCTAATGGGGTAAAACCGTTTTGTCTTAACCCTTCATCAATGTTATCCTCAACAGAAGATTTTGCGACATCTTGAAAAAGCACATCTCAATGGCGAGCCATTACAAGCACACTAGGGTTTTCGATTTAACACACCATTACAAGAGTTAGGGCTAATAAATTGGAACAAATAAAATAACACCAGCTCTAGCACAATTAGGTCTATCACAATTAAGGCAAGACCTAACCTAAGAAGGTTATAATGGATGCAAGACGATGGGGATTCACCAAAATGTTCTATGGGAAAGTGGTTTTACATCAAAATGCAATACATCTACCCATAAACATTGCAATTAAATTGAGTTAGACATAAATCAATAAAATCAGACTTAATGGCATAAATTATTTCTAGTGTAATAATAGACAATAGGGGGTTTAAGAAAAATATTTGATTTCATGCCAAGCGGAATCAAGGTGTTTATGGCTAGATAGAGAGATCCTAGAAAACTTGCATTGAATGGAGGACCTCGCCACAACTGTCAAGATGCTCTTCTGTGATCATAATTGTATGTTTTTTGGCAATTGTTATGTAACGTGGCAACTTTGCTCGTTAGCTCTAGGGCTCCAAAAACTTGAGTTCTGCAATTCATCGCGTATCTTTGGGAAATTAGTATTCTTCCTACAAACCATAGTAGGGTTGTCAAATCTAGACTTGCAAAAATGTGGGCTTTGATTCAGGGATCTGTGTTCCACTTAGCTTGATTCTTATAAGATGCCGCTATTGTATGCAATATCGAAGGCAACATACCAAGTATAATGCAACTCAATCGGGTAGTCTATTGGTGATGCAAATGTCAACTCTATATGACTTTTCATGCTGGAATGATTGTTTGATAAAGAAATATATGCATCTGTTCTTGTTGTAAATGCTTGAGTTCACAATGTGGCTATATATCTCTTGATTTCATATCACACCATCATGTCTTGAATGCACTAATGCACCTATTTATTCACAGACTTCTTGAATTCAAATGAGGGCCCTATTGGCGTGCAAGCTGACACAACGGGCAAGAAACTTACAAAGAAGGCCCAAAATCTTTGGGGCATCCAATGAAGGGTTAGAAACACTAGAAAACAGTGGAAAATAGGTTGGGAGAGAACAATTGGGAAACACAGTAGGAAACAACCGGAAAATAGGGAAATGGCAAATAAGCGCCAAATCTGGACCAATAATCAACAAACGCACAAGCACACTAGAATAATGCAATTTTATTACCAATAAATAGCCCCATACCAAAATTGTGTCTACAGTGCACTAGTTATCACGATTTTAGATTTTTCAAAAGTGTCTCGTTGTTTCTGTTTTCTTTCGGATAACACTCCTCTTTTGAAAAGATGGCCTTAAGGAGTATGATTGTTCTGAATATGCTCATTATATAGAGGGGAAAACATTGGTATTTCCTTGATGCAAGGAGGACTAAGATGGGAAAAAATTATGAAATGTTTAGAAATTCAACAATAATAGATGCATAATGTAAGGCTATACATATGGTTAGACAAATAATTTGACCATATGTGGCAAAATTAATTTAAATCTTACAAAATAATGTTGCATTATTACTGTTGGAACTATGTGTGCAGTGCAGCTTTAAGGAAATCCATTCTTTCAATATTAACTGGAGACGGTTACTAATTTTATTTTTGCTCGAGTCATTGACTATGTCCGGTGGTACAAATTGTTTAAAAAACATTTCACATTAGTTCTGTGGGTAGGTAGTAAATGCCCTTGATGATTTTCTTTCCTTTTTTTTTTGTTTGGAAAAAAGAGTAAATTTAATATTTAAAAACGGGGCTGGAGGCTGGGAAATTTTACTAAACGAAGACCATTTTAATTTTCTTGAAAAAGCATTGGCATGATCAACGATGTTTTAGTTCATTTGGTTTTCAAAATGAAGACATTTCACTAAATCTCTAAGCTACATACAATTTTATAAGAAGAGGTAATTTTTGCAAACATTTATTCAACATAAGATTTCTAACAATGAATAGAGAAATCTGCAAAATATGTAACTGAAATGAATGTGTATGTACCTCTTATTGCATCTCTTTTGAAGACGATGAGCTGTCTGCTTTTTAATAATTATACATTTTTGAGGTTAAGTTACGCAAGTTACTCTCCTCGCCTCTTAGAAATAGTTTATTTTGCAGGCATCAGCAGCACATAGGCAAGGTAAAGCATGTGGTGTTCCATACTCAGAAATCAGGGAGGAAGCGTGTCATAGTAGCCACTGAAGAAAATGTGGTCGCATCACTTAATTTGCGTAGAGGCGAGATATGTATGTGTACTTTTGAGATTTTATTTCTACCCTGCATTTCCCATATGGTTTTCAAACTGTCTTGAGTTTCATGGCATCTTTTCTTTTCTGTTTTATTCTCTTCTTCAGAGTGGAATACTCCTAACTGGTTTGTGATTGTATGATTAGTTCTAAGAAATATTAAACTAGGATATAAAATAGGATATGGAACTCACGGAAGATGATTTTTTATCTATTTCCAATTTTGAATCTGGCATTTTGCTATCTAAATTGACATGACCCATTTGTTGCAATGTGTGCAGTTTGGAGACATGTACTGGCCAAATCAGATATTGTAGATCATATCGACATTGCTCTTGGAAAATGTAATTCTTAACCATCACTTTTGGACTTTAATTTTGCACCTGATCTATATATGCTTTGGTTGTACTTAGGCGCGATCCTTGCTTCAATTGAATATTTTAAAGGACCTTTTGAGACTGATTTTTTTGTGTAGGTTGAATAATCATTTATACTAATTTTTAGTTAATCTATTAGGAAGCCCTTTTCTGTCAACATATACAGTTGCTTTGGGTACTAGAACCTCATTTACCACCCTTATTTTACCCTATTAATTTTAAGAGAATGAGCTTTAGGGAATTAAAAATTTGTACACCTAATTTTTTACTTGTGCTGTGTTCTAACATGTGGTACAGGTTGCAGTAGTAAACTATAATGAATAAAACTGTTAGCAGCAATGTAAGATGTTTCCACGAGTAGAATTAGTCATTATGTTGGGCAAACCTTTTAATCTGAGTAGCAAAGAAAAATATACTAGGAAAGTGTCAAGGCCCTCAAAATATACATATCTGAGAATATGGAGTTGATAGTCACGTGACATACAACACAGTCTGGGCAAAATAAGTAGACAACCAAGATGAGCCATAAAAAACTATTCAGGCCCAAAGCAAGGTACTAATGAAGAACAAAACAGGCTTCAAACCAATAAACTAATGATACCAGTATAAACTATGTGTTGGCTGCTGAAAATGCGTGCCCAAGAGCAGCAAATGAGGATCGGTTTCTTAGCAGCAGAAAACTAAGTCACAAGGTTCGAGTTCTTGTTCATGTTCGACAAAGATAAAGTTCGGTTCAAGTTCGCCAAGGGATAAAGTTCAAGAAAAAAACGTGTTTAAATTCGAACAATTTTTTTTCCTATCATTTTTTATTTTTTGAAAAAAATGTATAAATATCTCAGTCGATATATGTATATATACATACATTTGTAAAATAATGCAAAATCGTGTCGAAAAACTTCCCATGTAAAAATAATGGATAAAGTTTGAGTTCATGTTCGACGAGAATAAAGTTCGGCGAAATACGATCTTTTTCGATAAAATTTGGAGAACCTTGTGACATAGGCAGCAACTATGAGAATGCCCCCATTGCGTGGGACCTTGGCTCCTTTTGGGGCAGACCTTCAGAGAAAGCCAGCCCTTATCCTAACTACACTATGCTATCACCACTTTAATTCTAGTTAACAATTGCAAGGGGAAAATGGGAGAAGAAAATTGCAAATAAACATAAATAGTGCTGCAACAGAGAAATCAGGTATCACCCTTCCTCTGTCTATTGTTGGCACAGTGCAATAGAACCATGCAAATACATCCACACCTAGTATATCGCAAAAGAGAGGAAGCCAAGAGAGAAACAACACAAGCTAGAGGGCAGATATAAGCCACAATAGACATGATATTAATGCTTGAAGCATGCACAACCTGCTACAGCCATGAAAGAGGCAGAACATTCTTTACAAAAGCCCAAAATAGAGTTCTTATACACAAATGGACGAAAGGCACTCAAAGGGGCAAAGTAATATTGCATTCCAAGGGAGAGGATCCATACAAATGAGACCAATCCATCTTTTATAGAAAAGGAGAAGAGAGAAAGGGGAAGGGGGAGAAGGGAATATGATGGCATATATGTGTTCCTCATGCCCAGCTCCTCCCAAAACCATTTGGGGTTATGAAAATGATATGCAACTGAAATTCCTGCTCAAGCAGCTCCAAAGCTTATTCTAAAATCTTTGCTGGCATTAATGATTCTCCACTACCTTCAAATTATAGCTGTTAATGAATTGAAACCACTCCCATGTTGAAGCCCTCATCAAGAGCTCTCAAGGAGATGTGATTTTGCTTGATTTGGTGTTCCCAATCAAAAGATGTGGCTGAAAAAACAAGGCTGTAGTTGTGATGCACAAATGACGGCCACGGGGTCGTCAAATTTACCCTAGCAATTACCCCTGCCACTTGTCTCCCTCTCATTGGCCTTCGCTTTGTCTTATTTTTACTGGAGCTTGGGGCCATGTGTTGCCTATTCGGATCTCCGCATTATGCCAACTTTGTGGGGCCCGAATTTGTGTCATGTGGTACTTATTTGTGTGCTCGAATATTCGGACGGTTGTTGCTTTGCTCAACCTTCTCGATGCCCGACTTCAAGGGATCACCCCATGTGTCATAATCTTGGCTGGATTTCTATCCGAGCTCGGGGCCACATGTCGCCCATTTGGGTTTTTGCTTTGTGCCAACTCAGTGGAGCTTGGGGCTTGAATTCGTGCCACATGGAACTCATTCGTGTGCCCACATATTCAGCCATTGTTGTTCTGCCCAACATTTCCAACTCTTGACTTCAAGGGATTGTGCCACATGTCACAATCCAAGGCTTTGGGCTTCGGGCTACTTTTTATGCCTTAGTTGATTTTGCCGTTTTGCTTAACCTTCCCGACGCCCAACTTCAAGGGATTGCGCCACATGGCACAATCATGACTTTCCTGCCTTCATCGATTTCCATATGAGCTCAGGGCTACGTGTCACCCATTTGGGTCTCGTCACCTAGCCTTAGTCAATTTTGAACTAGACCAAAAGCTAAGTGCAGCCTTTGCTCCAATTAACTATGAAATGGTTTTACATTTAAACCTAATTGCTCCTTCGGACTTGGCGAATGTGGGACCAATCCCCATAAACAAAACACGAGGGTGGAGGCCATTAGAGCGCTTTCAAATGACTTCGTTGAACCCAAGGCAAATAGAGCTCCTCCCAAGGCTCTAACTTGACTATAAATGCAATGTAGAGGTTCCAAACAATCCCAAGGCTCTAACTTGACTATAAATGCAATGTAGAGGTTCCAAACAATCCCAAGGCTGATTGTACAAACATGCTCAAAAGCTGACTACAAAGAAGAGAAAAGTTGGAAAAATTAAGTTGGAACAATGAATTCATGAGAACTGATGAAAATGCACTGTTCCATGCTCAAAACCCTTCAAAACTCTCCTGTAAGATGATAAAAGATCTACAGACTGCTAACACCCAAAAAGAGATGTGAAAGCTCTTGAAAATGTGAAAAAACAGTGGAAATGTAGTTCACTTTCACAAAATAGAGCAGGAGGCTCATTTTAACAACATTTTTGGCATCTCACAGGGGTCATTTGCCTACTAAATGAAAAGACTAGTTGCCTTAGCATCCATTGGGCATAGAGTCTGCATGAAACAACTGAAATCTACCAGAAAGAAGTTTGGGAGGCGCGTCAACTTTCACTTTGGATCTCCCTCTGAAACTCTGTCAGCATGAATCTACAAATATCTCTTTCAAGAGTGGCTCAACAAAACATATATACAAAACGACAAATCATACATATTTTAAAGGAAATATGTAGAGTGTGCAAAGCACTGGTTATGCAAAGACTAGTTGCCTTAGCATCCATTGGGCATAGAGTCTGCATGAAACGCCTGAAATCTCCCAAAAAGAAGTTTGGGAACCCCTTAAACTTTCACTTTGGATCTCCCTCTGAAACTCTGTCAGCATAAATCTACAAATAGCTCTTTCAAGAGTGGCTCAACAAAACATATATACAAAACGACAAATCATACATATTTTAAAGGAAATATGTAGAGTGCAAAGCACTGGTTATGCAAAAAGCAAACCTATACTAATCCTATTCTAACAATGTACAAAACATAATTTACACAAAGCCAGAGACTGATTGGGAGAAGTAACTCCCTTTCTTGATGAAATGAGGCCATGCAATGAGTTTTGCAATGGCTGAGGCAAGTGACAGGAGTGAAAACGACCTTTGTGCTCCTTCAAAATATCAACTCCATTGACATAATACACCTTCTCTTGATCTGCCCTTTGCTCTTGAAGGTGTATGGGCTGACTTTTGGTACATGTAGGTTCTTCCCCGTGCTCTGAAATGAGCATGACTGGTGGCAACTCTAACTAAGGCTCTAAAGTGGATAGATGTCTCATAGGACACCCAATTTTCAGAGCTAATAGACTGCCCGGGCAGCTCATTCTCCTTGTGCTCAACTCCATTGACAAAGCTTAAAGGCACATCTCCTTCCTCTTCCACCGAGGCTTTGGGCTTTGATAGCTCAGTGATATCCTCTCATGTGGGCTCTGCAATTTGAGACTAGGGCTGATCATCATATTCGTCCCCAATGGAAAACATGAAACTCTCAAAAAGTCTTTTAGTGTGGTGGCAAGTTCATCCTCCCTGCCTTGACTAGTAGATTTTGTATGCCTAATTTTCTCATCCTCAACCTTTTGTTGACCAAAATTGACAACAGGGGTTTCTTGAAATATCCCTTGTTGGGATCTTACAAAAAAATTGACAAAATACAGAAATTTGTAGCAAATAACAATCTGATTTTTATGACAGCAGTATATAGAAAAATATGACAGCAAAGTACAGTTATGGCAGCAAGGTATAAAATCAGAAAATAACCAATATCTTCACTTTTATTGCAATTAAAACTAACATGCAACAACATGCAGTCAACATGCATCAACATGCAAGTAACATGCATCGACATGCATGTAACATGCAATGACATGCAATATCAAAAAGTTCCACTGATAAAATAAATGATCTCTCTTACTGAATATGGTTGTCTTCTCTTTCTGGACTTGAAACTGGATCAACAAGCCTCTGAAACTCTGAATCTGACAACCCAATCTGAATAAACTCCACAATAGCAAACTAGGGCTGGATCTTTCACCACCGAAGAGTGCTCTACTAGCTAGGGATAGATCTTTCACTACCGAAGCTAGGGTTCCTGCGGAATTTCACCTCCACAAGCAAGGAAAGCAAGTTGAAAGCTCCAACATAAGATGGCAAAATGAACCAAGATCCTTTTTCCTCCCCAAACACCACCTTTTATAACTTTTTTCCATCATAAAAGTGGCCATAAAACCCTAATTCGACCCCCCCTTGGAGATATGTCATATTTTAATTGTCACTTAAAGTGACTTTATTTCTCCTAGGCCAAAAAGTCCACTTAAGTGACCCCAGCGAAGAAATAGAACATTACCCCCACCTTTTTCACTTAAGTCATCATAAAGTACATGCATAACGCCAAAACATAACATATAAGTGAAATGTAGGTGAAAACCATACCCAACAACTCTCTATGCCGCTAGCCCCTTGGGTATGACCAAGGCTAAGACGGAAAACCAGTCGCTAGACCGTGGAGGTAGGAATGGGGACATTACAGTCCGCCCTTCCCGAAATTTGCTTGTCCTCAAGCGAACGTAAACTAGGGTGCTGTAAAATCTGCTCTCCCTCCCAAGTGGCATCCTCTAGTGGTAAGTCTTTCCACCGCACTAGATATTCTGTGATTACCCTGTTCCGAAGCTTCCTTCGTCTTACCTCAATAATAGATTCTGGTTCTAAGACCAGCTTCCCCTCGTCATCCAATGGTGGTAAATTTGTGGAAGGTGCAATATGTTGTCCAAGTGCCTTTTTGAGGCATGAAACATGGAAGACATTATGAATCTTACTGTGCTCTGGAAGCTCCAACTCATATGCTACTGCCCCAACTCTGCGCACTATCCTGTATGGCCCATAGAATCGCGGTTTTAGCTTCTTTGCACCGCTCTTCTTGAGTGAGGATTGTCTGTATGGCTGCAATCGTAAGAAGACCAAATCTCCAACCTCGAATGATCTCTCAATTCTGTGCCTGTCTGCATATACCTTTTGTTGATTCTGCGCCTTCTGTATGTTCTCCTTGAGAGCCTTTAGAATGTCCTGGTTCTCCTGTACCCAATCACGAGCTTTGGGAGCTCGGCTATCTGATAATACTAGGTCTACAAATGAGGATGCCTCATAACCATATAATGCTCGAAAAGGAGTCATACCAATACTCATCTGGTAGGTGGTATTGTAACAATATTCACCCATATGTAGCCATTTGACCCATGCACGCTGATGTCTTGCAACATAGCTACGCAAGTAGCCCTCTATCCACTTGTTCATTATCTCAGTTTGCCCATCAGTCTGTGGATAATAGCTGGTACTAGGTGTCAGCTCCGTACCTGCAAGCCTGAAGATCTCCTGCCAGAATGTACTCATGAAAATCTTATCCCTATTGCTGACAATACTCTTAGGCAACCCATGATGCCTAAAAATACCTGTGAAGAAAGTCTGAGCCACCTGTGGTGCCTTGTGCCCTGAAGGCATAGAAAGGAAATGGGCATATTTAGTCAACCGATCAACCACCACATATATGCAATCGTGCCCATATACTGAGGGAAGGCCTGTGATAAAATCCATGGATATACTCTCCCACTTCTGTTCATGGAATAGGCAGAGGTTGTAGAAGTCCTGCTGGGAAAGAGTGCTCTGCCTTGGTTTGCTGACAAACCAAACACTCCCTGACATGGTTAAGGACGTCGTCCTTTAACCCCTTCCATGTGAATCTCTCTTTGATGTACCTGTATGTCTTAAAATATCCTGGATGTCCAGCCAAGGGTGTATCATGCACTGCTCGAAGGATCTTCTCCTTCATTTTGGACTCTGGTACAAGGAAAATTCTATCCTTGTAGTAGATGAGGTCGGTCCACCACTCTGTATCGATTATCCTGAATAATGCCATCCATAATCTCACATGCAAACTGATTTTTGGAGTACTCAACAAGTATATGAGCCTTCCAATCAGCTGAAATCTCTGACATAAAGAAAAATCATAGAATCAAAGCAAGGCCTCCTAGACAGTGCATCAACCACCACATTATTCTTACCTTTCTTGTATTCTATGTCGAAATCAAAAGCCTGAATCTTATTTACCCATCTCTGTTGGCGGTCATTGAGATCCTTTTGCTCCAAAAAGAACCTCAAGCTATTGTGATCCGTATGAACCACAAATTTGTTGCCCACTAAATATTGTCTGAATTTGACCAATGCATGCATAATGGCCAACATCTCCTTGTCGTAAATTGAGAATCCTCTCTCTACTGGACTCAATTTCCGACTCTCATAGGCAATGGGATGCCTATCCTGCATGAGCACTGCTCCAACACCCACTCCTGATGCATCGCATTCGAGTACAAATGGCCGAGTGAAATCTGGCAATGTAAGAACTGGACAAGAACTCATCACCCCCTTAAGGTGATCAAAAACCTGTTGTGCTGAATTTGACCAAGCAAAAGCCCCCTTCTTGGTCAAGTCTGTCAAGGGTGCAGTCAAGCGAGAGAAGTTTTTCACAAACCTCCTATAATATGTGCATAGTCCCAAGAATCCTCTTAAGTGTGTCAAAGTCCTAGGTGGTGGCCAATCCAAAATCGCCTGAATCTTCTCCCTATCCACCTTGACTCCACCTCCTCCGATCACATAGCCCAAATATAACAGCTCTGTCATACCGAACTCGCACTTAGAAGCTTTCGCATAAAGCGAATTAGCTTCCAAAATTCCCAACACCTCATCAAGATGTTGAATGTGATCCTCCCACGCCCTACTATAGACCAAAATGTCATCAAAGAAGACCAATACAAACTTCCGCAAATGGCGGTTGAACACATGGTTCATGCAGGACTGAAATGTGGCCGGTGCATTAGACAAACCGAATTGCATCACCAAAAACTCGAAGTGGCCATAGTGGCACCTGAAAGCTGTCTTATGCACATCCTCCTCTCTGACCTTGATCTAGTGATATCCAGATCGCAAGTCTATTTTGGAAAAATAGACTGCTCCATGTAGCTCATCTAGTAGTTCATCAATGTGTGGCATAGGATACTTATTTTTCATTGTCTTCTTATTTAGTGCACGGTAATCTATGCACATTCGCATGGTTCCATCTTTCTTCTTCACCAACACCACTGAAGAAGCAAAAGGACTAGAACTAGGTCTAATATGCCCCATGTCTAGAAGCTCATGTATAGTCCACTCAATCTCATCCTTAAACCATTTGGGGTGACGGTAAGGAGTAGTAACCACTAGCTTGCTGTCCCCAAGCTCAATCACGTGTTCAAACCCCCTGTCTGGTGGTACACCTAGAGGTATGTCCTACAAAACTGCACTGTGCTTGTCCAATAGGCCTTGGACATCCACATGATACTCTGGACGGTCACTCCCTGTATTCTTGGTCGAAACCAAGCAATGAATGGCCAAATCCACCTCATCGTGCCGAAAGATCCTCTCCATCCTCTTAGCTGTGACTACCCTGGGTCCTCCTGTAGATAGACCCCTCAAGGTTACATTCCTGCCCTTCGGACTTGAATTTCAGCTCCATCGTCTGAAAGTTAGTACGAAATTCACCAAGGGAGTGAAGCCACTGAACTCCCAATACTACGTTGGTCTCTCCAATGCCAACAATATAGAAGTCATCAGTAGCGGTGTAGTTCCCCATGGTGATGCTCAATTGTGGAACTTTACGGGTGCATCTCATAGACTCACCATTGGCTACAACAACGTTGAAGCCCTCAAAGTCCTATGTTTGTAGGCCGCGTCTCTCAACCAAGGATGCATCAATAAAGTTGTGGGTAGCCCCACTATCAACAAGTACAACAACACGCTGCCCCAACATAACTCCCCTAACTTTGAATGCCTTGTACCTCAGGGTGCTAGACAAAGTGGCTATAGTCTCCTGAGGGAAAACCTCCTCCTCTTGCTCATCAGTACCATCCAAAGCATCTTCATCTCCGTCATCCATTTCCTGGGTCTCTAGCTGCTCATCTCCATCACTCTCTCTCTCTCTCTTTCCTCCTCAAAGACCTCAATGAATTGGGCCTTGCCCTTTCCTGTGCAATCATGTCCCGGGGCCCACGGTGAACGGAAATCGAAACAAAGTTTCTTTCACCGCAGCTCATCCCTAAGCTCTCGTGAAATAAACGGCTTTCTAGTCGTCTCCTGTCTTTGTGGTGGCCCCTTCGGTTGGAACCCATCTGTTCTAGATGGGGGTCCTCTCTGCTGAACTCGAGGTGGAAACCTTGGCTTCGAAGTGGCTAACTCCAAATCTCAGGCTCTCCTGATGGCATCGTGTAGTGAAGAAGGCTCGAATGCCTTCACAAATCCTGCTAAAGCATCAGTCAACCCTGCCATGAAGAGTGAAGTCAACCGCATCTCTGAAACATCAGATACCATAACTGATAACCTCTGAAAATCTGCAATGTACTGATCTAGAGAACATGTCTGCCTCAAGTGAGTCAACTCTCTGAAGTGCCTATCTGGGTCCCACCTGTTGAATCTGCACATCAACCTCTGTGTAAGATCTGCATAAGTAGTGATATGCATATGCCCCTGTGTGATCAATCCATGATGCCGCCAGTCATGAGCATCTCCCTCAAGGTGTAGGATAGCAAACTTAATTGCATCCTCTTCATGCATGGGATTCAAGTCGAAGTAAGTCTTCAACTTTTGAATCCAAGACTGCGCGGTACACTTCTTAGAGCCATCGAAGTGTGGAATAGAGATTTGTCCCAATCTCCTCTGAAACTCAGGTACCTGTGTTTGGTAATCTCTCCTGGGCCTGCTACCAATCTTCATTTTACAATACTCCTGAAATGGCATGTTGTCCCGGAAACCCTCACTCAATGTCTGGTACTTCTCCCAACAAGATTCCTCATCCACAATGTCTGCGGGCTGTCGTGTCTGCGAAACTTCCGGATCCTTCAAAAAAGAAGGCTCGTGGAGTCCCAAGGGCCTGGTAGAAGCATGAGGGGACCCTTGTCCTGAATGTCCACTCTCACCTTTATTACCATGTTGTCCCATATTGCTAGCTTCTCCTTTCTCTGTATGAGCCTCAATCCTGCCCTGTGCTAACCTCTCTGTGAGTTGGCTCAAATAGAGATTGGTAGTCTCCTATTGCTTCACCATATTGGTGAACAATTGTTTCATCAGATCTACTCCCATCTCTTCACTGTCTTTGTCTCTGTCTCCCATCTTTCAACCCCAACAGGCTAGAGAAACAACTTTGATACCACTGAAATATCCCTTGTTGGGATCTTACAAAAAAATTGACAAAATACAGAAATTTGCAGCAAATAACAATCTGATTTTTATGACAGCAGTATATAGAAAAATATGACAGCAAAGTACAGTTATGGCAGCAAGGTATAAAATCAGAAAATAACCAATATCTTCACTTTTATTGCAATTAAACCAACATGCAAGTAACATGCATCAACATGCAATGACATGCATGTAACATGCAATGACATGCAATATCAAAAAGTTCCACTGATAAAATAAATGATCTCTCTTACTGAATATGGTTGTCTTCTCTTTCTGGACTTGAAACTGGATCAACAAGCCTCTGAAACTCTGAATCTGACAACCCGATCTGAATAAACTCCACAATAGCAAACTAGGGCTGGATCTTTCACCACCGAAGAGTGCTCTACTAGCTAGGGATAGATCTTTCACTACCGAAGCTAGGGTTCCTGCGGAATTTCACCTCCACAAGCAAGGAAAGCAAGCTGAAAGCTCCAACATAAGATAGAAAAATGAACCAAGATCCTTTTTTCCCCCCCAAACACCACCTTTTATAACTTTTTCCATCATAAAAGTGGCCATAAAACCCTAATTCGACCCCCCTTGGAGATATGTCATATTTTAATCGTCACTTAAAGTGACTTTATTTCTCCTAGGCCAAAAAGTCCACTTAAGTGACCCCAACGAAGAAATAGAACATTACACCACCTTTTTCACTTAAGTCATCATAAAGTACATGCATAACGCCAAAACATAACATATAAGTGAAATGTAGGTGAAAACCATACCCAACAACTCTCTATGCCGCTAGCCCCTTGGGTATGACCAAGGCTAAGACGGAAAACCAGTCGCTAGACCGTGGAGGTAGGAATGGGGACATTACATTTCTTGGCTGGGAAGAAGCATGAGTTCAGATGGAGGGCTTGTTAGCTCAATTAATCTTCTACTTACTCCTAAGCCTTAAGCTTAGAAAACACCTCCTCACCCTTTCGCTCTGATGGCACTTCTGGTTCATTGGCAATGTAGTCTCCAAGGATGGCAACAAGCTCGTCCTTCTCTTCTGGTTCCAATTGATCATCCTTGGTGTCAACAACTTCCTTCTTCTATGCTTTGAGCTCACAACCCCAGCCTCAACCTTGGGTTGATCAATCGATAGTAGGGGTCCTTTGAATCTGTTGGAATATGACATCATCATCATTTTTAGACTCATTCCACTCTGAAATAGATATCTCTTGTTCTCCATTGATGAAGTTTATCGCAGTAGACCATGGTGCATTTGCAAGAGGTTGGCTGCCACCTAGCCCTTCAAGAAGAGCGTGTTTAAGCTCCACCTCTCTGACTTGCTCCTTCAAACATTGCAGATACTCTTGTTTGATCCCCTACTCCTCAGACTGCCTCTCTTTCCGCAAGGGCTCTTCTTCATCAAAAGCATGAGGAACATCTCCATTCACCACCACAGGTTCAAATCCAGGCCAAAATAAGGCTGGCCATTGGAAAGAGCAAGCCTGCAAATCACTATTGACTTCCTAAGGGATGATTGGGACTACAAGAGTTGGTTGCACAGGAGGAGGGTTGGGAGAATCCAGAAAATGAGGGAAGGTATGAGTTTAGGATGATGTTGCAGGGGATCCAAATGATTCTATGGGTATATTATCCTACTTAGGAGGAAGGTAAACTTTAGGGGAGTCCAAAAAATGAGGGAAGGCATGCATTTTGGGCTGAGAGGGCTTGCAGGGGTTAGAATGCTTGAGTGGGAGGATTGTATGAGTAGGTAAGGGATCACCCCATGGACAAGGCTCCTTAGGATCAGACTATTTGGCCTTTATTTTTTTAATCAATTCTTGCAGTTTTCTCATGTTTTCCTCCATGGCTTGTATCTTCTGCTACATCTCAGTATTAGGGGTGAATCCACGTTCATCATATGCATACTCTTGCTCTTGAAAACCACCACAGTTAGTTAGATATCCATATGCATCAGTTTGACTTGGTGCATATGTAGATCCATCATTGTTATACTCATATCCTTGATATTCAGGGAAACTTTGGATGGATGTAGGGGATGTGAAATGGAGATAATATAGCTGTTGCTCATGAAAATGGGGAGGATGATTCCAATGCGTGAAAGGATAAGCCATGAAAGTGCAAACACACTAGAATAAAGGAAGGGGATGGATGGAAATGGTTTGCAAATGAGAGAAATGGATTCATCAATCAGTGGAGTCGCCAGGTGCTTGAAAAGTGGTTCACAAAACCAAATGAGCTACGTACACACCAAAACTTAGCTATAAATTTAAAAATGTTTATCCTTGCATCTACAAATATTGCAAATATTACAGCAAGGATACACATGTCAGAAATTGTTGGCTGCTGAAATGTGCGCGTAAGAGCACCAAATGAGGATCGTTGTCTCAACAACAGCAATGGGAATGCCCCCAAGGTGTGGGAGCTTGGTTCCTTTTGGTGTAGACGTCTAGAGGAAGCCGACTCTTATCCTAACTACTCTATGCTATCACCACCTTAATCCTAGCTAACAATTGTAAGGGGAGAAGAAACCTACAAATAAACATAAATGGTGGTGTACCAGAGAAATAAGTGATCATCCTCCCTCTTTCCATTGTTGACACAATGCAATAGAACCATGCAAATACATCCACGCACAATATATCATAAAAGAGAGGAAGGCAAGAGAGCAATAACACATGCCAAAGGGCAAATATAAGCCACAATAAACATGATATTATTGCTTTAAGCATGCAAAACCTGCTACAACCATGAAAGTGGTACAAGATTCTTTACAAAAACTCAAAATAGAGGTCTTAGACACAAAGGGACGCTCGACACTCAAAAGGGCAGAGTAACCTTGCATTCTAAGGGAGAGGATAGATACAAATGAGACCAATCTGTCTTTTATAGAAAAGGAGAAGAGAGAAAGGGGAAGGGGGAGAAGGGAATATGCTGGAATATCTATGTTTCTCATGCCCAACTCTTCACAAAGTCATTTGGGGTTTCAAAAATGATATGAAACTAAAATTCCCACTCAAACAACCCCAAAGCATATTCTAGAATCTTTGCTAGCATCAATGATTCTCCACTACCTTCGAATCATGGCAGAGATGACGGACATGGGGTTGTCAAATTTACCCTATCAATTTCCCCCTGCCACTTGTCTCCCTCTTATTGGCCATTGCTTTGACTTATTTTTATTGGAGCTCGGGGCCACGTGTTGCTTATTCAGGTCTTCGCATTGTGCCAACTCTGTGGGGCCCGAATTTGTGTCACGTGGCACTTGTTTGTGTGCTCGCATATTCGGCCGATGGTCGCTCTGCTCTACCTTCTCGACGTCAGACTTCAAGGTATCACGCCATGTGTCACAATTCCGACTGATTTTCTATCTGAGCTTGGGGCCATATGTCGCCCATTTGGGTTTTTTACTCTTTGCCAACTCAGTGGAGTTTGGGGCTCGAATTTGTGCCACGTGGCAGTCATTCGTGCACCCACATGCGGTCGTCGTTGCTTTGCTCAATTTTCCTGACACCCAGCTTCAAGGGATCGTGCCACATGTCACAATCTCGGCTTTTGGGCTCTGGGCTCCTTTTCATGCCTTAGTCGATTTCGTCGTTCCTGCTAACCTTGTTGACACCCGACTTCATAGGATTGCGCCACTTGGCGCAATCTTGTCTTTCGTGCCTTTGCTGATTTCCATATGAGCTCGGGGCCACATGTTGCCCATTTGGGTGTCTTCATTGAGCCTTAGTTGATTTCAAACTCGGCCAAAAGTTAAGTGGAGCCTTTGCTCCGATTAACTATGAAACACCTTTACATTTATACCTGACAGCTCCTCCTAATTTGGCAAATGTGGGATCAATCCCCATAAGCAAAACACGAAGGCAAAGGTCATTATAGCGCTGTCAAGCGATTCTGTTGAAATCAAGGCAAACAGAGCTCTGCCCAAGGTTCTAACTTTGACTGTAAATGCAACGTAGTGGTTGTGAACAATCCCAAGGCCGACTCTGCAGACACACCCCAAAACCAACTGCAAAGAAGAGAAAAGTTGGAATGTTGAATGTATGAAGACTGATGAAGAGAACACTATTCGATGCTCAAACCCCTTCAAAACTCTTCTTGCAAAGATGATAAAATATCTGCAGACTGCAAATCCAAAAAGAATCGTGAAAGATTTTAAAAATGTGAGAAAATAGGGGAAATGTAGTTCAGCTGCACAAAATAGAGCAAGAGGCTCATTTTGGCAACACAATGAAACAAGGAGCAGAAATTCTAATGCCAAAATGACCAGAAAGTTTTACTTAGCTGCAGTATCACTGCCTATGTCTTTTGTGGTCCTGCTAACATCAGTACCCAGATTCTGATCAATCAAGGCTTCTTACATCTTTGCCATTCTTTGTTACCAAGAAAAAAGTTTAGGAGTTGAGGTTGCTGTAACCCCCCCATAAGTTCCAGAATCAGACAAATCTGCTTTGTTATTTTTTGGGAGTCTTGCATGATAAGTTTTCGATCGCCTGAAGTTCTTCTATCAAAATTGGAGTCATTTTGAACACGTTTAAATGTAAGCAAGTTGCTATTGGATAAAAGACAATTCTCCGAATCATGAGGAAGTGCCTTCCCAATTTTTTATTTGTGAATGAGTTTCTATCAGATCTCTTTCAAGTCATTCATCCATGTGAATTGCTTGGGGTTAGTGACTTTCTTTTATTTCCAGCTCGAAGTTTTTCAAATCTCAGTGTAAGGTCTTCTGATTAACAACCTCTTATTTGTTTAAATCCTGCATGTTTCCTCAATCTTGATCTCTAACAGTAGCAAGCACTGGAGAAGAGAGAATTGTTAACTATATAGTTTTGTTTTATCATGGGCGAAAATGGGATTTTGTATTGGTATTTGTGCTTGGAAAGACATTTTCCATCATTAGACATCAATGAATCATCATTAAATGTCAAACGATTTTTACCTTCCAACTTGTGCTTCACGACTTACATCTCTTCCCTAGGCTCGTGCTTTGCGATTTCATCAGAGCCTTGTGTTTATGTAGTGCTGTTTGGAAAATCAGTCAAGAGCTCATCCTTACAGAAAATTATAGGTACTTGCACCTCTTTCTTTGGAGATACTGCTGCATCAAAAACCCTTTTTGGTTCTTCATCTAGCAACACCTCTCCATGTCCCTCCACATGGTCTTCTTGGGACTCCACCTCAAAGCCCTCTTGCAGATATGATTTTTCTTTTTCTTCTTGTGTAGCTTGTGACGTAGTCTTGGACCTTGATCTTCCCTCACTTACTTCCATGAACTTAGAAAATGACATGGCATCAAAAATCTTCTCCAGAAGAGCCCGCTACTCCTCATAACATGTAGCAATGTTGACCACTTTGGATGGTTGAGCATTATTGACTTCCTTTGAAGAGCTCCTTCCACCATACAAATCTAGAATGGTATGGATCATCTGAGCCATTTTATTGGCCAATATTTCTTGTCGTAGGGCAAGCCTTTCCAATCTAGCATTGCCAAAAATCTATCCCTCATTTTATCTTCTTGCAAGAAAACTCTCAGGCTAGGAAGACCGAAACTCTGATACCACTGTAATGTCCCTTTCTAGGGATGGAACCAAGAGTAAGGGTTTAGCCTAAACCCTAATGAACTAGATTTGAAAATACACCATCAATTTTAAAATAACTGAAAATACACTTCAATTTTATTAAAATAATCAATAATCAGTCCTCTAGGGCATTGAACTCTCTAGAGACTTCACATTGACATTTAACCATGCAATAACACATGAAAATGCTTCTAAATATTTAATTCAACCACGACAATATTTATCAATCCAAATTACATCAAGTGAATAGAGAAAATAAGTGATTACACCCAACCACAATTAATATAATGACAACAACAGTACAGCCAAAACCAAGGGCTGGAAATGATAGATAAACTTTTCCAAAAATCACCAAAATGTAGATTCTAGCCTTATAAAATATGAAGAACAATAATCTCAACTCAAATTGTCCAAAAGTGCTCTAGATGATATCAAACCCTACACCCAAGGAAGTTGCCTAGGTAAGAAAGGAAGAAATAAATATAAAATCCTCCTTAAAACTCACTTGAGATTTTCAGGTGAAGCCACCAAAGCACACAAGAGAGTTTCCATCGCCAAGTGTGATCTTATTGTAGGGTTTTGTCCTCAATAGGTGTCCAAGGAAGGGTTTTTGTCCTTCAATGACAAGAAGAGAAGCTATACTAGCTCCAAATCCAAGTAAATGTCAAAATAGATGAATGATGATCCCCTCTTCCTTTATTCGAACCTACTTAAGTACCCCATCTTTGGTGCCAAGGATGAATTAGAAGCCCAATCCTCATGGCCAACCTCTTAATGCACTTTGTAATCTTCACTTAAGAAGGCTGACCTCATGAAAGAGTATTTCTTTATCTTCCTTTTAGCTTGAAGAAGACCGAACTTAATGAGGATGAAGATAGATGTTCCTTTTTTCGCTTCGCTTTTCTTCCTTGAAGCCCATAGAAGGTGGAATGGGCCCAAGATCCTCATAGTGACTAGCGTGGAAAAGGGGACATTATAGTCCTCCCTTCCCAAATTTGCTTGTCCTCAAGCAATTGCACATACCCGAATCCCAAATGAATCTCAGCTGCTCCTTTGATGTTCTTGCACATGAAACAAACTCATTAAAGAAAAATGTGTTCCCTTCTTCATTCACTCATGTTTTGCAGATATGATGGCCAGCTCTTCTTCTTTGCTTGCCAAGGCCTTACAATTACAATCCAAGCATTGGTTGTCCACAATTTGCCTCATGCTGTCCCAAACAACAATGTAATCTTGTTTTTGTCTTTCAAAAATCAGAATGAAGGTGTCTGGAATTCCACTTTTATTTGCACACAATATCGCAAGATGTAGGAAACACAACTTCTAGTTGTCTAGATGTCCTTCGATGACCCAAAACAGTGAAGAAAACAAGCTGGAAATACACAAATCAACAATCCACCCTCTGCAAACAACCTTTAAATTGATCCTTGGGTCAAGGTCTTTGTCATCATGTATTACTTCTTTGATTATGTAGACTGGATACAAAGTATTATAGTCATGAATCACCTAATTTTTCACACAAATTGGAGCTATGTTGGCTAAAGTAGTTGTCTCTTCAGCTGAAACCATCCACCACTATTTTCCAATGATTTAATGACCTCAAAATGGTCACTCTTGCAGCTGTTCAAGTTTGAAAACAGCTTATAGTCTGATTTATCAAAATTAGCAACTTAAAAATGGAACAACAGCTAAAAAATGAAGCCTCCTTGCAAAATTAGGAAATGTGAGCATTGTAATGACTGAGAACACCTCTCTAAAGGCTGAAAATTTTCTCCTAACATTCATCAATCAAAAAATGCTCCGTCCTTTGACTAAAATTACTTGCTTACCAACTTGTATGTATGCCATTGAGATCTTGTGGTGGCTGATTTGAATAATGACAGCAGCACCAAGTCTGGAATTTTGAAATATAATTCTCGAAGGTACACTCCTCTTGTCACCACTAACCACCGACATATTTTGTTGGTAATCTCTTGCATGAATATTCAACCATGAAGTAGCTCCACCATGCTTATGTTGCTTAATCTAACTTTATACTTGGCTGGAAGTGGACAAAATTGGGCATATTTTGTGATTCTATCAACCACAACATTTAAACAACTCTTGCCTTGAACCATGGGCAGCCCGGTGATGAAGTCCATGGAGATGCCTTCCCATTTTTGAGTGGGAATAGGAAGGGGCTGCAATAGTCCAACTGAAAATTTGTGGTCCGTCTTGTTTTGTTGGCAAGCCAAACATTCCCGTATGTCTTGAAGCACCTCGTCTATAAGATCTTTCCAAAGTGAAATATCCCCTAAATGGGACACTTCAAACCTTTAATGGATTCTAGGTAATTCCACACTCATACTCAGATTAATAAAAGATACACAGATTTTAATACAGCAGATCAGATCCTTCAGTGTTGAACAGTGACTCAAAATATCATGAGAACCAACTCAGCTAGCAACTAATTTGATGATTTCTTATTCCAAAGTAGTAAGCATACAATGACAAGCCCTATGAATGAATCCCAAACTGATGTAGATTTTTCCTAATAATGGCGGCTAAGTCTGATGATGGAAACTCAAATAAAACAATACCCAGCCGTATCTATCCTGGCCATATCAACTCAGAATTTATTATAGAGAACAAATCTGAATTGTGAGTACATATATAAACTGTAACAGCACCCAGAAATCTGCAGACTTAAAGCATTGAAAAAGGTACCTTAGGCAGCGCCAAAAATACGGAATGTAGGTGATTTAAAGTTCTGAGGTACTGCTGAACAGAGGACAGTAGCATGCAGCCTCAAATATTACATCTGCAATACCAGTCAGCCTCCCTGTATGTCGCTCCACATACAGAAAATGTCGTGACACAGCTGCAATAATTCTTCAGTCCCTTTATAGCCCAAAAGCTCAATATCAACAACTGGAAAATACTGAAATTCCCTTGTAAGCACAATAAGATTTCCTGTGTGAAAATCTCTCTCTTCTTCTCAGAGGGTTTTCGTCCTCTAGAGTTTTTCAATAAGCACAAAGCTTAGACAAACATTAGAGTTTGATAAAATGAGTAAGTGATATCCCTCTTCAAGTCTTACCTCTCCCTTATATAGGAGAAATGGCCCCAAAGTAACCTCCCCAATCACCAATCACAATCAATGATTAAATCTAAGCATAAGTCCCATTTTTAATGCCTAGGCTGGTCGCATTTTCCTCATAGGGAGGATAAAATTTAGAAATGGGCCATATACATCCAAAAGGGTCAATATTCATTCCCTAGGTAAGTCGTCATACTTCCTAGGAATGATACACACATAGCATTAGACCCCTTAAGCATTTTTTCTAGATATTACCACTTATTTATAAGTGCATACTTAATTTAAGCCAAATAAATTAATATAAGTGCTTTTAATAATTTTATTTATTTTTTTATAGGCACTTTATACTAATTTATTATGACTTAAGTCACCCTTATATTTTTCCTTTGGCTGTCGGGTCGACAAAATGGGCCAAGGTCTTCGATTTGGAAAAGGGGACATTACACAAAGGAACCCTTCTCTCACTTTTTTGTATGTCTTGAGATAGCCTGAATGACCAGCCAATGGGGCATCATGAACAACCCCCAATATCTTGTTTTTCACCTTCGATTCGGAAACCAAATAGACTCCATTCTTATAGAGAATGGGCCCATCCATTATTTTGTACTTTTCATCCACAATTTCTCCCTCCAAAGCAACATTAACAAACTTATTCTTGTCATACTCAGCTGTAAGTAAAGGCTTCCAACCTGCTGTTTTCTTAGATAAAGAGTGAAGATATGATTCTTTGGACAAACCATCTTCTACCAAATACTTGATTTGAGTGGTTTCCGGAATCATACCTTGAAGTATCACCTTCTTGCCTTTATCCATTAAGCTCAACTCCATACTTTGGTAGTTGAGAGTGAGCTCTCCCAATGAATGTAACCATTGGACCCCAAACACAAGATTTGTACCAACTATGCCAATCATATAAAGATCATCACGTACCTCATGCTCTTCCAACGTGAAAAGGATTTGGGGACGACTCCTCGTGCATGGCATGGAATAGCCACCTGTTACTTTGACCATGAAGCCTTTGAGTTCTTCTAACTTCGAATCCATCTTTACAACCAAGATTTCATCAACACAAGATTCTTCCTCTTTCTTATGACTCAAAGGATCAACCGGAACCCAAACAATTATGTTCACATAATCTTGAGCTTGCAAGAAAAGACCTATGTGCCATATGTTAATCAACAAGTTCTTCACATTATCACCAATTACATTACAAGGCATCAAACATGACATATGATCATTCTTAACAACAACTTGCCCATAATGACACAAGAATGGCAACATCATAGGGGGAGATAAAAATTTGATCTTTTCCATCATACCTTGGGCTGCCAACAAGAATCCCACCCTTATTTGTTGGTACTTGTTCGGAACATTTCGGAACTCTCTCCAAGGTTATAGCCTCCCTCAATCAACCCATCATTGACTGCTGTTTGGAAATTTCCAACGAACTGAAGGTAATCACGAGGAATCGGAAGTGTCCTTCATGGACATACCCTTCCATACTGTCATCCTCATATACTTTATGCAAATCTGATTTTTCTCCTCCAATTTTTTGCAACATGCCATCATTAGAAATCAATGAATCATCATTAAATATCATAAGATTTTTACCTTCCAACTCGTGCTTCATGACTTCCTTCTCTTCCCTAGTCTCGTGCTTTGAGATTTCATCAAACCCTTGTGTCTTCATAACACTTTTCGGAAAATCAGTCAAGAGCTCTTTCTTAGGGAAAATGATAGGTATTTCTACCTCTTTTTTTGGAGATATTGTTGCATCAAAAACCCTTTTTGGTTCTTCATCTAGCAACACTTCTCCATGTCCGTCCACATGGTCTTCTTGGGACTCCACCTCAAAGCCCTCTTGCAGATTTGATTTTTCTTTTTCTTCTTGTGTAGCTCGTGACTTAGGCTTGGACCTTGATCTTCCCTCACTTACTTCCATGGACTTAGAAAATGACACGGCATCACAAATCTTCTCTGAAAGAGCCCTATACTCCTCATACCGTGTAGCAATGTTGCCCACTTTGGATGTCTGAGTATTATGACTTCCTTTGAAGAATTCCTTCTACCTTTTGAATCTAGAATGGTATGGATCAACTTGAGCCATTTTATTGGTCAATCTTTCTTGCCCTAGGGCAAAGCCTTTCCAATTTAGCATCACCAAAAATTCTACCCCCAGGATGAGACTGAAACTCTAATACCATTGTAATGTCCCTTTCTAGGGCTAAAACCAAGAGTAAGGGTTTAGCCTAAACCCTAATGAACCGAATTTGAAAATACACCAACCAACAAGCATCAATTTGAAAATGTCTGAAAATACACTTCAACATTATTAAAATAATTAATAACCAGTCCTCTAGGGCAACAAACTCTCTAGGGACTTCACATCGACATTTAACTATGCAATAACAACTGAAAATACTTCTAAATATTTAATTCAACCACGACAATATTTATCAATCCAAATTACATCAAAAGAATGGAGAAAATAAGTGATTACACCCAACTGCAATAGATTTAATGACAACAGTACAGCTAAAACCAAGGGCTGGAAATGGTAGATAAACTTTTCCAAAAATCACTAAAATGTAGATTCCAACCTTATAAAATATGAAGAACAATAATCTCAAATCAAATTGTCCAAAGGTGCCCTAGATGATATCAAACCCTTCACCCAAGCAAGTCGCCCTAAGGTTAGAAGGGAAAAAATAAATATAAAATCCTCAAAGCTCACTTGTGACTTCTAGGTGAAGCCACCAAAGCACGCAAGAGGGTTTTCGTCCCCAAGTGTGATCCTGTTGAAGGGTTTTGTCCTCAATAGGTGTCCAAGAAAGTGTTTTCGTCCTTCAATGGCCAGAAGAGAAGCTACACTAGCTCCAAATCCAAGTAAATGTCAAAATAGATGAATGATAATTCCTTCCTCCATTCAAAGTACCCCATTTGAACAAATTAGAACTAATTAAACTTATGATTATGCGAACAGTTATTGCACATCCACAAATTTCATGATAGGAGTAAACCAAAAAGTGATCAATAAACAAAATAAATCTAAACAACTTTGCAAAACAATTTAGAAAACAATATGTAGAAAAACACTCCCTAAACAGTCTTTGGACTATCAAAGTGCTTTCTTTATAAAATTCTTCCTCCTTAGAGGGTACACAACTGATGTACTTAAAGAAAATTGCCACCATCATGGGAGTTTAAAAATAAATCAAACTATTCGTGAGTGGCTATTATACATAAGATAAAGCTTTCATGCAAAAAAGCTTGTACTTATTATTTTTAAGACTACAGAATTCTCAATATTAAATCCTATAAATAGGAAAGTTTCTACTTGTTCAAGATCTACTTGGAGCTTCCACTTGAAGGTGCCTATGTTGCCTACATTTGATTGCGTTGAAGCGCAGGTACACATGCTTTGAATTCATTCCCAATATAGACTAGGTCCAGAATAGGTGGCCTTATTAGATCATGAAGTTCTTGAATTACTACTGGGACTCTACTATAAATAGATTTAGCATTCACTCAAAAGTGAAGATTTTTCCAGTTTTCCATTTGCAGAAGTCACCAGTGCCATAATAGCGGATGTCTGTGAGCCATATCTGCTTGTTCAAAATTAGTAGGCAGGATGGAAATGAATGCTTGCAAGTATTGCTCAAAAAAGGGATTTTGGATCAACCTGCCATGTGGTTGATACATTGAAGTAATCTGAGCTTCAGCTAGAAGCTCAGTATCCTTATTTACTATCCTTTGTATCTCTCTCAACAATCCTGCCATTATTTCTATACAATCACTCAATTATTTCAAACTGTAATCCACACAAAGTTTCCATGCTTTCAAATCCCGGCTCTTGATGTGTAGAACATTTAGACAGAAAACCTTGTTTATGACAACCAGTAACTTGTCCATCATGAAATTCATTATGGTCATGCATTTGTGTTGGCCTTGCACCTATAGTGACCCTTGATCTGCAATGTCCTTATGATTTTGTACGGCTACCAATAATTCATACAAAGTTCTCAAAGCCAACTCCACATTGTGATGAGTATTCTTTAGCACTGTTACTTGCTTTTCGGGCATGAAGAACATCCAGTTGTGCCTGCATTCTTTTGAGCCTGTTATTATTCTATTATGGGGTGCTAAAGATAGAATAATAATTAAATAAAACATTCTATTATGGGGTGCCAAAGATAGAATGGGCTGCATGAGCATCAAGATCCTATTTTTAGGATGGAGAGAGGATAAAGTAATTTTATATTGCTTATTCCTATTTTTAGGAGGGGCGCAAACTTTGGAGAAGGCCTTGAAAGTTATAAAGGCAGATTTGGGTTTATTATTACATTTATCTTAGAAGCAGTGTTACCTAAGACTTTGGGACGGTAGGATGCAGGGATGAAGTTTCCGGGACGCCAAAAAACTTCCAAAATTTTGGGATGGCGAAAAATTTCCAAAATTTCGGGATGGCGGGGGGACCGCAGGGGGATGGCTATTAACCGATTTGGTAGTCTATATGCTTTGTGAGAGATGTGGGGATCTCAGCTTGTGTATTTTTCCGTTATATTAAAGGGAATTACACCAATCAGGACCTGTGTGACAGGCTCTTGTAATAAGCCATCTATCAGTAACACTTTGATTAGTTGTAGAGGCCATAAATTTTCTCATTGGACTTAATTTTTCTTGTTGGAAAGCTCTCACAATCTTTGCATTGCAATTGATTTGAACTGATTTGGAATCCTATATCAAAAGATATGCCCTTTTGCAAGCTAAGAAGAAGTATTACTTTTTCCTTCTAAATTTAAAACCTGGAAACTTGTGATCTGGCTATAAGTTATAACCAAGTCCAAACTGAAAACCAGTTTTACCCAAGCTGCAAATAATGCCTGAATATCATAATCAAATTGTAATCTGTTCATTACAACAAACGGTGATGATGTCCCTGCTGGCTGGCTTGGACAAGGATTAGGTGATACACAAGTTGGATCCATCTACACTGAATGGGTTTAAAGTTTTCTTAAAAGAGTATGCAAGCAAACTGGCACACCTGCCAGTGTGTCCATAGTATATAAATTGAAAGGAAATAGCAACTACAATGCAACAAAGTTAATGACATCTGGATATCAACAACTGCTTTATGATCACGTCTCTAAGTTATATGCTGATTCCCACTCAAAATATATCAATGTTAAATACGAAGTCAATGTAAATAATGTTTCCTATGAAGGGTGCCTTTCTCATAGTTATGACTGTACTGATGCTTATAATAATACCACGATTAGTTATTAGTGGCAGAGCCAACAAGCTTAAGAAATCACCTTAGTGCTTGTCGATACAATATTATCGTTTGACTAGTGGCTTAAGACCTTAGGCAGTGAAAGTACTGATATTGCTGAGAAGACGTCCATTTCTACTGAGGAGAATTTTGAAATGACTGGAAAAATGATAATCTCTTTTATCTTGGAAGAACTTATAAGAACATAGTGCAGTGTCTCCTCTGCTATAAAGAACTTTACTTAAATACTGCTAATTTGTGATGAGAAGAAGTACAAATCTGTGATCAACATAAGAGCTATGTTGCCAGGAAACGGGTACGGGTCCAAAACGCGGAAACACCGATTTTCAAAAAAACCTTGGGTGCGAAATGTATGTACAATATATATATATAAAATTTTGAAAATTGTAGTCCATGGACCATAAGAGATAACTGATAAAGCACTCAAACTATTTTGTATTAATTGAAGTTCTAAAGATTCATCATTTAACATGGCTACAATTTCAATGTTTCATACATACATGGTGAGTTTAATGATTAGCTGCTCCTCGATGTCTCTCTGCTCTTCACAATGCTAAATTTTAGTTTAATGAAAACTGAATTTAGCAAGAGAAAAAAGAGAGTGATTCAGTATGGACCAAATATGTCATTATATAGCTTTTAGGAAGTGCCTTTAGAAAGTATGGGTGGTTAGATTAGGTTTAGGAGCAATAAATGTTAAAAATTGGGTTGTTTTTTATTTTATTTTTTTAGCTTTTAAAACTGAAGAAAATTCCAGAAATGTGCCAGAAACGTCCCGGGAACACCCAGGACGTTTCCAGAAACGTTTCTGGGATGTTTCGGGCACGTTTCGTACCAGAAATGTTTCAGACAGGTTACGGGGGGCTAGGGACGTTTCATAAGTAAAATATGTTTCACAATAGTGGCTAAAAACCCTCTTATCGTGAAATATGTAGGCCCATTTTTATTCTTGCAGTATATAAGGGAATATGACTTAATATTCTCCCGACTTTCCTCTTTTCATGAGCATAATTTGCATATATACGTGTCTTGGTCAATGTTGATTCTTGAATAAATTGCTTGTTTATTGCAAGCAGTGTTTGTAAATGCACTTTGGCTGCCTGATGCCGAACCTTGATTCTCAACTTATTACTTGTATGAAGGGCCCAAGTCTCTTGGAAGATACAGAATATATTAGAGAGGCGAGGAAAATACTTGAAACATTTTATGAACTTATTTGAAAAGCCAAAGCTAAATAAATGCTTTTGATGTGATCATATGCAAGTAAATATTGTCCATTGGGACATTGTTCGTTTTACTCCCGCTCATGTACAATTTAGGGCCAGCATAGTTAATGGAAATCCCAATCTGCGAAAACAAAATGGAAACTTCTAAATTCTGGTACTAGTTTTTCATAAACAAATCCTGAAGGGTGATGAATATGCATTGAGACCAAGGACTTATAATTGGTTTATTTTTGCTCGTGCATGCTATGTCATAGGATAGATTGATTATATGCAGCTTGTGGTTGGGATCAAATTTAACTTTTTTCTGATCTGAATAGTAATGGCTGTGTTTCATAAAACTGTGAATGCTAATTTGGTGACTAACTTTCATGCAAACGAGTTTCTCTAATTTTAAAAGATTTGAACAAAAAACTGCAAAGCTTGTAATCTTGCAAATAATGCTACTATCCAACACTATGACGGAGGTGGAGGGATTCCCTTGTTTTGGTTCAAATAGCTCTTCAATTTTGATTTCCAAGTGTTTGGGCTGCAGATATCATTACTTTATCCACTTCAGGAAGTACTCTAAGAGCGTGGAACCTTCCTGATGGTCAGTTGATCTGGGAATCATTTCTGGAAGGTTCAGATTCTTCTAAGTGCCTGTTATCTGTGCCTGTAAGGACTGAATTTTTTCACTTCTTTAATCTTTCTCCTGATATTATATATTGATAATATTTGGGCTCATGATAAACCTTGCATTACGACAGGTGGATATTAAAAATGATAAGGAGAAGGCTATTCTTGTTTATGGTAGAAGGGGGTTGAATGCTGTGTCAAGCATGGATGGGGAACTTCTTTGGAGAACAGACTTCTCTGCTGAAAGGTTAGTACCAGAACGATTGCTGGAGCTTGTTCCTCCAATATATATAGAGAGAGATCAAGATTAAGAGTGTTCATACCAGTACTTGATAAATAGATTCTATTACAGAACTTCCTATTCAATTTATCTGTTGTCAAATCATTCTAATATAAGAAATAGGATTTATCTTTGAGAGACTTGTCACAAATTGGTAGACTAAAAAGACATTGTGAGTGGGAATTTTCTGATTGTATTGTGATTATCTGTCTAGATTTATGTGATCATTATGGTAACCTTGTTGGTTCTGTGGCAGTGAGGAAACTGAAATCAGCATTGAAAGTATTCGTGTCTCTCCTGACGGAGAAAGTATTTATGCTGTAGGATTTATTGGGAAATTGACTGTTGCTTCTTGGACAGTAAATCCTTTGAATGGACAGATCATGAAACATGAAGTGGCGACCTTTCCTAAAGCTTTATCATTAGATAAGCTAATTGTGACAAAAAATACATTGGTTGCTCTAGATTCTGCAAGATCAACTATTGTTACAAGTGACATTGCAAAGGGAGAGCTGACGCTGCATCAGACAGCTATTTCTACAATTTTTGAAGATTTTTCATTTGAGGCACAACTCCTTCCGTTGAAGTTTATAGATACTTTTGCATTAAGAGTTGAGTCACATATTTTACTGATAAAAATTGGAAATACTTGTAGTGATCTACATTTACTAGAGAAAGTTAGTGAACCAGCTGTTATTAGTGATGGCCTATCTTTATCACCTGGGCAGCAAGCTTTTGCTGTGATGCAACACCTAGAAAAGAACAAGGCCTCTCTCACTATATTCCTTGATAATGGTGAAAAAAGTGAAGTCTTGAGGGAAACTATTGAGCAAGATTCTCAAAGAGGCTTGATACAAAAGGTTTTTATAAATACTTATATGCGTACAGATATGTCTCATGGGTTTAGGGCCTTGGTTGTCGCAGAAGACCATTCTCTTGCTTTGTTGCAACAGGGTGAGGTTGTCTGGAGCAGGGAGGATGGACTTGCTTCAATCGTAGATGTAACTACTGCAGAGCTACCTCTAGAGAGGGATGGCGTCTCAGTTGCTGAAGTGGAGCACAACTTGTTTGAGTGGTTGAAGGTATTAATTTAGCTTTCCTTTCTTTTATACTTAGTGTAGTATACTGACACATATTCAGATGCTTTATTGACATGTTTTGTGTTGCTGGTATATAAAAGGGCCATTTGCTCAAATTGAAGGCAACATTGATGCTTGCAAGTACTGAAGACATAGCTGTCATACAAGATATGAGGTTGAATAATGCTGAGAAAACAAAACTGACTAGAGACCATAATGGATTTCGAAAATTATTGATTGCAGTAACAAAAGCAGGAAAACTTTTGGCACTCCACAGTGGAGATGGCCGCATTGTATGGTCACTCTTGCTGCCTGCTTTCCAAAAATCAGACAAATGTCAAGCTCCTTCTGTGTTAAAGATCTTTCCATGGCAGGTTCCTCATCAGCATGCTTTAGATGAGAACCCTGCGGTTCTAATAGCTGGGAAATGTGGCATAGGACCTGATGCTTTGGGAATTCTCTCATTTGTGGATTCTCACACTGGGGAAGAGCTGGAATCGTACAGGCTACCCTATTCTATATCTCAAGTGATTCCACTTCCAATGACAGATTCAACTGAGCGACGACTGCATCTTTTGGTTGATAATAATGCAAGGGCACACTTGTTTCCCAGAACTTCTGAAGCACTGTCCATTTTTCTTAAGCATAAGTCAGATATTTACTTATATTTTATTGATGTAGAAAAAGGATCAATTCGAGGCTATGGTATTGACAACCATGATACACAAGATAAGGAGTTTAAGGATTATTGCTTTAAAACTAGGGAACTGTGGTCTGTTTTATTCCCCTATGGTTCAGAGAAAATTGTGGCCACTGCAACTAAGAAGTTGGACGAGGTTATTCTTCTTTCATACTTCAACTATTAGCTGAACAGTGTTTAAACAATGACTTTTTTTTCGCTGGGTGTGTATGATCTTTCCAGTCCCACAGTATATAGTTTTATCTAAACACTATTTGTTTCACAGGTGGTTCACACGCAAGCAAAGGTGCTAACAGATCAGGAGGTATTGTTCAAACATGTCAGCAAGAACATGCTATTTGTTGCTACCGTTGCACCTAAAGCGGCTGGTTCGGTAGGGTCAGCCACACCAGAGGAAGCTTGGTTGGTGGCCTATCTGATAGACACAGTCACTGGACGAGTACTATATCGAGTCACTCACCAAGGAATGCAAGGACCTGTTCATGCCGTAAGTAGTGTCAAAGAAATTATTCAGAAGATATAATTCTATATTTACACTGGCACAAATGATATCTGTAGAATTAGTGACCCATTATTAAAGCTGGCAACTTTACCCCTTTTCTTTTATGTTTGAAGGTCTTCAGTGAAAATTGGGTTGTCTACCACTATTTCAATCTCAAGGCTCATCGGTATGAAATGTCAGTCATTGAAATATATGATCGATCTCGCGCGGTATTATTTCAATGCTTATTACCTGTTACCAAGAGTTTTTTACCATATGAGACCTCTTCTCTTGGTTTATATTGGTCTACAATTTCTGGCTTGCTATAGGGTTTTTGACTGTCTGTTTGAGATGGTGTCTGCTGTTGTTTCAGGTAGTTCAGGTGTATCTGACATTTTGTTTGCCTGATTTCTTGAACCTCACTGATTTAATACTTCGATTTTTTTGTACAGAACACTAAAAATGTCATAGAGCTAATGCTTGGGCACCATAACCTTACTGCCCCAATTTCCTCATATTCCTACGTTGATGTTGAGGTGAAATCACAAAGTTACTTTTTCAGCCAATCAGTGAAAACAGTAGCAGTGACATCAACAGCGAAGGGTATAACATCTAAGCAAGTTCTCATTGGGACGATCAGTGATCAGGTCAAGTAAAATTTTCGTAAGGACCTTAGAATTGTTGCTTGAACTCCTTGATATCTTTGATTATATTGCTCCTAAGTAGGACATTTTTCTCATATAATAGTTTGTAGTTTGCAGGTTTTGGCACTTGACAAGCGTTTCTTTGATCCTCGTCGTTCTCTAAATCCTACCCCCGCAGAGAGGGAAGATGGCATTTTACCCCTCTCCGATGCAATACCAATTTTTCCCCAGGTAGTTGTTCTGTTCATTTAATGTGATTGGTATTCTTATTAGCTTCATATTGTAAATAGTATTTGTATGCGTCATTTGTCCTTATCTATAGTGTCATTGAACTTATAATTGTTTTTCGTAAACATTAGTCTCCATCAATTGTTGGTTGGTTTATATCTTATCTGCCTGAGGTTTGTAGGCTTGGTCTTTGTATTGAACGTGTAATGTACTCTGCAGTCATATATTACACACTCACTTCAAGTGGAAGGTTTGCGAGGCATTATGACTATTCCTGCTAGCCTTGAGTCTACAAGTTTAGTTTTTGCATATGGTGTTGACCTCTTCTACACAAGGACGGCACCTTCTCGGACATATGATTCTCTGACAGAAGACTTCAATTATGCTCTTCTTCTTATAACCATTGTTGCCCTTGTGGTAGCAATTGTTGCAACATGGATCTTAGCTGAACAGAAAGAGCTTAAAGAGAAGTGGAGGTGAGGAAAAACTAAAAGTGAAGTAGAGATTGAGATGGCAACAATGTGCTTCTCTCATTGCAGTTTTGTTGGGGACAAGTTATGAAAATTATTGTATACTGAATCTCTACATGGGAGTGTAGGTCAAATTATGTGTTTAACAAAAGTATTCCTTGCTATTTGAATTTTTTGAGTCCAGGATTCGCCTTACCATTCATTAGCATTTTTCATAACGAATGCTATTCATGTTGCCGTGAACTGTAAAACAATGAGTTTTGAGGCAGAGTTTTTAGAGTACCGAGCTTCATAATATCTAGTTTATTAGTTGTAAATAAAAGCAACCCAGTAAAATAGGTTTCTACACCGATGAGAGAGAATTCAAAATTTCAGACTAATTCAAACTTTGAGTTCTTTGCAAAGCTGGTGATATGTTATGTCTTAATTTTTGGTTTTATTTCTTGTAAGTGCCAATTATCTTAATTAATATGTAATTATGCTGAGAAGTGTTCTACAATCGCAAGAAGGGATGGGATGCGAGGGTGTGACCATGTAAACTTTTATTTTCGACATTAAATTTGACATTCTTTTGACCATTACAGGGCAATTTCAACCTTTAATTTTTGTTTTTTCTGCTTGGAGAAGTCTATCGGAAAATAGTAATATCTTGGCCATACGTTATCATATGGAATCCATTTTTACCAAATATGTTTTCGGGACCAACAAAAAGTGTAGGTAGATTAATGCCATCTGCCACCAGTTACTAGAATCATAGCCAAAAATGTAACGGACTTATTATTAAATGTAATATGGGAAAAATTTAAGGTACGAACCTTGAAATTGATATCTGTCGGTGTATTTCAGATAGATATATTAAGATATCTGTACTAGTATTTAATTAAATCACTTTAAAATATTGAATGTGCTAGTGATCTCCCTATTATGATATGTGTAAGTTGCAATTGTCCATCTTGTGAATCCTGTGGTGAACACCATTTTGAAACATAATGAAAATTTTTGTTATTTTGTTGGTCTTTGAAATCAGTATTTTTGAGCTATAAAGGGATTCTATGGATGCCAGGTGATTTTCAACTTAACTTTCTTCTCTAAGGTGGTGGCATGTCTTTGGCAACATGCGGAGACCTATTAAATCACCTTGGAAACTCGTACATTAGATGCTTGGGGGCATTGGTCGCCTATGACTAACCTTCTTTGATTGTCAAGTATGAAGAAATGCCTTGCTACATGAATTGGTTGCAGAAGTGGCTTTAGAAAATTAACGGAAGAATGTAATTATACACGGTAACTTCAAGATCTTTAATTAATTGTAGAGTTAATGCTTTGAACTTTGCAACAAATTTTAAAGACCGACTTCCCTAAAAGTGATTTCTATTGGCATGAAAAATGAGAAAGATCTATCCATTATATTGTTCAGTCTGACAGGTTATATTTTAGTAGTTAATAAGAAACGTATACCGGATATACACTGATTAATAGTACTGCACATTTCTTCCTGACAGCACACAACTCCTCTGGCTTATTTAGAAAGTGTCTGCATGACATCTACCATAAAAAAAAGGGAGACCATGATATAATCTTTGTTACAACGATAATTTTGCCGACTTTCTTGTGTAATAATATGTTGCAATCGTTCACTGTTTTCCAAGGTTACTAAGATCTACTCATTACGTTCTTTTGCATGAACACACAGGATATGGATAGTAGACTATGCCACTTTAATTGTATTTAAACAGATTTGAATTATTGACAATACCACTCAAGCTGGATATAAACTACTCATCCCGAAAGGAGATTTCATATTAATTCAAAGCATACAATTGCGGTTTCCCGCTTTGTATAATGATGTTTCAAATGGCACTAGACCCCCAAGATGGTACTTAGATTAATAAATATTTAAAGACAATATACACTTACTAATTTATCACTGCAGCTATTAAATGGAAAGCATATCATTCATAAAAGTTTATTTAAATCAACCCACTCATTTGGATGAATGCTAGAACAGACAAGGGGATTGTGGCATTGGCCTGTATGGTGCCTGGTTTATTAAATTCCGTGTAGAAATGTTGAAGTTTTTGGTCTTCTTTAAGGATGTACTCTAGCTTCCAACTTCACGATGATCCCTCCATTCCATTTATTAGTTGATGCCGAATGCTATCAACTTTAGTTTAACTAGTGATTAAATATTCAATTATCTAATCAATTAGCAAGTTAGTATTATTTGTTGCATGGTAAATTTCCCATGTTAAAAATTGCAATTTGTATATGCGTTATCTAAAAATATTTTAAAATATATATATTTATCAAGGATGATGTCATGATAGTCAAATCAACTTTTTATATGACATATCACACAAATATATAGTCAAAATAACCATTAATATCTAAACAACATTATAAATTCTAAACATGGAAGTCTAAATCAAAGAAAAACAACTTCAATAATTATTGTATATATGCGAAATAACATGGTAAGACTTATTTTCAAATTTGTATGATTTTGTAAATTTTTTTATTATATGAATACTTTACTGTTATAATGGAACCTCTTCATGTTACAAGTTGATATGCTTCTCCAATGAAGATACCATTCTGATTTCAGATTAAACATCTTGCCCCAGCTAAACTTGGGTTCCCTTTTGGCGCTACATACAAATTTATTTTAGCTCTTCCAAGCAGGGTAGTAGTCCATAGCTTCTAGTCTAGGCATGTTTGAAAAAATGAACAAAAAAGATGCTTCTCCAATGAAGATACCATTCTAATTTCAGATTAAACATTTTGCAGCAACTATACTTGTGTTCCCTTTTGATGCAACATACAAATTTACTTTGTCTCTTTCAAGCGGGGTAGCAGTCCATAGCTTCTACTACATAAATGTTCAAAAAAAAGAACAAGAAAGATTCTTCTTCAACGAAGATACCATTCTGATTTCAAATTAAACATCTTGCACCAGCTACTCTTGGGTTCCCTTTTGATGCAAACATCCAGATTCATTTTAGCTCTTCCAAGTGGGTGGCAGTTCATGGCTTCTACCGTAAGAAACTTTCGAAGTTAAATCTTTTCAAAGCTTGGCAAAGATTTCAGCTCTTATTAGGAATGTGGTCCACCTTTAATCCCTTCGTCATTCAAACGAGTCATAGATGGCCCAATGATTGTGCCAAATTGTTATCCTGCAAAATTGAGAAGGGCAATTTTACAGGTAACCATACCAAAACTCCCGTTTTGGTCCCCTGAGGAAGTCTGTTAACGTTCAAAATGGCCTAAGACTCCCTTCCGAAAATCAAGTTTTTTAGAACTTAGCCATTTTCAGAGCTTTTTAACTGGGCGCAAGAAATGTTGTGTCGACATCATGAAATGTCCGCCCCTTTGAAAACCCTTTGGCGCAAAAAATGACATGCCAACATCAATGAAGTTGTGCCCCCAAGGCGCTGAAGATATCATGTCAACATCATAGAACATGCGCCAGATATGTGCGCTAAGGCATGAGAAGTGGTATGTCAACATACCAAAATGTGCACAAAGCAAATTCCCTGAGGTGCTAGAGAAATCATGTTGACCTCAAGAAATATATGCTTAAGGCGCTAAAAACTTTATGTCGACGCCAATTAAATTGTGTCAAGGTGCATTTGCACCCGTGTCGACACTCTAAAAATTACACCAAAGAAGTTGGGTGGAATAATAAATGCTAAAATTTCTATATATAGGCACCCAACACCTATCATTTTCACGATTTGAAAATTGTGAAAAGAGTTTCCTCTGCACCTGTAAGCTATCCTAGTCACCCCCGCATGTTGTTTGTCAAGTTTGTGGACCCCAACGTCGTCCTTCATCTTTTATAAAACCGGGTAAGTGGCTTCTGCCTTCCTTGTTGTTATGATTTTTGTTTTTGGTTGTGTTAGGTTTTTAGGGTTGTTAAAAATGATTAAATCTAAAAAGAACACATTTACAATCTGCAACTCAGCCAAAACCTCTTTTCCTCTCCTTCTAGATCTGCAAATCTGGAAGGCCCCTGCCTCTGAAAAAACCTAAGTCCTCCTTTTCACTTCTTATTATCTTGTTAAAAACCTCTCTTTACCACTTGAAGAAACCAAAAGAGAGAAGAAATCTAGGAAATTGCAAAGAAATCACGAAGAACCTTGGCGCACTATTTTTACATGTTGTAATCCTCACAGTTGCGCCTTGGCGCACTATCCTCGCTTGCAACATATCCCTAACCTATGCCCAGTATAATAACACTTAGCAACTTTTGTAAGGGCGCAGGTGCATCCTACACAACATCAACATTGGATGTTGTGTGCTCCAAATCCGCACCAAGAATTTTTCCTTTGGCGCATTGATTTGCTTTGCAACATATTCCAAAATTGTGCCTTGGGTGCACTTAAAACCCATGCAACATAGACATTTCCTGCGCCCCACTAAAGCAAATTTCCTAGGGCGCATGTGCCTATTCCCTAACATCAACATGGCCTGTTGTATGTTGTAAACCCGCACCCTGCACTTTTCCCTTGGCGCTGCCTTCTGTCATGCAACACCTTTCAAAAGTGCGCCCTTTATAACTTGAGTGCAACTTTTCTCCTGTCAACACAGGTGCACCTTTTTCCATGTCAACATCCTCAAAAGTGCACCCAACCTTTTTAAGCCTCTATAGCATGCTATGAACCTGCGCCTTGCACCCTAAGCCTTATAATTGCTCATTCTTCTTTCTGCAAGCTTTCGTTATGAATAACATGACGGTTGACATGGCTCTTCTATGTTGGAACTCCTTGATTCTCCTTGCAGAACAACAACAGCCATCCTCGAGCTCACACATGTCTTCATCAAGCAAAAAGCCAACAAAGTCTAAAGGAAAAGAAAAGTTGACAGAACAAGAGATGAAGTACAAATATCAGAAGGTCAGGATGCCTGACTCATACGCAGAGAGTGATCTCGACATCAGAGACTTCGAGCTTGGGCATATTGATATGGATGACTTCTGGGCGAGAACCAACCAGGCAACTAGTGGCCCATGGATGAACAAACTGGTGGGCAATGGATTGCACTTTGCAGCTGGGCTGCCAGTAAGTGCTGTGAACAATGAATTTATCATGTTGGTTACCTGTTGCTATAACAAGGACACTAGATGTGTCGAGGATAAGGAAGGAAAGATGATCATCGACCTCACAGCCAATCACTTTGAAATAACCCTGGGCATTCCTCATCACAGGCAATATGTTGCCATAAGTCTAAAAGACTGTAAGAAAGCATGGGAAAAAAATGAGGACAAATGCATGCAAATGATGAACGAGCTATATCTTAAGAACAAAAAGCCAGTGAGAAGATGGCCACAGACCATCCACTGTAGTGACTTCAATGAGGAACTGAGTGATACAATCACCTTCCTGAACAGAGTATTTGGGCTTCCTGATGCCCATTATTTCCACAAATGGATGCTGAGGTACTTAGAGACCATGAGCAAGAATGTTCCTGATCAGCGTTTTGGCTAGGGGGAAATCATCAATGACACCATCTCCCAGCAGCTTCAACAGGTCCTAACAACTGGGAAGTTCTATATGAATTCCTACGTTGTATACATTGTAGCATCAGCAAGAGATTTCACAGGCCTAGCTCGAAATGGGGTATGGCCCCAGGTCAAAATATATGAATTCTACCCAGAGCTAAGGCTCGAGAACAACATCCCCCAGTTCTCAAAAATCAATGACGCCTTCTTCTATGAGGTGATCTATTTGCTAAGACCAAACATGAGACATGGTCGAACCAGCCCAAGTGTAATTGCTGCCACGAAGAAATGGGGAGCATTGTTCACGCAAGTTCCCCACATTCACATATCTCAGGGCTGTGAATTTCAAAGGTGAACCGACAAAGCTACTAAGGTATGTAGGGCCCAAGCTGATCCTCTTGGAGTTGTCGAGAAAACTAATCACTTACCACGAGAGGTGCATGAAGAGAAAGAAAGGAGGAACCCCATTCCCCCTTACAGTTGGCCGATACACCTGCACCACACTGGCCAAAGCATCGGGAAATGTATGTTGAGCTTGAATTGCTGAATCTAAAGCACAACTTCCCAACAAGGCCCACCTTTGATTGTCAGAGTTGCCTCCCAAAGGAAAAAATTGATCCCATCCATGTCCCTGAGATCGAGGACATCTACATCGACCTGACACATGAAATAGATATCAGGCGAAAGGATCACTCCCGGCTGGCTCTGGCAGAGATCGTCCATTATGGCGTAGCCATCGTTCCAAAAGGATTCCAAGAGCCTGATCAAGAAATTGATCAAGTTTACCTTGACACGGATGGGGATGATTGGCCGTTCATAGAGATCGACAGAGCCAAGGTGCCGAAGACCATTCAAGAAAGGGTTAAACCCACGTTGCAGTGCACAGAGAATTGGTGCAAACAGAATGGTCTCACCTACCTTGGAGTAGATTTCACTACTTCCCCTTTAGGTAGAGCACCTCCAAGACCGGCCTAGGCACCGAAAGGAAAAGGAAAGGATAAGGAGGGAGAACCAAGAAAATAGGAAGAAACTCCTGAAAGCCCTCCTACTACTTCTAAGAAGCAAGTGGTCGACCTGGTGTCTCTAGGTAAAGAAGAAGAGACCACCGAAGTTTCAATAGATACATCCACTCAGGATGTTATCACAGCTACAACTACTGAGGTACCCACCATTCCTTCTTCCGCTCCTTCTCCTCCCCCTGTCGTTGAAGCATCTATTCCTATGGATGTGTCTTCTTCTCTCCCTTCCTCCCTTCCATCTCCCACCTCTTCCATCTTCTCCTCTCTCGCGGATCTATCGCCTAGTGTTCCCTCCATCCCTTTACAGATCCCTTCCGCCTCCATGACCTTTTCTTCTCCTGTAGTAACTCCAGGCCCTACAAGCAGCAGCGCGTTGGACTCCTTGTCGATGCCACCACCAAGTGTCTCAACGTTCTTCCCTGCGGCCTCTTCAGTTGCTTCCCCTTTCACCCCCGTTTCTTCCTCTATTCCCTCTACTCCCACTCCCATAAGTCCAAGCTGGATTTCTGACCATCTGGGTCAACACAAGAGAAAGGTTCCCATAACACCCATGGACTTCTCTGTCATTCCGAAGAAGGGACCCAAGAAGCAGAAAGCTATAACTCACTTCTCTAAGAGCATTTCGGGGAGAGAGTCATGGAGATTGCATATCCGGATCCCACCAAAGAAAAGAAAGATCTGTCTCCTACAGACTTTACAGTGACCCAAGTCACGATGGGAACCTCATCTGAAAGCCTACAAGGAGAGGCCTTATCTGTAGTAGATGCTCTTTGCAAGAAGCTACAAGAAGTAAAAGAGGAGAAGAGAATACTCAAGGAGCAAAACAAACATCTCCTCCAAGCATTGCAGAGAATGGGCAATGCTCCTCCTATGACTGCCGCCGAACCTACTGAAGTTCTCAGTCAGGATAAGATAAATGAATACGCCAAGATTGGTGAACAAGGAGTGGCAGTATCCTCCTGGATAGAGTGAATCCTCAGAGATAGTGAGGAAATGATCAAGAAATTCACAGTGCTCTACCAGGATATAGATCAGGCAAATAAGGAGCTACAAGCAGTAGCAGGATCCCTCTCCGAGGAGTTGGATAATGCCAGATTGCAACATGAAACATTCCAAGCAATGGCTAACTGTTCAGCTGAAGACCTATTAAAGGTCGGCGTCATCGATCACCCGCGAGCACATAACAAATCTCTCGTCGCTTTAGATTATCAGGTTGATCAAATGGAATATATCCTGGAGAGGATAGATTTTAAATAAAGGATGAAGCCTTGGATGCACGATTCAACATGGAGCAGACAGTTACAAAGATGTTTCCAGGGATGCTCAGTGAATCATTCACCTTGAGGGAGGCAGATGATACAATCCAGCTCTTCAAAGCTATCGTAACCCAAGGTTTGGCGCTAGAGGTCACTTTTGACCGAGAGTTAATCAATAACCTTCTGGCTTGCCGTGATTTCATTGGCTTCCTGATCGATGCATGCGAGGAATACGCCGGGTTACCAGACAAGCTCAAGAATGAAAAAGAAACTTGCGAAGTCATTGGTGACCATTTCAAGGGTCCAGATCATAATCAACTTTAGACAATGATTAACAAGTTTATGGAATACCGAGCTCAGTGTCACATCGCCTCTCCTGATCAGAAGCAAGACACTCCATTTAAGCAAAGAGATGATGAGGAGTAGTTTCTCCTCTTGTGTATGCTTCGATCATTTTTGTAAAAATATTTAAAAAGTATGTTGGCATTTACGATGACATCATCCATGTTGCATCATGGGATGTTGCCATCCAAAAACTTGCCCAAAGTCAACTTTTGACTTTTAAGATATTTTGTAAATAGTGGTTGGTTTGCTTTTGTCTTCTTTCCTCTTCTCCTTCTATAAATACTCGAATACTTGTTGTATTCAAGGTGGACATTTTTTGTATGAAAAAAGAAGTGAAGAGAGAAAGACTTTGTGCTTCCTTGTAACAGAAGAGATATTAATATATATGTTCAGACTTTGTGCTCAATATATGTGTTATTTGCATCAGATCTTTCTTAAGTTAGATCTATGTTTCTATTCTGTTGGATTCATTCTTATTATTGTCATATGTTCATCAGTATTGCTTTATTTGTTTATGCAAGTAAGTTTGGCTCTGTTTACTACCAGCCCAAAGCATAAACCTTCTGACCTTTTTGTCTTGGAATTCATTTCTTTTCTTCCTTCAGATCTACCCTTCCTCTGTTCCTTCCTTCCTACCTTTCTGTTCGTAGTTGGAACTACCTCTATTGGGATGAGATCCCAAACCCCCTAAAGCTAGAATAGTGTAGATTTGCACAGATTCCTGCTTGGTAGAATAGGAATAAACCAGTTTCGCTTTGCTGTCTCAAAAAGGGGCTATGCCCTGCACACGGTTGGCCTGTTTCCTCACGATCTGCCTAACTGACAGATTTTCGAACCAACACAAATTCAATCCTTCAACCAGTCCCACAGCCTCAACCTCATTATTTGTTCCTTTTGGAATAAAAAAGATGCTCTTCATTTCTGATTATTGATAAAGATCTTGTGCAAGCCACACTGAAATTCATTTTAATTCCCGAAGGTGGTGGCAGTCCACTTACCTTTTTAACTGTTAATGGGGTATATATTTTAATGTTATAAAATAAATATATGTTTTTTGAAATGAACTATAGATCCTTTAAATTTTAATCCTTTTCTAACATTCTATTTGAAGTTGCATGTTGAAATTTAAATGATACCATTAAAATTATAATAACACTAAATCTTATAATTATATCAGTGCCAAAAATTAAAGGAACAAATTGTTGTATGTTAAAATTTCTTGGATAGTTAGTTTTTCCTTTTTACTTTGTGAAGTCAATAGAAAAATCATTTGATCTTCTTGCCCATAACAGGGGAGTTTGGAGTATTATTTTTTCCAAATTCCAACAAGAGATCTATGCACGTAAAAATATGTGGGCTCATAAATCTTTGTTTGCTCCTATACAAAGGTAGATAAAAACTTTGATCCGTTTCCGAATCTCATCTCCATAGATTCTGAACTTCACTACATGGGGTGGGTTCACTGTCTATACAAAGGTAAACAACTGGTCTGATTCAAATCTTCCGTTTAAGCCATTTTTGGGTCGACTTGTGGATAGAAACTATGCATGCATAACATGGGTGGGTTTGCTGTCACTAGTGTGCATTCATGAGTCACAATGGTGAATAAAAAGTCTTCCTCATTTCTCAAAATTATGTAATATGTTATTATCATGCTTAGGCTATGGGTCATAGTTTATAAATGTATGAGTGGTATTTAAGCTGGTTTAGAACTTTATTTAGTTAGGAATATGTCATAATTGAAGTTTTTTCCTAGTTTTCTTGAATTGGAAGGGTCCCTTGTTCAGGTCGGTTAGGGGCAAACACAGTTTTTAGGAATCACCCTTTGATTCCAGGTTTAAGTTTGATAGAGTTATCTTTTTGTGTAGAAGCTAAAAATTATATATTTTATGTGATGAGTCAATTTATTTGTCTGAAGCTATATGTTAAATTCATGAAATTTATGTCTCATTTTTCCATAAGTCAAAAGATTAAAGTGTGAAAAATCCAATCTTTAATTTATGTCTCATTTTTCCATAAGTCAAAAGATTAAAATGTGAAAAATCTAATCTTTAATTGGATTTGTTTAATCTTTAGTTGTGTTTTGTCATGTTCATGTTTTGATAAAGTATCTCATTATAGTCATTATCATTTTGTAAGTCATTGTGTTGTCTATAGTCATTGTGAGTTGAGTAAAAGTTTCAAAAATAAAGTAAAATTGCCTCACATATGTAGTTTCGGTATAACTCGGTGTCCTATAAAATAAAGTTTTTTGTATTGTGGGGCGGGGGCGGGGGCGAGGGCAGAAAAAGAATAATCACAATGTGGAAACAAATGAGCTTATATCTTCAACAGTTACGTAAACAACACACCAATTAGAGGCATGAGGGCGATCAATTTCCCCGAGTTTGTCACTACCTCATACTGGATTTTACTTTAGTGACATTTTTTGGTTTGTCTTGTGAGTGATTAAAAATAAAACAAGAGATAGAATCCTTGTTCGTGTGTGCAGTATGTTTTCTACATTTCTCCTGTTGTAATGATGATTTGGAGATCTAAACCACAGGTAATGAAGCAAGAAAGTGTTCTTGATATCTCAACTAGTTTGATTGATGTGAATTGGTCAATGGGTATGGTGCAGAGCAATACTGAATTCTAGCATGCAATCATCAAACATCAAGACTTCAAACCAACAATTCCACTTACTCTGCCATGAGGATCCTTAATTAAGCCTATAAAGGCTAAAACTTGTCTATTTTGTCAAAATATCTCTTTAAAGGGCCTTAGCAAGCATTTTCCCATCTTCATCCCTGAATTTACACCTTATTCTACTGCTATTGTAATCACCCACTATCTCATCATTCATTAAAATGATAAGTTGCTCACTTACCCTCACTGGTATTCACCTTTCTTCTTCTCGATCCCCTTGTACAAACATGCAACCTTAATTTTCTCTATCTTAACACTTTCTAACCACTTTCCCCTACTTAAATACTCAAAACACTGTTAGAAAACAATGAATAAATTCATTCATGACTTTAAAAACTTCACCTTACTCTTTCTTTACAAGACTGCCCTATAAGTCCTTAAGACAATGTCACTTGCTCCAACTATGCATTTTGGGTTCTAGGGGTACACAGAAAGTTTTATCAACTTCATTAGTTCACTCTCACTCATCTTGACATGTTCCCAAAATCTCAATTTGCAATTCTACATACAATTCCCTATACATCACTTTTTGTATTCTTGCTTCCTAGACCCTTACTAGGTCTCCTAAAGGCTTTTGTCATGTATAATTTTCTTTGTTTGAGGTTTCAAGGTGCAAGGTAATTGTTTTTGAGCACCCATTATTACATTCTCAATATGTTCCAACTTGCAAGTGGTAGTTTGAAGCAAAAACCTGATTCCTTCACAAGCTAACCCTTAACACGAGGTTTTCCCATTGTGCACTCAGTCACTCGAGAGGACTGGTAAGAAAATAGAAAAATTGCACCAATGAAATTTGGAAATTATTTTTTCAATACTTAGAGGACTCTCTTGGGATGATTTTTTAACATTTTTAGAGCTAACTTCATGGTCTGTGAATTTATAGAGCCCTTCCTTTCTCGAAACCCTAACTGTGCAGGGTATTAGCTTGAGAGGCTTGTTTTCACTCTAAATTTCTTCCAAGGATGATGTAAACCCCCAAATCTCTACCTTAGCTATGTGTGGACTCCATGCACATGTGCATTCTGATAGTAAGGTTTGAAACACAAGACAAGACCACCTTTAAGTGGTTTTTCCAATGTCTCGAGTTAACAATGTGCACATTTGATCATGATTATCCCATATGCATTGAAACATCAAAGTATTATTTCCAACTTAAGGGGATTCCTGAAATATCAAGGATGAATATCTCACACATACATGAGTTACCTCTAACACACATCAACCTACCTTTGCAAACACCATAGTCATGGTATAGTAGTCTCTTATCATGCAACTTGAGATACTTGGAAGAATCAAGTCTTCAAATCATACAAGAAGCCAAGGTACATTTGAAATAGTCCTTCATACCATATTTCAACTTGCACACAATACTAATGCTACACAAAATATTACTCACAACCACCACAACCGATTTATCCATCAAGACTCCATAAGAACTTACCAAAACAAGGGGTTTGATCCTTTTATTACATATGTAGAGTTCTACTTAGCCAAAATTCCATTTGAAAACCTCATGCAATATAAAGAGAGTACCTTTACTTAATTTCCTTTAGAACTCAATGCACATTCTTCAAGAGCCATTAGCAACAATCAAGAATCATACTAGAAAACACATAATTCAATAAGCAAAACTAGTAATGGGTATGCTATAGTAATATTCACTGTGCTTCCTACAAGGTTTCATACTTTTTCCTTTTTCTCCTTCCTCTGAGGAATGACCTCCCAAAAATACACCGCCTCCTTGCTATACTCGAGCTCACACCTTTGTATGACCTAAATACCTTTGTGTAATTGTATTTTTTACATCATTAGAAGCATCTTAATGATGTCTTACGAACACACATGACTCACACATGCTAACATAACAACTAGAAGACTATAAAACACTTTACAACACTTAGAATCACTTGAATCACTCTCTTAGGACCATTCACACCTTACAAATATTTGAATTTTCAAACATCCCTTTTTGGAGGGAAAACATATAAGAAGAACAATTTGAATTTACCAACTTCTCCAATGACTTGAAAGGACTCATATGAAGCATATCGAACCTCTGAAGATATTTTGCACTCACATTGACACCAAGGAGCTTGAATTATTGAAATTGAACATTTCTTCATGGATGCTCCTGCATCAGGGTACCAATTCATGTATTCTCCAGAGTAGGTTGGCAGGTCCCTATTCATGAATGATGTAGTTCCCACAGTTAAGGTAATGATCAAGACCATGTGCAAGCTACGAAGCGACATGTTGCTTAGTTGAAGGTGGTACTTTCTCCCATGTTCACACTAAGGGATGGGGGATTGTTATGAAATAACTTATTAGTGCTCCATTATTATAAATGTTAATATTTGAGGTTGTTATGTAAGTTATTGTGGCGAGTTGTTATACAACTCATTATATGGATAATTTACTATATTGTAAGTAAGCTGTTTTAACAACTTACATAGCCATGAGGGAGAGATTTTAAAATAGGGTTTTGTTCCTTGTTTATATGAATTATAATTCCTATATATGTGTGTATCATATTTCTAATGAATAATTACTATTTTTTGAGGTTCAATCTAATCCAAATTTATTAGGAATTTGGAACTATTCTTATGATTTTTTGAGCCTTTTTCTTCTTGATTATCTTGAATAGTCTACGAATTACTCCCTTATAAGACTAGACATGATAGAAATTTTGTGCCGGTTGGTATACTTCAGAGAGTGATATAGTAATCTGCTATTTTATTGTGATCTTCTTGGTTGTCCCAAAGATGTCAGGTCCTTAGTTTGGGTTGTATGAAATTGTTTTTATAGATGATTGTTGTGAAAATATTTCCTATTCAAATGATGCTAGATTTACTAAGATAAATTGTGAATTCAAAATTGTGAATGTTAGAGTTTCTGGAATACTTGAGAGAGCAATATAACAATTTTTTGTTTTTATTGTGATCTTCTTGGTTGTCCCAAAGATGTCAAGTCCTTAGTTTGGGTTGTAAGAAAGTGTTTTTATACATGATTGTTGTGATAGGATTTCCTATTCAAATGCCATTAGACTGGTTAAGATAAATTGTGAATTCAAAATTGTAACTTTTAGAGTTTTGGAGGATGAAGCCATTTGCCCAGGATAAAATCCCTTGACCGGATTTGTTTTCCATGATCAAATTTTGGCCAAATGTTTGAAGATGAGTTTTATATTTTAAAAATAGACTATTGATTAGTCAATAACTAATAACAAATATGATCTATTAACATATGTGTAGGAATTAGTCATTTAAATATACAAACATTAATAAAATTAGATAAATGTCAAAGATCAATTTGCTAAATGTTGTACTCCAAATTTAGATATCTACCATTAATAATCTATTCCAAACAAAAAAACAAAAATATGATAAAGCTAAACCGCCTTTATAGATATTTGCTACATTAATAGAGAGACAACTATCATTTACAATGATACTCCAAAAGAAGGATCTTTGGATAGTGGTAATCCTAATAATGGTATAACATGTCTTGTGTTAAATTGATCACAATCCTTGTTATATTGGGGACACTTTAATTGATGACTCCACGTAAAACAATTTTTCCTGGCAAACATAGGTTAACGAATATAACATATTATAGTGTCAAAAGTAGTGTATGTGGTAAAATGTTATACCCAAATTATACATATAATCCATTAGCAATATCAAGCAATCACAACATTATACACATGATAAAAATGCTAGAAAATATTCAATGATTGCCATAACCACATATAATCCTTATTGTCACTATCATGAGGTCATGGGTCATTCAACAACTTAGATAAAAGATGTCACACCTTAACACTGACACCCATGTTACAGTTAAGTTAAGATTGATGTTAATATAAGGTAAAATAACACACATTGGATTAGCAAGGGAGAATACAAATAGATGTACCTAAGAGAGAACACATTTATAAAATCCAATACCAACAATCCATTTGAGTCCAATGTCAGCAACCTATATCACCTAGTCATTGATGCCCTATGATAGTATAATAATAATTTTGTGAGTGTGTTTAATGAAGAAAACCAAGTCAATATTTAGTCATATAATGGAGACCATGAGTTATTATATACAAGGTTCCTAGGAATATTGGATCTATGCCGCATATACATGATCATACTCTGTGTACACATGATTTAGTTTACGACACAAATCAAGATCATTTATCAAACTTTGATGGTGATACATCTACTACTCCTTGCCCATGACGTGTGATATTTACACCGATCGATACCAAACCTTTACATGATCATCCCATTGACATGATCATGGGTTAACACACTAAACTTAACCTTTATGTTAGCTCAATTACTTAGATTATTGTACATAACTTTTATTTTTGACTTTTTTTCCTTGATTGATCACCGTCCCTTGACTTGATTGATAATCCCTCCATTCTTTTGTTTTGGAATTTTCATTTATATTTGTCTCAACACATTGGATATGTTGCAACTAACCCTCAATCCTTAATTGTTTACCTAGTTCTAGTTATTTATAACAATTACCTAATGATGAAACACACACACACACACACACATGTATTCTCCCAAGGGACCTTGTTACTAGTTCACATTGATTTTTGAGGGAATCCATATATTATCTGGAACCCTCCCTAGTATCTGGGCTTGAAGAAGCTCACAACCTTAAATGGATCCCTTCAATCAAATCATATAGACATGCACCATAAAATTAAAAGAAGGGAGTTTCCTCTAACCCACTATTCTACCATCTACACTAGAGTCCATCGGTTTAACTGAAGATAAGAGTTTCCTAAGGTTTCTTTCAACAAATCAAAGCGAGGAACTCTTCTTATCAAATTAATGCACTTGAGGAAGCCATATAATGTCTTACTAATCTCCAAACATCTTTCAATCTTTTGTTAGCCACTACAAGCAACTCTTTGAAGCCCAAAATTTAAATCTAGAGAGATAAGACGCTCTTTATAAATGCATCACTATCATTCCTTGTAAACTTGCCACTTCTCAACAGGTGTCATGTGATAGATAAATTTCCATTGATGAGTAGTAAGATACATAAATTGTATGGCCAATGATAAAGCCCCAGGGGTTGATGGATTTCCTTGTGAATTCAAACCCCTTGGGACTATATTGGTACGAATATGTACAAATTATATCTTGAATCCTTGCATAATGGATCATTACACATGTTCATTAATAAGAGAAATAATAAGTTCATTCCCAAAGATGGATATTTCATCACTAGCTTGAAAAATTGGATAAAAGGGCACAAAACTCCATCATATGACCAAAATATTATGATATTTCAATCAGATTATTTAAAATAAAATAAAAACCTTGTAAATAATGGTCAAATAAATGTGAAATCGAAATTAGTTGTTAATACGTCACCGCCACCGCCTTCACCTTAGACCTACCTCAAAATTTGCAAGTCTAATCAGAAGATCATCTCTATCACACAAGTTTGTATAATTTAGGTTGTTTGGTAAAAAAGTATCTTTTTTTAATCACTATTAATTGATGTTAGTTATTATGCCATTGCTGTGAATTTTTATGGAAAAGGTAACAACGTAATGTGTTGTCACCCAAAAAGGTAACAAGGCATTATGGTGTTACCTATATTACCATTCATTGTTAATTATTTATAAAAATAACATGCACTGAACACTTTCAAAATTAAATGCACTTTCAATGGAAAATTACATGCATTGTAAAGCACAAAGTATAGGTTCAAACCTAACAAGCGAATGATAGTCAAAAGTTGGAAAGGTAACATTTTAAGACAAGTTTGCAGTCGATGAAATCTAAGAAGAGTGTCGACTATGAACCTATGCGTATTTTGTTAAAGCATTAATTCCACCCATAGTCAATAACGCATTTGACAGTTCACGATTGCACACTTATACAAAAAAAAATTATGCAATTTATAAATTCCCTATGTGTGCAATGTACCACATCATGGATACCACCACTGATCAAATTGATTTCAAGTTGAAGGGTATTTATTCGTCCAAATTTTATGTGATGAAAATTTACAAGAAATATTTGTATTTCAATTGATAAGAGTAAAATAGGAAACACACTTCATAAAAAAATACGTTAAATAAAAGACTGCTCTTTCAAATTTTACATACTTTAAATTCTAGTATGGAGTTGAACCCATAAGATGGACTAATCAAACAAAGTATTCTATGAGACATGATGCATCACATGTATTTGGAGTTGCACAATTCTCATTTTCGACCATTCAAAATAAGTTCAAATCATTATTGGGATTATGACCTTCCATTCAAATAATCAAATATTTAAGGTATTATAATAAACTAATGTAAACATTGAAAATTAAAAGATAACATTGTACTATTTGAAGGCCTAGTAACTTTTTTGGTATGAATCTTGGGGGTTATTATTCTCTGACCAATAAAAAAATCACGATATTATCTTTCCCAATTTCATCCACACCATCAAGATAGTGAGTGTCCTTCCCAATTACAAACATTTACTACAAAATATAAAATTAGATATTTACAAAAACAATATTTTACCATGCAAAATCACACATCTAACTGTAGACACATAAATTTAGTAAGTTATCACTTGATAATGTTAATATTGGATTAATATTTAAATAATGACTTATGCACACATTCCAAGCTTGATTCCCTATTCTAAATCCTATCACATGACTTTCTCTCTTCAATTACACCACTCAGTTCCTCACAAAGTTACTTGCATCATTCCATAACAATATATTACCTCCAAGTGTCATACCCAAAAGTTTACAACACCTCACTTCTTGCCTTTAAACAATTTGATATGAAACTGGAAGTGTAAACAAAAAAGAGGTGTTAGTATGCAAATGTAAACCAAGAAATTAACCAAAATAATTCCTAAACTAACACTTCTAATTGTTACCTTAGATAGAGCAGGATGGAAAGGAAGGAGAATATAATACTTGCATTTACCTACAAGATTGCACAACTCCTCCTTTGATGTGGTGGATTTTCTCTTGGATTGCTTGTTGGATGCTTCAGATTTCGGAGACACTTGGGAAACACCTCCCCTTGATTCTGCTTGGATTTCTTAATGAGGGATGAAGGATTGGATTGAAGGCATGATAGAGTGAAGATTGTGAATGAATTGATAGATTGGATGGATTGATTGAGTAATAAAAATGAAAAAGGTTGATTATGGATTTCTAAGATGTTCTAAGCTATGTTCAAGCTAGCTCTCATGGAGGAGGAGAACTCAATTTATAGTTTGTGGTTGGAGGATTCAATGGATAAGATGAAGCCATGTTGGATTTGAATCAATGGTGGAGAGTAAATGTGAGGATTAGAGGATTCCAGAATGGAGGATTCTAGAAATTTGAATTTAAAATTCATGGAGGGAAGAAGCTTCCATTGAATTAAAAATTCAATGGAAGAAGGTTAGATAGGATTCTATATTTAGAAGCCTCTAGATTGAGAGGTCTGGATATGATTAGGATTAGAGTTAGATTAGGTGAGATAAATGTGATCAGGAGTGAGATTACATAGAAATGTTAGGTGTAGGGATGTGTAGAGTAGGTGGGTAGGTGGGGTGTAGGAATATTAAATTCGTAGAAAATGTTAATAGGGATTATTAGTGGGATAATAAGATATAATAATGAAATAAAAGGGATTAAGGATGAAATGGGATAAAATGATGAATTAAGGGATTTGGAATAAATAATGATAAAGGGTAATAATGGATTAAATAATAATAATAACTAATCTAGTGATTAATTATTATATGGATAATGATGTTGCGGCACAAATTAATTATGATTAAGCATGTCGACATTTTAGATGTCTACATTTTGCTCCTCTTTGAAGTGTTATTGCGGAGCAATGACAATTCAAAGAAAATAAGAGAAGATGTTAGGATGGTGATATGATGCCCCCTTGAGGGGTTAGGCGGGGAAGGAATGAGGTGAGTAACCACTCAAAAAGAGGAGAGACCCAAGTTAGTTGATGAGAGATGATTAGAGGATGAGAAGATTTGAGGATTTGAGGATGAGGATTAGAATATTAGAAGATTAGGAGAGAGGAGATTAGAGGATTATAAGAGTATGAGATTAGAGGATCAAGAGAGAGGAGATTAGAGGATTTAGAAGAGTACGAGATTAGAGGATCAGGAGAGAGGAGATTAGAGGATTTAGAAGAGCAGGAGATTGGAGGATCAAGAGAGAGGAGATTAGAGGATTTATAAGAGTAGGAGATTAGAGGATCAGGAGAGAGGGGATTAGAGGATTAGGAGATATTGAATTTTGGATTTGAGATGCCCCAGTTGACGATGTATGATAAGGGTGAAGATTTGGGATTATTGGATTAGAGGATGTTGGATTTGAAGATGCTAGATGTTGAGATGCCCCAATCGAGGGGGTAGAATTTGAATATTTGACTATGTTGGATGAGAGGATGTTAGAAGATGCCCAAACCAGGGGGTGGGGATTTTGAATGTTGGATGTGAGATGATAAAATTTAGATGGGGATACTGATTGATTAATATTGGATAGGAGGATGAGGAGGTTAGATAGTTAGTTACACGATTATGAGGATTGGGTGTGGATGACGATAAGGTTAAAAGATGATGATAAAGGGGGGGTGTGCTACCATAAAGTGCCCATTGTTATCATCATTAGAAGTTGTGATAAATGTGGCATAGAGCAAAATGCACCAAGATATAAATACTGTGATGACTGCATTTCTAAATTCCCTTATCCTCATATCATTGGACAAATTAATATAAAAAAATGGTCCTCATATCATTGGACAAATTAATATAAAAAAATGGTCCTCATATCATTGGACCATGCAGAATAAAAAAAGTGGCTTCATATCATCAACCAAAATGTAATGCAAACAAACAAGAAAACACACACAAGAAAAAACACATACATTGTACTTTTGTATATTGTTTTATATGAAAGTTTTGATTTTTAGATTTTGGATTGTTTTGATTTTTAGATTTTGGATTGTTGTGATTTTTGGATGTGTTGATTTTTGGATGGTTGAGGATAGGTAAGATGAAAGGATTTAGGGTGGGATAACATATGGGAGGATGCTAAGGGATGTAAGTGGGAATGTGATTTGTTCCTATAAGTCCCAAAGTGTGTTTGGGTAGGATGAGGGAAATTGGATAGGTTGGATAGGATAGGGATGGGTTAATAGGTTAGGATTGGATGGGATGTGGGATGGGAGATAGATAGATAGGATGAGGGATGTGGTATATGATAAGATGGGTGATATGGAATATGATAAGATATGCCCCCAGGTATAGGGAAGATGGATTGAGGGATAGATGTGGGGTGCCCCCAAGTGTAAAGTATGGTGTCTCGTGTGGATGGATGAGCTCGATTTTCCCCCAGGTGTAGGGTTGGATCAGAAGTGAGGGGTATTTAAAAGGGATGATTCCCCTAGCGGATGGTAGTAAGGTTGCCCCCAGTCATGATGATGACATTTGAAAAGGGACATGATGAGGATTGGATGAAAAGGAAAGGATCATCGTCTACCCATAAATATTTGATCCAAGGGAAAAAGGATGTGGATGTGATGGATGGAATGAAAATGAAATCAATGATAAAAAAGATGAGCCTAATGACAGATGTTGTAAGATAAGAGTCAGACTAAAACAAAAGTGTGACAAAGGTCTAAATAATACCTGGAAACATGCAAGCCCTATGTCTTTATGAGATCAAAGTGTGTGTGATTGTGAGGGTTAATTACCGCTTGAAGTGAAGACTTAATGAGTAGTGTGTAGAGAAAAACTAGCCAATGTATAAGGAGTGATTACATAAAGTAGGTTGATGGAAGGTGAACGGAAGGTTAAGCCGTGTATTGCTCTGTTGCCAGCCAGGTGTCCATAGCCCTGATGGAGATACATCTGATTCTTGTCACAACATTGCTCTATTGCCAGCCAGACGTCCATAGCCCTGGTAGAGTTGTTGGAAACACCCGTAGAGATATTATTAAGGTGGATTTTATTAGATATTTTTAATTTTGATATTATTTTTTTGTGCTTTTTGATGTTTGGATTTTTTTGTAGAAATAGGATCCACTCTCTTGAGAACTCTCAAGGGGTTAAGAATCACTATTGGCTTGATGGGGGGATGAAAATGAGTGTGGTGATCACATTGGCTAGAGTGTCAAAATATGCATCCAAGGGTCTTCACCAAAATTTGATTAAGTGTGTGGATTTCCAGGAGGAAAATGGTGCTGGAATGTTGGAGGTAATGATTGACCAAGGTCACACAGTTGTAGTAGGTACTAGTGCCTTACAACATGTGTGAACAAGCTGATCAAGTTTTCAAATGATTGGATTGGAAGAGGATATAAATGGATGTGATGATAAGAGTGGATTAGGTGCAAGGGGATTTGGATGCTGGATGGAAATGTGATGGGTGGGAAGGAAAGAACATCCATGCACCGATGATGAATTATGTGCTCAATCCATTTTTAGGTGTTTGGTATTTATGTGGCGATTAAATGATTTGTGATTGGGTTGAGTGGTTGGATTGGTAGTATCGACAAGAAGAGTGGTAGAAATGGGTTGTGATGGAGTAGTGAGAGGGACATTGTTAGTGTTAGGTTTATATCTTAAGCCTGAATGTCCTAGATTTTGATGAAGAGAGATGGGTTCGTGAATTCCTTGTTCATGGATGCCTAAGGATTTTCCTTGATGTTTCATATTAGTGAACATATTTTTGGCTATAGGATATGAAGTGTATGGGGAAGATGATGTTGTGTGGTCATCATGAGACTGGGGGGTTGTAATTTTATCATTCGCTAAGAGGCTAGACTTAACAAAGTATGGGGGCTGAGATTTGTTTTGATTTTTGGTCGGTGAGGGAAGTTTGGATGTACGATGAGATTTGGATGGATGAAAATGTTTGGATATCGAGTGGGATTTGGATGGTGGATGATGGTTAGGGATAGGATTGGGATGGAAAGGTGGTGGATAAAGAGGTACAAGGATAAGAATTCCTTGGTTAATGAGGTTTTGGACATAAGACCTAAATTGTATGCAACGATTGGTCAAATTTCCATGGGTGCGATGGAAGTCACAATAATAGTGTTCTAGATACCAAGATGGTTTGGGAATGGTTCGATTGTAAGATTTGATTGGGGGATGGATGATCATGTTGAAGGTTTTTATATGATGGAAGATGGTGGTCAAGGATTCTCCTAAAGGAGTGAAGTGGTTTAGGTTAAATGATTTTGGGGGAGTAAGAAGTAATGGTTTGGAGGGAGTATGAAGTAATGGTGTAGGATTAGGTGGTTGATGAGATATTCTGGTCAATTTTTATTTAGGATTTGGATTGGATTGGTTTAGTTTAGAAGATGAAGGGGCTAGATTAGGCCTGGGGTCTGAAGTGGATGATTTGGTCTTGGATGTCAAAGTAGATTTGGTTGAGTTTTGATTGGTTGGAGTAGATGGTTGTGGCTTAGGATTAGATTGTTTGGGATTGATAGATGTATATGAATAGGATGGGGTAGATTTAAATGAATGGGATGGGTGTGATATGGGGGTTATATTAGAGTTGGGTGATGTTGGGGATGAAGGAGATTTGGGAGATGGGTGGGGTGTAGGAACTACACTATATTTATTTGATTTATGAGATGAAGTAGATGAAGGTGGCATAAGAATCATATTGAATTGGGTAGGAGATGAGGTGGGGAGAGGATTGGGATTGAATTTTTGAGTTTTAGGAGTTGTTTCTTAGGAGTCATGTTGGATGTTTTAGGATTGAGGGATGGTGGATTTTAAATAGGAAGTTTCATTCTCAGTCACCCAAAACTCATTTTTTCAAAAATTGATATATTTGTATGGGTTGGTACTTTCTTCAAGGGAAACATATTTATAGAGAGGGGAGGGCTGCCACCATTAATGCAAAATTATACTTATGAACCCCTATATAAGTAAGTTAAATGCACTCATTTACTACCTTGAAAATTTTAAGAGCACTACAAGAAAATATCATTCCAAAGTCACTCTAAACTCTCCCTAAAGCAGAAAAATAATCTAGGAGAAACCCTTACATAGTTTTAAAGCAACTCAACTAGATTTTAGAGTTACTCTTCCCAAACTGGATACTATATAAGTTAAGTCATGCAAATCATGCCAAGCCATTTCCTATATTATCAAGTGATCAAATTTCTGAATTTAGTTGCATCCATATAGATAACACATGTTAGGTGGAGAACTACACTTGGTTTGAGACCTTTTTGGAGTATTACCAACATAGATGGTGTACGGATTGCACTTAAACTCGACAACTAGTCTTTTTGTAGGGTCTTCTACTCATGGTTAGGGTTTGAAGTTATTCAAGTCATATAGAGGGTTATACACATGTGCGACACCCAAGGTATATAAAATTATATTTTAGAGGTTCACATAAGTGGAAGAAGTTATAAAATGCCAAGAACTAGCCGAACTTCCGAACAAGTATATAACCACCAAATGGTTCCATATGCATCTAACAATTTCATCCTAGTAAAGTTTCAACTCCCAGATCTAGAAATGAAGCACTTTTATATTATTTATATTTTTGCATGCTTTTATCTTCATTGGATCAACTTCTTGAGCATCCAATCAACTAATCATATCTCCCTTCCTGCACCTTTTCACATTTAGCACTTGTTTCAATCAATCTACCTTAAAAATTTCTAATATAGGTATATTTTGATATGCAAATTGATATTAAATTAATTAATCTAAATATATGTCTTGTTTCTAACCCTAATCCAAAGTGAAGAATTAAATCAATCTTATATAGAAACTTATTCATTTTCATGATAAAAAATTTGATGAGCCCACTTGTTGATCAATATTTCTAACCCAACCTTCTATTGGAAACCCTATTTTCCCTTATGAATCACCCAAAAATCTTCTATGATATTCTCCTAAAGCCTAAACATCCATTCCCTCAAAACGATTTGGGATACCATCCCTTTAACTAGGTCCATGCCCATTTTCAACTCGAAAAAAAGGATGCATCTTCTTATCCTACATGCCTTTATACTTGGCCTAAATCATCTAATTATTTTGATTTCTAGTTTGAGATCATTCCTGTTACTACCAGGTATTAAAGAGCTTATATGCAACATTTTGCACCCCCCTGTTCATCCTAAGCTTATATTGGGATTTGAGGTGCATGTTATCAATACAAGACAAAGAAAACAATTACTTGGGGGAAATCAACTTACCCTTCCACCACCTTCTACACCTACCTATAGGCCCAATGTTACACCAAAAAATATGATATATTGGATTAATTGAATAATACACTTGCTAAGATATCTATTTTGGAGTTGCTTAAGATATCACCAGTTGAGAAGAACATATTATATGAGGAATTACATTCTACTGTCTCCCTACTGATACTCAATCTTCTTCATTTGCTTCTATCATGGATACATTTAAAAGCATGTATATGATTATGAACTCTAGTCATATAAAGTATCCTCCTAAGCATATACTAGATCAATGCCCACCATTTCTCATTATTGTATAAATACAATGATATAAAATTAAATGGGTATTGATTGATATTGGATCTAGTCTAAATGTTTTCCCTAGCTCTTTAATCCAACATATGTGTATCTCTATGACTTCCATCAATAAGACTGCCACAATTGTTCAAGGATTTGATAATATTACATGATATCCCATTGGTACAATCACTCTAGATGTTTCAATTGGCCCTTCAAAGGTCCCCACTCTATTTCATATTATAGATAATGCTCTTCATTATAATATCCTATTAATATGTCCTTAGATTCATGCTATAAAAGTAGTACCATCTAATTTTTATCAACGTGTAAAATTTATACATGATGGATATAAATACACTATACTATAGATGAGGGACATATGAAATATTGTAAATTTTTCATTTCTACTTCTAATAAACCTATTATTAATTCTTTGACACAACCTAATCCTAAGGATAAGTTAACCACATAAGTAATTGGTGAGTCAACCCTCCTGATAGTATGCATCTTGTTCCGTAACCCAGTAAGCCTCTACCATATACCCAATCAAGCTACACACTGTTTTACCCATAACCATGTAGTCAAATCTGAACAATATAATTCTATATAGTCTACTATATTTTCACCACGTGCGCATGAGGTTATTATAAAATTATCCTTATTAGTTAATACCAAATAATTAAATGGCTTGGTTAGTGATTACTATTATATAAATGATGATACTATAAAAATATCTGATGAATGTTTTTGTAAATTCAATTTTTATCCAATGGATGAGGAAGAATCTATGTTTTATTCTTTATTTACTTCTACTTGCCTTGGGAACTATACACTTAAATCTCCTATGACAGGTACTAAGAGCACCTCTCCTTCTAGAGAATCAACCATTCCTAAAATGATCATGATAGCTTTTGGAACTTGAAATATTATTCATCATGTGTCTCTTTCAACACCCTTGAGTCTAATAAGTGGATAATCTATAATCATAAAGTAAAAAAATCACCCACTATTGCTATGCAACATTCTATTAACACTCTTTATTCTATGCCTTCTCCTAATTCTGTTACTATTTAGGAACATTTATACATGCCACATGAGCTCTTGCATATGTTACTTGATCTTAATTTATTAGTCTTACCTTTTACACACTAATACACTACTAATAAGCTAACTAGGAAACTGTAGACACAAAATCACACAATTGGGTACATTTCTAGTTCCTAAACACATGCTAGCATTCATATGATTCCTAAGAAATAAAAATAGTAATTGACGACTGTCTTTGGCCTCTTTTATATGTTTATTGTTTTATATTTGGTCTTACACACCCTACAACCCAACCAAAATTTTATTGATTTATATTTTATGACTCCAGACACCAGCACCCAGCTAGGACAACAATGCCTAGGTGCCCCTGACTCTTTTCTACCTTACTTGATATTTTTGGGCCTCTTTTATCTTTTGGGCATGTTTTTCACTCATGGGTTGGCCTTCTAGTTATCAATTATGACATTAAAACAAGGGAATCATATAAATACATAGTTATGTGTTCAAAATCAAGGACTAAGCACTAAGCATTACTAGCATCACCTAAGATTGCATCCAAAAGGCACCTAAATCACTCTAAAGCATCCATCTAACATCCATTCAAGGGACAAGGGATGCATCAAATATGCATACACTACATAGGAAGGGGAAGTTCTCTATTCCATCCACACATTCTACTACATTTCTATATTTAGCTATAGCCCGCTATCAAGTACAACTTATACATGGGTATCCTAGGGAAAAATTTCTACACACACTCACTAGAACTACATGGAGTCTGAGATGTAGTGCAACGCTTGGTCGTAAGTTCACTCTCAGGGTGACCGTCGTGATCAGTTTGACTCCCCATATTTCATCTTTATTTTTAGATTTGATGTGGTTTGTGGGTTTTTGTAGGTGAAATTCTGTTTTGCAGGTTAGAGGTACCCTCGGTGATTATTGTGTGACTATAAAGTGATCAAAAGGAAGTAACAACAATGATCTTGTGACACTATAGAAATTAGGTTTTGATCATGTTGGGGTTAGCACACCGGTTGTACAGACAATATATCAGATCTAAGCATACATGCAAATAAAAGTGGATATTCTACTAGAAGAAATATACAAAACAAGAGACATAAATCAACACCAGATTTAACATGGTTCACCCAATGTGGGCTACGTCCACCAAGAAACAAGCCAATCTATTATCCAAAGATTTGAAAAAATATACAATGAAGATTTACAATCTTCCACACCTCTCAGTTGTTTAGTACTTTCTTTCTATCAAGCTTTTGCTTCATCACCAAGAATTCTCTCTCATGAACCTTTTTCAAGTTCTTTCTAATTCTTGTTAATTTACTTACTTCTAAGCCCTAGATTTTATGCTTATATAGTCATTTATAGACTTAGGGCACTTAGCCATGCAATTACAATGAATAAAAATACTTTAATGCTAAAAATAGATCTAATTCCTGAGAGTTAATTAAAACTTCCTCGCACAGGTAACCGATGCCGGTTAGCCCTAACCAATGCCAGTTCCTCCCTTTCCTGACCAATGCCAGGCATACCTAACTGATGCTAGTTCCCCCCTAACCGATGCTGGTTACTGTATTTTCGAGCAAGTTTTTATTGCATGCTAAATTGAAGTAATTGATCTTCACAACTCAACAATCTCCCACTTGGAGATTAATTACTACACCATACCTGTACAACGTCATTCTTGGATCCTTAGCTTTGTTTCTTCCTCTTCAAGTCTCAAACTCAAAGACCAAAAAAAGTGGAGTGTAGCTCCAAATTCTCCTTTGCTAATGGATTCATTAGCATATTTGCAGGGTTCTTGCTCATATGATTTTTTCCAGATTCAATTGTCCATCCTCCAATACCTGCCATATGAAGTGATACCTTAAATGAATGTGTTTTGTTCTCGAATGAAACGTTGAGTCATTTGCCAAATTAATTGCACTATGAATGTCACTAAACAATTTACAATCACTTTGCTCCTTTCCCAACTCTTTCATGAACATATTCATCCATATCATCTCCTTGCTAGCCTAAAAAATTCAACATACTCTGCCTCTGCAATAGACAAAGCCACAACCTTCTACAATCTTGAAATCTAGCTAACTTCCGTTCCACCTACTGTGAAAATATATCTAGTAGTGCTCCTCCTACCATCCAGATCTCCAGCCATATCCAAATCAACATAGCCATGTAATGAAATATTCAAACCTCCACAACATAACTAAATGTTAGATGTCCCTTTCAAATACCTGAGTATCCATTGGACTACTTTCCAATGCTCTTTACATGGATTGGCCATATATCTACTCACAACTCCCACTACATGTGAAATGTTTGGTTTGGTACAAACCATAACATACATGAGACTCCCAACTACTGAAGCATATGGTACTCGTGTCATGTATTTTACCTCCTCATGTGATGAAGGACACTGATCTTTGCTCAACTTGAAGTGTCCAGCCATAGGTGTGCTAACAGGTTTTGCATTCTACATGTTGAACCTTTCTAATACCTTGTAGATATAGTCCTCCTGAGACAAATACAATTTCTTGTTTTTCTGTCTCTATGTATTTACATGCCAATGATTCTTTTTGCAGCTCCTAAATGCTTCATAGAAAATGTGTGAGCTAGCTTTTTCTTAAGCTCACCAATGTCCTGCATACTAGATCTTGCAATAAACATATCATCCACATATAGTAACAAAATAATATAGCTCCCATTTTCAAGCTTCTTGAAATAAACACAATGGTCAGATTCACATCTCAAGTAACCATGCTCATGCATAAAACTATCAAAACTCATGTACCATTGCTTTAGAGCTTGCTTGAGCCCATATAGGTTCTTTTTCAACTAGCACACTAATTTCTCCTTACCCTTGACTTCATACCCAAGCGGCTGCTGCATATAAATCTCTTCATCCAAATCACCATGAAGAAAAACCGTCTTCACATCTAGTTGCTCTAAATGTAAATCTTCTACTGCAACTAAACTCAATATAATACGAATATAAGTCATCTTAATAACAGGAAAAAATATTTCACCAAAGTCAATACCTACTTTCTCTGTAAATCCCTTTACTACAAGCCTTGTCTTATACCTTTTCTATCCACCCTCTTCTTCCTTGATCCTGTAAGTCGACTTGTTCTGTAATGGTCTCTTATCTACTGGCAACTTAACCAAATCCCAAGTTTGGTTCTGTTCCAAGGAGTCCATCTCCTCATCCATGCCATGCTCCCACTGAACGTGAGTCTTATCCTGCATTAATTCTTCAAAGCTATCTGGTTCACCACTATCAGTCAATAATAAATAAAATAGAGAAGGTATAATCTTTTTGGAAGTTTACTTACCTTTTGTGACCTTCTCACAAGAGTTTGGGGTATCAGAAACTCAATCTAGGCATCCTAGAAATTCCTATCCAAATCTAACAGTGACTGACGCTAGTCACCTCTAACCAACGTCAGTTTTGCTAACTGATGCTGGTTTGGATCCTCTGTAACCGATACCAGTTCGTCTAACCGGTTCTAGTCAGGGGTCAACCAACATTGGTTACTTTGTAACCCTGTCGGTAATTATTTTAAATCTGAGAGTTCATTTTCATTTACAAACTTCTCAACTAGTTCATCTTTAGGTACCAAAATTTGATCCCTGTACATTATTTTTTCATTCCATTCAACATCACGACTCCTAATAATTTTAGAATTCTCTAAATCCCAAAAAAGGGATCTGAAATCACTAGATCCATAACCAATGAAAGTGCACCTCTTAGATTTTGAATCCAACTTTTTCCTATTTTCCTTATCAACATGCACAAAAGCTTCTGAACCAAAAAATTTAAGAAAATAAAGATCTACCTCTTTTCCGGTCCTTGCTTCCTATGGTATTCCTCCATCTAGTGAACTTGAAGGCCCACGGTTAATCGAATAAACCACTGTATCAACTGCTTCTACCCAAAACTGTAAGGGCAATCTAGAATGTATCCTCATACTTCTATCACATTCCATGATTGTCCTGTTCATTATTTATGTAACACCATTCTCCTGTGGTGTTCTTGGAACCATTATTTCTCTACGTATCCCATTCACTGAACAATAATAATTGAAAACCTTGCTACAATATTCACCACCATTATCAGATCTAAGGCACTTTAACTTGGAATTTGATTCATTCTCAAAAAGGGCTTTCCATCTTTTAAAAGTCTCAAAAACATCAGATATATGTTTAATACAATAAACCCATACCTTTCTCGTAGCATCATCAATGAAAGTAACATAATACTGGGATCCTCCATGAGAAGCTACCTGACCTGGTCCTTACACATCTAGGTGTACAAGCTCCCATTTATGGTCCTTCTTAGTGGCCCCAAATTTGAGAAATATCACTCTCTTTTTCTTTCCAAAGATATAATGCTCACATAAATCAAGATCTAAATCTTTCAAATCTGATAACTTACCCTTAGCCTTTAAGATCTACATTCCTTTTTGACTCATATGACCCAACTGGTTATGCCACATGCATGCATCTGAATCTAAAGTAGATAATGTAGAAAAGGAATCAGTAATACATGTAGATAAATATAGCATTCCTACCTTCTTACCTCTTGCCATAACAAAGGCACCCTTGGTGACTTTCCAAGAGTCTCTTGTAAAAATAACCATGCAACCAGATTCACTTGGTTGCCCTGCAGAAATAAGATTCCTCCTAAGGCTTTGCATATGCCTCACATTTTTCAATACCTATGTATTTCCATTATTTAATTTTAGATGAACTTCCCTTTTACCAGTAATACTGCAAGGTTCATCATCACGCAAATAAACATGCCCAAAATTGTCCTGGACATAATTTCTGAAATAACCCTTATTAGGGGTTGTATGGAAAGAAGCTTCTGAATCTAAAACCCATGATTCAATTCTACTATCTAAAGAAAGAATAAGAACATCTTGCATTACCTTTGATGCAACAAGATTTACTTCTGTACCTTTATTTGGTTGTTGGTTCTCTTTATCCTTTGACCAACAATCTTTTTTTGCATGTCCTTTCTTTCCACCTTTCCAACAAGTAATTCCCTTACTTCTGGATTTAGATATGCTATCCCTTGACTTTGATTTCCGATTACTTTTACTCTTGGATCTCTCCTTCTGCCTACCCCTACTTTCTACGTTCAAAGCATTTCTAGATGATGATTCGTTCGTACTCTTCCTGCGAATTTCTTCATTCAAGATTATACTAACCACATCATCAAACTTTAAAATATTATTAGCAGATGCTGTATTAATAACAACCATTACCAAGTTGTCCCAACTATCGGGAAAAGAACATAAGAATAAAAGTGCTTTTACTTCATCATCAAATGGTATAGCAACCAATTTTAACTGATTTACAATAGATCAAAAATCATTCAAATGACTAGATGTAGATTCACTTTCATGCATCTTAGAACTAAATAGTTTCTTCATCAAATAAACTTTATTTGAAGCACTAGGTTTTCATATAAATTAGCAAGAGATTTCATTAACTCTGCCGTAGAAGCCGCTTCTATAATAATGGAAGCCACGGATGCTGCCAGGCTCAACCTTATAGATCCCAAAGCCTTTATGTCAAGAATCTTCCATTCTTCACTAGTCATCTTCGTAGGTCTAGACTTCTCATCCAAAGGTAAGTACAAATATATTTGATACAAATAATCCTCAATATGCATCTTCCATAATTGATAATTTCAGCCGTCAAATTTCTCTACCTTGTATTTATTTTCTTCTACCATTGTTGTAGCTCCCTCTCAATCAAAAAACCCTCTGTGAGTAAATATGTCAACACACAAAACCCACAAACAAAGATTTGATACCAGTTGTTGGGGTTAGCACACCGATTGTACAGATAATATATCAGATCTAAGCATAGATGCAAATAAAAGTGGATATTCTACCAGAAGAAATATACAAAACAAGAGACATAAATCAACACCAGATTTAGCGTGGTTCACCCAGTGTGGGCTATGTCTACCAAGAAACAAGCCAATCTATTAGCTAAAGCTTTGAAAAGATATACAATGAAGATTTACAATCTTCCATACCTCTCAGATGTTCAGTACTTTTTTTCTATCAAGCTTTTGATTCATCACCAAGAATTCTCTCTCACGAACCTTTTTCAAGTTCTTTCTAATTCTTGTTAATTCACTTACTTCTAAGCCCTAGCTTTTATGCTTATATAGTTGTTTATAGAGTTAGGGCACTTAGCCATGCGATTACAATGAATAGAAATAATTTAATGCTAAAAATAGATCTAATTCCTGAGAGTTAATTAAAACATCCTCGCATAGCTAACTGAAGCCAGTTATCCCTAACTGCTACCAGTTCCTCCCTTGCCTGATCGATGCCAGTCATACCTGATAGATGTCGGTCCTAGGTGACCAATGCTGGTTCCCCCCTAACCGATGCCAGTTACTATATTTTCCAACAAGTTTCTATTACATGCTAAAATGAAGTAATTGAGCTCCACAACTCAACAAAGCATTTATTTAGTCACATGCACCCAAAATAGGTCATCAGCACCTAGGTTCCCTTGTCTTGTCATGGGCTCCCATGTCCTGCCTTATTCCTGTAGTCCAAAATTTACAGAGAGCAACAATGAAAATCTACCCAATTTGTTCATCACTTCTCCCAGTCCATAAAAGTTCTAGGTTAAGTGAAAATCAACGAAGTCCTCTTTCTCTACCTCTTGCTTAGTGTTTCAAATATTACATCTCAAATTGCTTGTATCATTTATTTATTTCAACATTTATACATCATTTGGTTTAGTAGTGAATCTAAAATATTTATATTTAATTCAAATTAAAGTAAATCATTTGGTGAATCCTATTTGCGATCATACACTTAGATCCTCATTTTGATTATTCTATCCAATTTTATTTTATGTCTCCTCAAATCTCATTGCATGATTTACTTCAAATTCACCCACATTGCAAAGATGTTCTCCAAAAAACCCTAGACATTATGTATCTCCCTCGAGTACGCCACCTGCTAAGATAAGTTCCATTTTTGATTGTTTATTTGATGAATCTATCAGTCCTAATTTTCCATCCCATCAACATATATTAGAGTCAATTCAAGCTTTACATTGTTTATTTCAAGACAAAATTCAAGTTATGGAAACAACGATTACATCTCTTAAAGATGAAATTCAACATCTCAAGGATGCTTCTCAATCCCATGATAGTTATCCTTCTACATCTCATTCTATTCCTATGACTTCTACATGTGCTCATATGAGTGAATCTCAAGTCTTACCATTTCCGACACCTCTCAAGTTTGATCTCAATGTTAAACAACATGATATTATTCCTCAGTTCCTCACTCACCAATTGATCAAATTTCCATTTACTCATTACTATCCTCCTTATCGACTTACAAAATACCAAGGGAACCCATATTGCAATTATCATCGAATTAATGGACATAATGACAATGAATAATTAAGCACCTTGCACATCAAGGTTCTATCTCATTTGCTTCATAATATCCTACTACACATTTAGTTGCTAAATCCTAATGGGATCCTAAATCCAGTCCTTCCATATCTAATGAGCATCATTCCATGATTACTAATGTTCCTCATTTGGTCATTCAAGTGCCGCCTATCTAACGTAGTGTCAGACCATATTCAAAACTATCTACCCCATTATCTCCTCCTACTAAGTCATCTACAACGTTACCAATTCCACCTAAGCAACCAATTATAAAATATATCTATCCCATCCTCCTCTCGTCTTCTACGACATTATCAATCGCAACTAAGCCACAACCATTGAAGGTCTTTCTCTACCCTACGCCACTTCAACATCATTTTGTCAAACAAGCTAATCCTTAGATTGATAGCCAAGACATATTTCAAACTTCGCCACCATGCCATGATCCTTCTCACATTGTCATCATTGGCACAATTTGGGGGCATTGTACTCCCCCCCTTCTAGCACTATCAGTGGTTTTTATCATCTACTATCACACTTAATGCTCCATGCTTCATGACTCATTTTTCTACGCACTTTCAAACCCTTTAATACAAGCATTGTATTGTCATTACCCTATGACACACTCTAGTTCCACAGTTCATAATCGAATGCTGAGGGTATAAATCTGAAATGAACCTCACCAGATTCACTTTTCACACTCTATGCTTCATGATCTATTTATCTAGCACACAATATCAAACCATTTCTAGATGACACACTCTAGTTCTATGGTTCATTCTTGATTATTTAGGGGTATTTTATAAATGAACCTCATCTCATACAAATCCGCTGGGGGGCATGTTGCTCCTATCACATTCACATTGCATACCATTCCATCCCACTCATACACTACATATTGCATATCTTGGTTGCACTTAATCTTACTTGCTTATACTAGTTTCATGATGCACTTTGCTTATTATGGTAGTCAAATACTCAATATGTCATTATATTTATCATATACACATGTGCATTCACTTGGTGTCTAGTTGTGAATGTAGATATCTTACAGGTCCTTACACAATATAATAATGCTTGGCACTGTACCTCTTACCAATCCCACCGAGGCTCCTGGGGGCATCTACTTTCTCACACATCGCAGGTGCTATAATTTCATCATATGCTACTTTTTATTATTACTAGCACACTACTTTACACTGATATATACATGATTTGACATACTTTTTATCTTTCTAACATGCTAATGGGTGCTTCATGTGCAACATTTTCCTTACAAGAATATATGCCACCATAGTTGTCTGTTACATTTTTCTTGCTATTGTTTGACATTGTATGATATTGTTTGAGGGCTATGCCCTATTGCTTCTCTGATCACTATTTTCTTTTGGTTGCTTCGGCCCTAATTGTCTTGTGAAATTATGAATGATGTCCCATGTTTGAAACCCACTTTTTGTGGTTCACTTTGTTCGCACACTTGCTTGATTACATTGTCTCCTTCTGTATGTTATCTACCTTTTATACTAACACATATAACTAGCCACTTTTTTTGAACATGCCTTGGTTTCTACCATGCACATTCCCTACCCCTTACTGGTATCAGTTTCAGATCAATAGTCTATCCTCTCTTTTGGGCCACACACTCCTACAATAGATGCATGTGCCCCAAACGAGGGAGGCATACATTGAGTGAATAAGTCACCCCATACAAAACTCAAAGCTACAACATAAAATGGTACAGTACAAAATCAAAAAAGAGATACAACCATAGAACTACCCAGAACCTGACTTGGGTCCTCAGCACAACACAAACATAAATGCCCAAAACCATACACTAATGCATGGGAACTCCCGACCTCTCCTAGGCGCTAATGTCCCAAGGGAAGTTATAATCGGTTTCTCAGATCAACACAATCTACATAATTCTTTAGAGTATTTTTGTAGTTATAGGCACATTCCTCTAGCAAAAATATGCATGCAATCTCCTACAATCAATTTCAATTAGAATAATCAATACAATCAGAACTAATTCAGGAAAACAAAAACAAAATAGGGACACACCATATGTAGTGGTGCTTATTAGGTAGAGTCATGGAAGGAGAGTAAAACTAGACCTCTCTCCCCAACACTTTATCTTTGGCATGAGATTGCCCAAAAAACTCACATTTGGCATGAGATCACCCAAAAAAATCACTCTTGGCATGATATCGCACAAAAAATTACACTCGGCGTGAGATCGCTAAATTTTTTTCTCTTCACAACATTTTCAGGTCATTTTTCTATCCTTTACGCTCTTCTACATCAGGTGCACACTTTCCTTTACTATTAATTTTACACACTTTTACACACTTTTGCATACTTCACTCAAATTTATCATATACAGGACTTTGACTACATTCTTGCTCTTTTTTTTTACAGGTTTGTCCTTATAATAAGCAATAAAAACAATCACAACAACAAGCACAAGACCACACACCACACACACACTTCACCCTTAGGGTCACTTTTCCTTTTCTAGTCTCCATGCTTTGCTTTGCATCATTCCACACTTCACTTGTCCAATCAGTATGCTTTTTGACACACACTCTACATGAACACAAGGTAAACATCTCTTATCTACTTTATGCTATCAAGTATTCACTCAAAAATATAAAGTGGGGGAAAACGTAGACACAAAATCACACACTTGAGTACATTTCTAGGTCCTAAACACATGATAGTATTCATATGATTCCTAAGCAAGAAAAAAAGTAATTGACGACTGTCTTTGGCCTATTTTATGTGTTTGTTGTTTTCTATTTGGTCTTACACACCCTACAACACAATCAATATTTTACTTATTCATCTTTTATGACTCTAGAAACTAGTGGCCAACTAGGACATTATCTCCTAGGAACCCTTGTCCCCTCTAGGAGCCCTTGACCCTTTTCTACCTTACTCACTCTTTTTGGGCATATTTTTCACTTATGCATCAACCTCCTAGTTTTCAATTATGAAATTAAAACAAGGGAACTGTTGGAGCTAAAAATTACACCCGTCCCAGATCAGGATGAATTGGGGCTTTGAGGTAATGTGGGACTATCTCCAAGTTATGGGACTTGCACTTGAGACCAAACTCCAAAGAAGGCCGACTTCCTCTACCTATTTCTACTGCTAAAAATACTCCTACGAAGGGAAATGCAACTACCTATCACTACTCTTTGATTCCAAGGGACTAGGTTGAGAAGGAGATGCATGAAAGGGAAACCTATACTAAGGGGAGGTGATACCAGAAAGAGGGGGAAGGAAAAACTTGGCTGAGTAAAAATGAAGGAGAAAACACGCATAGAGGGCGGTAAACTATGTGATAGTATGAAACACATGCACACAATAATTTTCATGGAGCACAATAAAAAATCCCTGCAAGAGATATAAAATATGCACAAAAAATAAAAAATGAAAAATAAGGAAAAAGACATGAGAAACTCAAACCACAACAAAGAATAGCCACAAAATACAAATTTGTTGCTCTTAAGAGATGCATAATCAATTAAAATGATGAAAGAGGAAAGGATATACATACAAACGGCTCAGATTTGAGGCCTGTAACTCAAAATGCAAGAGAACAAGGATCTGAACTATTCCCTTAGCAAACCAAAAGAGTCCAACCCTTTACAATGATCATTTCTCTAAAATTTATAGAAAAAAAGGGAAGAAGGAAGGGGAGAAAGAGAGGGAAACTTAAATTCAAACTTCCAACCACTAACAACAAGCAATAAATTCTTGCAAATCCACATGCAATGCTGTCAGATGTGCCTTCTCATGTCTATTTTTCTTATGGAAGAAGAAAGGAGACCAAATCTGAAGAAATCTGGGTGGTTGAGTTGACTGGGTGTGTGTATTAATGGGTTGAATGGCATTTCCCTATTTTCCGCAAACCAAATCATGCCAAAATATGATTTTTAATAGCCTAGAGTGTAGCCCATGTTATCATCTTTCCAACAAGACCAGACACATGGGAATATGATCTTTGTAGCAAAATTTATGATGATATGAAGATATGCAGTATAAGATGAACAAGCAAGACACGTGGCGTGCTATGACTAGCTGAAATAATCGGTTGTGTTTACTTATTTTTTCTTTTCTGCTATGTGTCATGCATTCATTTGATGTGATGATTTGGCGTGTAGCTGGAATGTTTCGATAGGTTGTGTGCCACACACTTAATTTGATTGATTGAAACATGGTGCTTGATGACGTGCACGAACAATTGTGCTTGGCATGCGTGAAGAAGTGCAACCAAGAAAAATTTCCAAGGTGTAAGACCAAGATTGTGCATAACCTAGAAACTTGATGTCAGATCCAACATGAAACTATAAGTTATCTAAATAGCTAGGGAGGTTATTTTGGACAACAATTTGGAAAATTTTGGGGCCATCTTCCTGCTAGATTAAAGAGATCAGTAGCCTTAGAAGCATCCATTAGGTATGGAGTTAGCCTAAAAAACATGTTCTAATCTACATTTTGAAGAAACACCCCTAAAATCACTTGAAGTACTATTTGAAATATGAATGAAACTACTACTCTTATATGAAGATTTTCCAAGTTGAATTTATGAAAGAGGAAAATTGTACACAAACTGCTGGGCGCAATCTAAACCATTAGAAGACCCCTTAACTGAATTTCCATCCTAGAAGCAACAAAAGAGTGCATGCAAGGGAGTGTGGAGAGGAAATAACTATGTACAAAAAAGACAACATGCGCAGAGCGCACTTGGAGGTATTGAAACTACTCTAATATATACATGATGCAGAAGAACCACTTAATGAAAAATCTTGAGATAAATCCCATTTACTAGGATTGTTAACATATTTCCATCAAGGCGAGACAACTTCAAATGACACCCTAGTTTAGCTCTGTCAGCATCCCATTTTAAGACCAGATCACCCACTCTAAAATATTGAGGCCTAGCCTTTCTGTCAAACCATTTTTTGGTTTCTTTTTGATACTATTCTAATAACTTGTCCATGACAGAGTTCTTTAATTCTTCAAGCTTAACTAACTCCACCATTTTGATTTATTTTTGGTCTGTGCCCTCAAACTCCAGCTGTTGAGATAGCAATAACGAAGGAAATTCAAGTGACAAAGGAAGTCTATCCTCCTTATCATAAACTAATTTATAAGGTAAAGTACCTATCACCTTCTTCACCATGATTCTATCTACCCAGAGCGCGTGTGCAAACTTTGCATGCCACTGCCTCTGGGTGATGTCCATTGTCTGTTTCATGATTTTGATCAAGTTCTTGTTGGTAGAATTTTCCAAGTCATTTCCCTTAGGGTAATATTTGGAAGAAATATTCAAATAAATTCCAAGGCATAGAGCCCAATCAGAAATTCTTATACCAAGGAAGGCTTTTGCATTATCAGAGATAATGATCTAAGGAACACCAAACCTTGTTATAATTCCCTCGAAAAAGTCACTGATGATTAATTCAGTTGATTCCTTGAGTGTGAAATATTATGTCCATCTAGTGAAGTAATCCATAGTTGTCAATACCCATTTATGGCTAGTGCTTGAAGGCAAGTTGATCATGCCGATGAAATCCAGACCCTATTGTGCAAAAGACTATTTCACTTGGATTGGTCAAAGGGGAAGCACAACTAATTTCTTCTTTCTTGTGAAGAAAGTGCATTATTTTTATTTCATGACCCACTTGTGTGTATATGTAAATCCCAGAAGTATCTTGCCTTAATGATCTTTGTTGCTATTTCTTTGGCAGAGAAGTGTCTGTACACACTCAAATTTACATGGTGCTACATTGTTGGAACATGTCAAATCCCCGATGATGATAACTATCAATTCCAATGATGTTCAATTCCAATTTCCTATCTTGCAGCATGTTCTTATAGCTCATTATGCTTTACTTATCTTTTCCTATATTTTTCCTACTTTTCCTTAGTGTACAATTTTTTCTTAGCCTTCTGGCCTTTAGTTAGAGAACCGTGCCAACGGTTACGCAACCGTTGGTCTACACTAAGTGGCAGTTACACAACCACCATGGTGGTTGCGTAACTGCCAGTATGCGTAGACCAGCAGTTCCATGCATATTTAATTGAGCTTTGTCAATGTGTTTTAAAGGTGTGTTACCTTCTTCAAACTCATCTTTTGCACATGTTTCTTGAAAAAAATGGCTTTTCTTGAGCTTAGTAGATGCATACAAACTTCTCCTTCCCTAATTATTATTCTTATTAAGTTAATTTCCCCTTCTTTGAGTGATGTGAAACTTCATTGTTGCCAAGTGGGCTGGACAACTTCTCTACCATTTTTCTATAAGAACCAAGCTTCTTCCCGAAGCGTAGATTGGAGTTATTTGGAATTACATTGTTATGTTGTTGGAATCCTGCAAATAAGTACACAAATAAACCAATTCTTTCACCTTGTTACTCTCTTTATCGCATTGCTACCAGGCTACCTGCAAACCAGCCAGCTCTAACACTTTTCCATTCTTTCTGTACACTTTCCAGCATAGTTCCTTGGACACGTTTGGAAACTCATTGGAAAATAAGATGAGGAGATATAAAAAGGAACGAACAACATTGTATTTGGCTCTGTACAACATTTTCAGGTTGGAAGTGTCATTAAATTCCTAGAAGTTTCTTTTTATTTATTTAGATAGATTCAAAGCTATAATCTCTTAGATACATTCTTTTATAAAGGTACAATTATAGTAGCATTTACAGTAGTTTCCATTTGCAAAGCTTCCATTGAATATTTATTCTCACCTCATCCCTATGGATTTTCCTGGGAAGAATTCAGAGGAGATTCTTGTCACAATGTGTTGTTAATTCTTCACAGTTTATTTACCTATAGTTTTATATTTCTTCGTTTAGAAGGCTTATGTTTTATTGGGTAGGCTTCAGGGGAAGAATTTCTTCGGAGAAGCTTTTCATTCTTCCCATGATTTTGAGGTAGATCTAGAAGAAGCAATATCCACAATTAAAAATTAGGAAAACCTTTTTTTTTATTAGATTAGATTAAATCCTCTACAATAAGGAAATAACCACATCCAGCTATTTCACTATTTAGTTTAATTTGTTTTAGAATAGAAGTAATTCCATTTAATTAGAGGAAGTTGTTTTGTCTGTGCACATTTCTTTTATTTTCCAGCAAACACAAAATTCCAAAAACATTAGCTTAACTTAGTTAGTTTGCTTTTATTTTTTTTATTCCCTTTTGTTAAAATCGTTGAAAAACTACAAAAACAAATAGATTAGATTTAATTTCTTTACTTCAATTAATTAGATTTCATTTGTTCGATTAAATAGTTACACATAAATTTAACTAGATTCAAGGAGCGTAATCGAATTGATTTAATTTAAATTTTCTTGTCTTCATTTTTTTTTAATTTAGGGACATAGAGTTAATTAGAAAGGAGGGTAAGTGCACCAAGTTGGGGGACAATTAAGTGGACATCAAATCCTGAATTTTACATTAAAAACAACAAAACATCAAATTTAGTCTTCCGCGGACTTGAACCATGCCGAAAAGTAAAAACTATGTCATAAAAATGGTACCATTGTGTAGGGGAGACTATTAGCTTTGTAGAAATACTGATTTTAAAGTGAATAGAAGAGGATAAATATCATTTTATAATTTTTTACTAATAGTAGGTCTTTAAGACACTTTTTCCTGTGAATGTTTATGTCTACGTTTAAGACTGAAAAATTTGTTTCACTTATCATAATGTGATAAAAATTATACCATCCCAACCGTGGTGAAATTATATACATGTTCAAAAAAAAAATTATTTGATTTCAATATTTTTTTATGAAGTTATGGCGGGCAAACGGAAAGTGCTCTGTTTTCTTTATGTTTTCATACCACTTTCACGGAAAAAATCATAAAAAATAAAATATTACTCAAAAAAATACAAAATAAAATCCATCCCAAGATAGATAGTGGAATATAACTTCTCACCAAAGGAAAATAATATATATCAATTTTTGGTCATCCAAATTGTGGGCAAACGGACTATAATCTTATCAGCGTTTTTAAAAAAAAATACCAAGTCATTGAATTTTGAGTGTTTAATATAGCTAATCTTGTCCATTTTTTACAAAAATTAGTATTTTAGAAACTAGATTCTGGATGCTACAATTCATATTAATATAATTTTTTCTAATTTTGAGTGTATGTATTTCTAATAATCCCTACAAGTTGATATTATGTTGTTATTTGCAATATGATGTCCACGGATGACCCTATATTTGTCCATCAACTTCCTGCACTTACCCAGGAATTAACACAACTCCCTACGTATCCTTAGTTGGATTAGGTTTCCTAAACATTGACCTTTACCTCTTGCAAATTATTTTGCATTTTATTTGTTTATACATTCACATGACCATCCAAGGCCCTAAACAACCCAAATATTTAGTGTGTGACCAAAGAGTGCCATAACCAAACATAACTGCACAGTTGACAAATATTGACTAGGGCCTCAGACACCTTGTTTTTCAGACCACCCCAGCTCCGCCAATTATTATCTCACATTGATGTCTTTGAACATCAAGGTGGATAGTGCTTACAAGTTCTAGCACAATCAGCCTGGTTGAGATTTTATTATGTGATCCATAAATTCTTCCTTCCCATACATCTCTTTTCACACCTCCATGACCTTGTCTATATATTTCTACGCAGTAGATGCATGACGATTCCCACGTATCCCATAGCCCATTCGAGGAATATTTGGTAATTCTGATATTGACCGAAACCTTCGTACAACCATTATCCTTGACTATTCCATATCACCCACACAAGTTAGACAAAATTTCATTTCCTTAGAAGAGCACATTCCCGTAGTGCCCGTAACCTACATTCATTTTCCTTGATCTACCCATTCACCTATTTTGCCTATTCTTCCTAGTTATCCATTCCATAGCCATATTTCCATATCATATTGACTTTTTTGCCACGACCTCGGGAGGTCAAGTGCGTCTTAGAGTCATGTGTTTATTCTTAGACGTACAACATTGGTGAACCTGATGTGAAGGACTAGTTCCTTTTCGTTTCCTCCGTGTCTTCCTTCTTTCATCCATCCTTCTCCTCTCCCATTATTCTATGGGTGTTTATACACCTCCCAAATATGTCAGGTCAGAAATATGGCAAGACCATTTTGGGTCTTTAAGCGTATTATTACCATATGGGTATGTAACAGTCGTCCTCATTGTCAGGGTAGGCTAATAATTACTCATCTAGTTTACCTTCACCTCACACTCCTCTTCCTCAAGGTGCTAAAAATGGTTCACTTGTTAGGATTGAGGAGATTTATCAACCTATCTATAGCCCGCAACCAGAGTTCTCACACTCAAATAACATGACATTAATGGGAGAAAAAGGGTCTTATACACACATTTTGTGTAAACTTCAAATCAACATGCAGTTGGATGCGTTTTCTTCCTACCTTTTTTCTAATGATGAAATTCTAACACACTTCGTCTGAAGCGATGAGTATCTTAACGCAATAGACCAGTCCTTGGACATGATGCAAAGGTATACTAATGTTCTTCTTCAGAACATCATTGTTACCCGTCCTCTTATAACAAAAAATTCATCCAAAGAGGGGTGGCTGTATGTACCCAAAATTGTAAGGTACTGTACTGCGGAACAGCGTAATAAGTGCCCCAATGATGATGCAGGTCTCTTCGCAAGGTGTTCGGGGTCCAGAAAAGCTCTCCGAATATGCGTTAACATCCCGCATACCCCGCTTAGCCCCCGCGTGCTTTGTTTTCCCCTTTTTCCCTCTTTTCTTGCCCCTTTTCTCTTTAGTAACGAAACCGCCGCCCTGACTGGGCGGCGGTCCTGTAACCGCCGCCCTGAACAGGGCGGCGGTCCTATAAACACCACCATGAGCAGGGCGGCGGTCCTTTACGCGTTTTCCAGAATGTTCTTTTGACGCGACTCGCATGAAATATCAGCGTTTCACCAGCTTTCCTTGCCGACTTAAGCTTGCATTTATGTTTTTGGTCCCCTGGAATAGTGTTTTTCCTTTGTTTATTGTTTAGGAGTTCAGTTTGATTTTGATCTTTGGGTGATTGAATTCCTATAAATGAGTTACTTGTGCTCAAGCAAATGGCCCTGAAGTTTGCCTCTGAATTTCTCTTTGCTGTAGATTTAATTTTCATTGTTGCTTAGAGTTCTTAGTTCAGTTCTTTGCATGCTTAGTTAGCATTGTCCAGCTGTTGGTAAGCCACATATCCAGCTTGTGCAAACAGTGTTGCTGTTCTATCTAATCCATTAGAAGTAGAATAGCTTAGGAAGCCATTAAAGTTGCAGGTTTTGCTCTTCAAACAGGATAGTTTCAGGTTCTGGACGCATTATGTTGCATGATTCGTAAAATCCCGCTAGGAATTGCATAAGCCAAGCTCTGTACTCTTGCGCTATCCCTCTCCTACTCGCATTTTCAGTCTGCATTCTGAGTCGTCCTTGTCCCAATATCTATTTCTATCGATGCTGGCATTACACGCTTTTCTGGATCCACGTGAACACGAAAGAACGAGGAGATCATACTGAGGGGACAGGATCACACACACCATCAGATTCGCCACTGTTCTGCGGAATCCAGGTTCTAAGCTTTCAAAGTTCTAGTTAGAATCATATCAAATAGAGTAGTTAACCGCTTTATTTCAGTAAATTCTATTCTCGATATTGCCAGGGAAGCTGTGGGGATTGATAGTTTCTGAGAAACTATGATTCACTCCTCACTTCTGAGGTAGGATCGAGAATCCTGCAAATAGATTAGTTATTTCATTGTTTAGAATAGATATACAAACTACACAGACAAATAGCTACACTCGGCTATTTTGTTTGTTTTAAATTATTAGTTTAGTTGTCAATTCTAAATATTTTAAATAGCTGCTTTCTTAAATTCTTATAAATCATCAAAAAAATACAAAAAAGAAGTCATATATGCTTAAATATATTTCGTATACTTAGAGTTCACTTTATTACAGTTTGTTTATATTATTGCGTTTGTATGACAATTACGGGACCTAGGGAGCCCAGAGAATACGTTTTCGAGCCAATCGTGCCTCAGCCCAATCTCATAACAGAAATAACTGATATTGACCAGAATCTTAGAATCCAAGTCTTCCAAACAACAGCAGACTTCCAGCAGATCAGATCTCAGTTAGAAGGATTAAACATAGAAGACGACCAAGCACATACGTTTTGGTCAAATCAGCCAAACTACAGACTACCCTAGAAAAACATCTATATGACTGTAGAAGGGTTTGAAAGAGAACAAACATTTGGGTGTGACCCTTTAGTTCCACAACCAGACGTAGGAGACACCATCACAGACATAGATACCGGCCTAAGAATCCAGGTTGCAAGAACGCCTGTGAGGTATTCTGAGAAGATCACACAACTGTTGATTCTAAACATAGAAGCTGAGAAAGCGTATGATTATTGGATACTAGGGATCAGGACTTGACTCCACGCATGACCATAGCTGGCCCACAACAACCATGAACCTATGGTTGTGACCCACAGATCCCGCAACCCAACGAATCCATAAGAGAATTAGATATAGATACTGGCCTACGCACACTAGTATTTCAGTCTACTCCACTTCCACCTATTATCATCGAACAATTGTCCTTACTAGATATAGCGGCTAACGAAGCTAGAGAATTCTGGACTAGGCCAGAGAATCGTCCATAGAGTCAATTGTTTCCACCATCCACCATATGACCTTATCTGGAGACATACACGAAACTATCCCAGGTCATTTCCCACGTATTCCACAACCCATAGATCGAATCACGCCAGAGCTCGATATTGATTAGAGCCTTCGAACGGTCATCCTTGCCGATCGATCTATCACACCAGTCCAGGTTAGAAGGGCCTTCTTTGCCTTAGATTCACAAATTCCACTAGTGCGTGTCGAAGACATCAGACTGCCTAACTAGTCTGTCTGTATACCACGCATATTCCATCCCCACCGGCTGTCTCGGCACGACCTCGGGAGGTCGGGTATGCGGAAGAGTTACCTGTAGATTCCCACGCTCGCTTGTCACTTTTTCGGCGTACAAAATTGGTGAACCTGACGTGAAGCAAACAAAAAGTAGTGAAGCTGACGTAAACTTCCCACTTTCTCGTTCGGAGTCATAGTATCACGTATTCTTTCACAAATCACCTTCGCTCCTTACCATTATTCTGCGGGTATTCATATACCCCCCGAATATGTCGGGGTTCGATGCATATGGCAGACCCCTTTTGGGTCTCGAGGCATACTATGCCCAACAGAACAGACAATCATCACCCTCACTCTCAGTATGGGGCGACAATTATTCAACTAATCAGTTGTCAACACAAACCCCAAGAATCAGATATAACTCGTCTTTTCAAACGGGGGAGTTAGATCAACCTCCTCGAACCCAACAAACAGAGCCTTCAGGTTCGAACAATATGACGTTTACCGGAGAATCTGGTTCGTCTCCTCAGATGCTACTTAGACCACAAATTAGTAGACAATCAGACCCGTATCTGGTCTTAGATGATGAACGGTCAATACGTTATCCTAGGAGTGAACAACATTCTCGGGGTATGTACCCACCTATAGGAGGTTTACAAATACAACCCGAGGTCTCTTTTCAAGAAAATACCTCTATGCCACTGCATATAGGAAATACTCTCGGAGAAACTTGGCAAGATAGCGATCAGTTCATGACAGGATATCACATGCCTATACAACACCAGGGTATACAACAAACGCCGCTCAGGCAAAGCACCGTGACTTCACCAAATGAATTCATTTCAACGTTAGTAGAAAAAGTGAGAGGGTTAGAACTTGCTCAAGCAAGTCAAAATTCTTCGTTCATTCAAGTAGGGAGTTCCAACCCGCCATACCACCCTGGCCAGGTAGATCTCCTCACAGGAGTAGGCACGTTGGGCATGCCGCCTCACTATCCACAACAAACGCCAACAAGGCCTGTCATCTCTAACACTATTCCTCCCGGTCTAGTATCAAGTAACCCATTACTAGACAATACCCCGTCATACTTAAACATGTACTCCAAATCACCGCAAGGAGATATGTTCTCCTCTCCTGGCATGTTTTCTCAAACACAGGGACTTCCCTATGCCCCTACCAATGCATACGTTGCACCGTATCAACAACCCATCCCACCACCACTCCCTCAGCAACCACCATCAATGGTTGAAACATATGCGATAGGGACTTACTCAGAATATTTAAAAGAGCCCTTAGATTTCGCCATACGAAGCGTCATGCTTCCAAGACCCCTTCCCGATTTACCCAAGTTCAAAGGCGAGGGAGATCCAAACGTGCATATCAAGGCTTACGCTACAGCCATACGAGAATTACTCCCTTGGGATGGGGTTGTTGCTAAAATATTCCCCAAAACTTTGGAGGGCATCGCCCTCGATTGGTATTATAGAATACCTGAGGCTTCCATACATTCATTTAAACAACTTGTGTCTGAGTTCATCAAGGCCTTCGACATGAACAAACTGCTAAGGATAGGAATCAGGGAATTCTTGCACATCAAACAAGAACACAACGAATCTGTCGCCCATTTCATCCAAAGGTGGCGCACAGTTCTTTATTCTTCAGCAAGTGCTCCAAACATGGATCAAATGGAACTATGCGATTTATTCCTTCATTCTCTCAGCAGAGAGGTGAAAGAAGAAGTCCAGAAGTTCCCATTAAGAACTTACGATGAAGTACTTGAGAGCGCTCTTCGAATAGACCAAGCAGCGATAGATAGTGGTCGTAAGACATATGGAGCAAATGGGAGGTTAATCACCCCCAATCAGAATGCTACAAATTATCCCACTACCACAAACGTTAATCAAGGACCCAAAATCCTTAACAAAAATCGGGGTGTAACAACGGATGGAGTAACCGACCAGCCCAAGAAGGTAAATGTTGTCAATACTCCATCATAAACAAACAACCAACGAAACAACAACTTTACCCCGACAATCAATACAGTGGATTTTAACCATCCACAACAACAACAACAACGGCGAAATCCCATACAAGGGCCAAGTCAAAACTCATTTGGTTATCAAAACCAAAGCCAGAAACAACAAATGCAAAATTTTAATCCTAATAGGTAACAGTTTGATCAGAATTTTAGGCCACAATATACACCAAACCAACAAAACAGGAATTACAATCCCAATTCTTATTGTGGTTTCCACAAAATTCGGGGTCATGATACTAGAACGTGTCGTGACTACAATAAATTCATGCAACGTTTACCAGAAGAACAAAGACAGTTCTTCACAGATTTTTTTTTGGCAGATCCCGTATCATCACCACCAAACACGCTAGCAGGGGCAGTTTCCCCTCAGAATGCTCCTCTCAAGATCTTTAACGATCCACTCCCAAATCATGATAGCAATAGGCTGAATCCAACTGGAACAAACAAAAGTGCAATGACAGGAAACAATGATCACGAAGCCTCGACTTCATTAAATCCATCAGTTGCACCATAGTTAGGAAGTCAACCGAGACCCAAGATAGTCAGTTTGGTAGAATTAGACGCTGAACTACCTATCGAAGCTATAACAAGAACGCGAGAATATTTCTCTCAACCGAGCCCAAGTCATCTGCCAGAAACAGATAAGAGTCAGCAAATAGTAGAAAAACCCGTATGGGTGCTTACGATTTAATTAATGATCTAACAAAAACCTTCTCGCACATTTCATTCTTGGATTTACTAAAGAACTCTCCTCCTCACAGAGCTGCTCTTTTAGAAGCATTAGGTCTAGGTCATCTAATTAACATCACTCCACCTCCTGAAACACAAGTAAATCACGTAGATTTTGATATCCACCCTCCGGGGCAGCCGGACAAGGATGTCGAATTCATATTCGAAATAAGTAAAATGCCCACAGATGCTGAGATCGCACGCCGAGGTGATCCAGCCTTACACTTACAAGTATGGGTTTATAATAACTATGTAAAACGGGCAATGGTTGACGATGGGGCCGCAGTTAACATAGTCCCTTTCTCTTTCCTCCAAAAACTTGGATATGGGGAAACAAACTGTTCCACCACTCGAAATACATTGAGAGGCTATGATAGCCTTAACGCCACCTTGATAGGAACTATAATATTGCCGGTCACCTTAGGGCCCAAAACAATCCTGACTGAGTTTTATATTATAGATCGGGAAACTAATTATAATATGATACTCGGCCGACCATGGATACACCGAATGAAGGCAATCCCTTCTACATTATTTCAAGAAGTAATATTCTTGCATCTAGGAAAGGTATTTGTAGCCAAAGGTGATCCAAAACCTTTCGATTTGCACCTAGCTGATTTAAAGAAAAGACCAGGGGTGCACTCAGAATTTGAACTTCCAACAAACCAACTTAATAAACCCACTGACCCAAAACCAGAGGAAAAGTTGGTACCTACGACGGATCTTGAAACTATCAGCATAGCCAAAACAATCCCAACCCCCAAAGATAAAACTAAAGAAACAGTATCGTTAGGGACTACTGCAAAAATCGTTGAGTTAATAGAACAAGATTCACCAATGTTCTTACCATTTGATTCAGTAGGTATAGGATATTCCCTAGGTGTTGGTTCCCTTCCAGCAGAGGACCTCTGTATGGTAGAAGTAGAGTGCGCAAACAGCAGATGCCCCAACATCTATACTCCCGACTAAGTATTGGACTCTCCATTTCGATGGAGCTAAATGTCATTATGGAGCAGGGGCAGGTATAATTCTTACTTCGCCCGAAGAGAAAGTCCTCCCATTTGCCTTTAAGTTAAACTTTGAATGCACAAACAACGACGCTGAGTACGAAGCCCTCCTCCTTGGCCTCACCTTAGCCAAAAGAATTGGTGTTAACAACATTAGAGTCTTAGGAGACTCGCAATTAGTGGCAAACCAAGTTTCTGAGGTATACGAAACCAAAGCCGAACACTTGCAGCTTTACAAAGAAGCCGTATTAAATTTAAGCAAGGCATTTAACTTCATATCCATTGAAGCAATCCCGCGAGAGAAAAATCTTCTCGCCGATTCAATAGCAACTTCAGCATCACGTTTTTACTCCAAGTAATGAGTTAGAAGATACCCATTTCACGGTGTCCATTCGTGATGAACCATTGATAAAAATAACGACAAATCCCCTTTCAAGCGGAAGTGAATCTACCACCCCAGACCATGGCGATAATAATATGGCCACTTTGGAATACTTAAACGCCTATGCGGCATTACATCTCTCCTATCATATGCTAGATTTGTCCTTAATTCCACATTCGTCTTCCTACTTCGGGAATCCCATGATGGATCTCCCCTCACAAATAGAACCTAGCATATACGCAGTAGAAAATGGGGAGGATTTGGATTTACCTCCAGCACCACCTGAGTTCGAAGAGGGTAACGCCTCTTTGATCGAGGAGACAATCGATGTCAACATCGGGACAGAAGATGAACCGAGAATATTGAAACTAGGTTCTTCGTTAACCCCAGAAGAAGTGGAAATACATACTCAAATCCTCAAAGAACATCAGAAGGCATTTGCATTTAATTATAAGGAGATGATAGGAGTCGCACCCCACATTGCGGTGCACAACCTTGTCACTAAATCAGATGCAAAGCCAATTAAACAAAAATCAAGACCCATGAAGCCCAAAGTAGCTCTCATGGTAAAAGAGGAGGTAATAAAACTTCTTCAGGTAGGATTCATCAAGCCAGTCGACTACTCCCAATGGGTATCTAATATCATCCCCGTTCTCAAGAAGAATGGGAAGATACGCATCTGCATAGATTTTCGAGATATCAACAAAGCATGTCCTAAGACGACTTCCCGTTACCATCCATCGATGTTATTGTTGATGCAACAGCTGGTTTTGAACTTTTGTCTCTCATGGATGGATTCTCAGGATACAATCAAATCAGAATATCTGAGCAAGATCAAGCTAAAACCACGTTTATAACTCCTTGGGGAACCTATTGCTATGCTGTTATGCCATTCGGTCTCAAGAACACCGGTGCTACGTACCAGCGGGCCATGACATATATATTTCACGATCTAATTCATAAAATCGTGGAATCCTACGTAGATGACTTGTTGGCTAAGGCCAAGAAGCATTGTGACCATCCCGAAGTACTCCGCGTCATTCTTTCATGCCTAATAGAATACAGAGTCACACTAAACCCAGAGAAATGCGTCTTTGGTGTAACGGGAGGGAAGCTCCTAGGTTATATCATATCGTCACGAGGGATAGATGTCGACCCAACAAAAATCTGGGTTGTCCTCAAAATGGTTCCACCTTCGGATGAATTTGGAATCAGATCATTTCTCAGAAAACTAGTGTAATCCAAAGATTCATCCCGGACTTAAGCTTCGCCGTTCATCCAATCAACAATTTACTCAAGAAAGACTATAGCACTGATTGGACCGAAGACTGTAATGAAGCTTTTAACGCAGTTAAGCGTTTCTTGCTGTCACCACCTACACTAATGCCACCTAAGCTAGACCGCCCGTTGATTTTATACTCACGAGCTACCAATGTCTCGTTAGCTTTCATGTTGGCCCAAGAAGACGATGACAAAAGAGAACGTGCAATTTATTTCATCAGCCGAACGCTACTCGACTATGAAACATGCTATACACAAGTAGAACGAGAATGTCTCGCCATAGTCTTTGCAACCAAACGCCTAAGACACTATATGCTAAATCAAGAAACAAGGGTCGTGGTAAAAATAGACCACTTACGAACCTTCCTCACACAAGGGTCCTTGTCTAAAAAGGTTGGACGTTTTATAACCTTAATGGGAGAATTCGAATTAACATTTGTAAATCAGAAGTCGGTTAAAGGAAAAATCATTGCGGATTGGTTAGCTGACAACCCATTAGATGGAGGCAATCTAGTAGATTTAGACTTTCCAGATGAGTGCGTATACTACATCGAAACCCGACCCGCTATCTCTGAGTGTCCCTGGTATGCTGACATCATTAACTATATCATGGACCATACATATCCAGAAGGAGCTACACGACAACAAAGAAGACGGTTACGCATAATCGTAGCTAAATATGTCGTTATAGAGCAGGTGCTCTATCGAAAAGCATTCGATGGAATGCTCCTAAGATGTGTCGACACAGAGGAATCCAAGAAGATTCTCCATGAATCTCACAGCGGAATATGTGGAGGCCACTTCGGTGGCCACGCCACTGCTCGAAAAATACACCGAATGGGCTATTTCTGGCCCACTCTAGAACATGACGCAATAGAGTTTGTATGCAGGTGTCATAAGTGCCAAGAATTCTCCCATGAGATCCACATGCCGACACAAGTCTTGCAACCAATCGCTACTCCATGGCCCTTTTCTACATGGGGCCTAGACTTAATAGGGAAATTCTCTCCCTCATCCACAAATGGCCATAATTTTATAATCACGGCCACTGAATATTTCACCAAATGGGTAGAGGCTATGCCTCTTACCACTGTACCTGGTTCTGTAATCACCAAGTTCATTTTGAATCAAATCATTTGCAGGTACGGTATCCTGCAAATCATTATCTCCGATAATGGAACTTCTTTTAAGAATGAAGAGGTTCATGAGCTATGCAATAAATTTAAGATAAGCCATCATACGGCTTCCTTGTATTATCCCCAAGCCAACGGGCAGGCTGAAGCAACAAACATGACACTGAAAGCCATTCTCCTTAAAACGGTGAAAGAAAACAAATGAGATTGGCATTTGAAGTTATATCCGGCCTTGTGGGCCCACCGAACCTCAATAAGAACACCAACGGGATCAACTCCTTTCTCGCTAGTATTTGGGGCAGAAGCAGTTCTCCCACTTGAGGTCGAAATACGCAGTCTCGCATTTCATTACAAGGGATTCTGGATGAAGACGCTTATAGAGAAGCACGCCTTTCTCAACTAGAAAGCCTAGATGAAACTAGGTTAGATGCTGAGCAGCGGCATAGAGCTTATGCTGACCGAATGTCTATGAACAACAAGAAGTACTCCAAGAAGGTCTATGAACGCGATATATACGAAGGTGATCTAGTTCTAAGACTAGACAGCCGGATCGACAAGAAGACCGGCGAAGGAAGGAAATTCCAGCCCAAATGGTTGGGCCCATACCGAGTCATGAAGGACTACGGAAATGGTGCTTACCTCTTATGTACGCTAGAAGGTGAGGAGTTTGGTGAAACAGTCAATTCCCTGCACCTCAAGAGTTTCTACGCATAAGCAGCTAGCACTACTTGTATAATTATCTACATTGCATCTTCATACAGTTTAAGATCATTTTGTCCACTTGTTCCTTACATAAATTGTGATCAAGGAATCTATTCTCAAAGAAATTCACTAAAAACTCATGATGTTGTTGGCATAAAGCTCTTTAATCATACCTCTCCATCTTCATATATCATCGAATCATCTCGGAATCTTTTATCAAATAAAGATAGACATGACAAAGTTTAACGGTAACCATACCAAGATCTGCAAGTTTATTCTCACTTTGATTTCTTCTTAGGATAGGTGTCTTGCCTATGGTCTCGTCTAGAAGCTTCATGGTGTCACCATCTATCCCATATGCATATCTCTTTGGGAATAAGCACATACTGACATTTTACTCAAAGAAACAAATCAACAAGTATAAACAGAAAATTTTAATTTTACACATTTCCTTGCCCCACCAACCTTCGGTGATGAGCTTGCGTCTCTTACTAGTGACGTAGGGTTGGGAAAGGATGGAAATGCCCTACTTCGCCTATACCTGCCCACTGTGATAAACCCACGCTTCTTACTAGTAGCATGGGGCCAAGTGTAGGGGGTCTTCTTGACAATAGTACAAATGGTCATATGCAAACAATGCAAATTTTCAAACTTTGAGTCAAAAAACAAATGAAACAGATGCTCAAAATCCCAAAGAGTTAAAATCCTAAAAAACCCAGATTTTGTCTACTATTGGCCATCTAAGGGGTCTAAAGTCTGGATAAACCGCAAAGCAAGTTGCATCCAAAACTATGAAGTCACTCGGTGGAGTTTGGCTTGTAGTTTCCAATTTGGTTTCCGCCAAAGCTTTGTCTGTCTTTCAATCACTACATTTCACCACATTTCATAACTTGTGCCCTTCTTGGCTCTTGGTGATGAGCCCTCGCATCTTACTAAGTTGCGTGAGGTAGGAATGGGGCACGTTAATATGTTCATCATACTGGTCATTTTCACCTTTGCCAAAACAAACATGAGGTATCATATTGCTCACCAGAAGCTAAGATTCAAAATCAACAATATATCTACATTATCATGTATCAACACATGAAACCACAAAAAGAAAACAAGCATTTACATCATTTGTTCACCATTGCATACTTTCTAAAAAGCATACAAACATACATCGTAGTATACACAAAGAAACTGGAAATAGAAAAGAAACCATGAGTGCGCAAGTTTTGATCCAAACGAATGCATATATATAAATAATCAATGTTTATATACAGTGCCATCATGCACTAGGCATGGTCAAAACGCCAAAGAGCCCGTGGATATACAATAGATACAAAATACACAAGGGCCAAATGGTCTCTCAACCCCTACGCAACCCCTCGAAGGTGCACGCCCTCGCTTAGGACTCCGGCTACGCCACGCGCTCTTGAATGTACGGAGGGCTCAGGGTCCCGAGGGGCAGCCACGGTCTCACCACGAGAATGGCTCCTCATAAGGCGCTCAGCCATCCTGTAGCCCACTAACTCCGTGCGTATGGTCGACACCAATCCTGGCCACATGCCAAATGGGAGCGAAGACATCGGTATGTCTACTAGGCTGCTGAGGGCTCCCCGGCTCTATGGACATCTCTGCGCGAGTCCTATCCATGGGGATCATCAGGGAATTGGTACATACCCTGCGGATCAGATCCGCCACTCGTCAACAGTCTCTGCAAACAAAAGAAGAAAAAACCAAATCAGAAACCAAAAAGAGGCTAAAGATACAAGATAAAAACACAAGGAGATGATAGCAATTAAAACAAATCTAAATTAAAACAAAGTAAAGGAAAGAAGGAAGAAAGGCTAAAACTTACTAGGACCACAGGGGACTCTTGATGGGTCGCTTGGGACCGGCCACCTGCCGCGTACCGCGCGACTGAGGGGCTGCTCTGTGGCAGGGGGGCCAACATGTCACCCTGCAACGACTATCCTCTCCACACTGCCCTGAGAGAGTGGCTCCTTGAATAGAGTGTACTTCTTTGCGCTATGATTAGCCCTTCTTAACCTAATAATATCCTGAGTGTCATGCCCAATCAGGAGAACTGTCATCAGTATGCTCCTCAGACCCTCCCTCTGTAAGCCGATTTGGAGGTCAATATCTATAGGGCTCATCGATAACTATGGAGTAGGACCCGCAAGAAATCTGAAGTAAGGGTGCCCAAGGTTGCACCAGCTCTACCTCTAGCACGAACGATCCGCATAGTCTGCAAAGGAATGCCAGGAGTGATCCACTGTCCAACCACGACATCTAGGCCCCCCTCTGGCCTCGCGAACTATATGTAAAACTGGCACAACTGGGGGAAGCATGCACATATAAGGTAGGCCAAAAAATTGTGAGGAACTCTGCCAAAACGGATGCCCCTCCACTGGTCCACTCGAGCCATGAGCTGCCCTGTGGTTGGAGCAAGAGATAAGGTAAGGTCTCTGCTCCACCATTTTTATGCCGGGCCCATAAGCCGGTTACAAGTGTCCCCTCCATGTCTGCGAGTAGTAAGGGAGGCAACTAGCTGGTCAGGTGCTCTAGCACCCGACATATCCGTCCATCGTGCGGACCTCACAGCCCTAGGATCTGCCACCTCCACGCCTTGCACATAAGGGATAAACGCCCAATAAACCCAACTCACGACTAAAGCCGGGTGGCTTCAATGGACTATCCCTTGTAAACGGATCCCCCTGAATAAATTAGGTAGTGGATCCCAAGCATATCTACAACCAGGCATATATCCGGCCTGCCCCTTATTGAGCAATTGATGGGGGCCCCAACAGACTTATTAACAATGTATCACCTCCCTTGGCCCGACAAGTCTGATGGCAGGATTCCCATGCCGGCCTGTCGAAAACGGGCTAGGAACAAAAGGAATGGATCAAAACGTCCACTCCCTCTTGACAGTGGAGATAACTGCACTCTCCCATACTGCTGCCCACTATGCAATGCTGTGCATTGTGAAGCCTGCTGTTCCTCTAATGTAAGTATCATCCCGATGATCGGGAACCCAAAAACGGATAGGACATCCTCGAGTGTGTGGTCCACTCAACCATTGGACCCTGGCAATCGGAAGGTGTTTGATATGTCAAGCCAGTAAAGAATAAGTCACAAAGATGTGACTAGATGGTGCAACATGATGCCACACGATTACGTAGTATACCAGCCCTTTGAAGTGTGTCCTCTTGTCCTGTGTGTGAGAGGGCTATAGTACTCCTGAGATCCAATCACACACTTCGCTCTGCTCCCACTAATAGATCCTTCTCGCCTGTCATAAAAGTGTAGGGGGTCTTCTTGACAAATAAGTACAAATGGTCATATGCAAACAATGCAAATTTTCAAACTTTGAGTCAAAAAACAAATGAAACAGATGCTCAAAATCCCAAAAGAGTTAAAATCCTAAAAACCCAGATTTTGTCTACTATGTGGCCATCTACGGGTCTAAGTCTGGATAAACCGCAAAGCAAGTTGCATCCAAAACTATGAAGTCACTCGAGTGGAGTTGGCTTGTAGTTTCCAATTTGGTTCCGCCAAAGCTTTGTCTGTCTTTCATCACTATCATTTCACCACATTTCATAACTTGCGCCCTTCTTGGCTCTTGGTGATGAGCCCTCGCATCTTACTAGTTGCGTGGAGTTAGGAATGGGGCAAGTTAATCTGTTCATCATACTGGTCATTTTCATCACTTTGCCAAAACAAACATGAGGTATCCATATTGCTCACAGAAGCTAAGATTCAAAATCACAATATATCTACATTATCATGTATCAACATCATGAAACACAAAAAGAAAACAAGCATTTACATCATTTGTTCACCATTGCATACTTTCTAAAAAGCATACAAACATACATCGTAGTATACACAAAGAAACTGGAAATAGAAAAGAAACCATGAGTGCCAAGTTTTGATCCAAAACGAATGCATATATATAAATAATCAATGTTTATATACAGTGCCATCATGCACTAGGCATGGTCAAAACGCTCAAAGAGCCCGTGATATACAATAGTACAAAATACACAAGGGCCAAATGGTCTCTCAACCCCTACGCAACCCCTCCGAAGGTGCACGCCCTCGCTTAGGACTCCGGCTACGCCAGCGCTCTGAATGTACGGAGGGCTCAGGGTCCCGAGGGGCAGCCACGGTCTCACCACGAGAATGGCTCCTCATAAGGCGCTCAGCCATCCTGTAGCCCACTAACTCCGTGCGTAGGGTCGACACCATCCTGGCCACATGCCAAATGGGAGCGAAGACATCGGTATGTCTACTAGCTGCTGAGGGCTCCCCGGCGTCTATGGACATCTCTGCGCGAGTCCTATCCATGGGGATCATCAGGGAATTGGTACATACCCTGCGGATCAGATCCCGCCACTCGTCAACAGTCTCTGCAAACAAAGAAGAAAAACAAATCAGAAACCAAAAAAGAGGCTAAAAGATACAAGATAAAAACACAAGGAGAGATAGCAATTAAAACAAATCCTAAATTAAACAAACGTTAAAGAAGGAAGAAAGGATAACTTACTCGGACCACCAGGCCTCTAAGATGGGTCGCTGGGACCGGCACCTGCCGCGTATGCCGCCGCCGACTGAGGGGCTGCTCCTGTGGCAGGGGCAACATGTCACCCTGCAACTGACTCATCCTCTCCACCATGGCCCTGAGAGAGTGGCTCCTCTGAAACTAGAGTGTCCTTCTTTGCGCTCTGCTTAGCCCTCTCTACCTACATAATATCCTGAGTGTCATGCCACTCAGGATCACTGTCATCAGTCTGCTCCTCCGACCCTCCCTCTGTAAGCTCCTCAGATTTGGAGTCAATATCTATAGGGTCATCGCTACTATGAGTAGGACCCGCAGCAATCTGAAGTAAGGGTGCCCAAGGTGCACCAGCTCTCCCTCTAGCACGAACTATCCTCCTAGCTGCAATGGGAATGCCAGGAGTGATCACTGTCCAACCACGACCTCTAGGCCCCCCTCTGGCCTCGCGAACTGATATGTAAACTGGCACCACTGGGGGAAGCATGCCCATATACGGTAGGCCAAAATGCTGAGGAACTCTGCCAAAAGGATGCACCTCCACTTGTCCCACTCGATCAATGAGCTGCCCTGTGGTGGAGCAAGAGATCAAGGTAAGAGTCTCCTCTCCCCATATGCCGGCCATAAGCCGGTACAGTGTCACCTCCATGTCTGCAGTAGTAAGGGAGGCAACTAGCTGGTAAGGTGCTCTAAGCACCGACATATCCGTCCATCTGGCTGCCCTCACAGCCCTAGGATCTGCCACCTCCACGCCTCTGCCATAAGGGATAAAACGCCCATACACCCAACTCACGACTAAAGTCGGGTGGCTCAATGACTATCCCTGTAAACGGATCACCCTGTATAAATCATGGTAGGTGGTCCCCAGAATATCTACACCCCAGGCATATATCCGGCCATGCCCCTCTATCTGCGCAATGATGGGGGCCCAACAGTATAACAATGTATCCCCTCCCTTGTCCCCGATCAGTCTCGAGGCAAGGATCCCCATGACGGCATGTCGAAATACGGGGATAGGCACAAAAGGAATGGATCAAACTCTCACTCCCTTCTTCGACCCCGTGGAGATAACTGCATCTCCCATATATGCTGCCCACTATGCAATCTGTGCATGTGAGCCTGCTGTCTCTAATGTAAGTCTCCTCCCGATGATCGGGACCCCCAAAATACGGTAGACATCCTCGAGTGTGATGGTCCACTCACCATGGACCCCCTGGCAATCGGAAGGTGTTCTGATCTGCATCCCAGTAAAAGAATAAGTCACAAAGGATGTGACTAGATGGTGCAACATGAGGCACACACGATATACGTAGTATACCAGCCCTTTGAAGTGTGTCCTCCTTGTCCTGTGAGAGGGCATCTAGTACTCCTGAGAGCCAATCACACACTCTCTCTCTGCTCCATCTAATATACTCCTCTCTCGCCTGCATACACCCAAAAACACACAAAACAGAGCAAGTTAATATCTGAACAATACCAAGAAGGTCATAAAAATGCGTATAAGTGCAAAAAATACAAACACAATCTCAAATATAAGTTCTTTTGCATTCTGTGCAGAACCACCGCCCTGAGCAGGGAGGCGGTTTTGTAACCGCCACCTTAAAGGCGGCGATTGTGTAACCGCCACCCCTGAGCAGGGCGGGTGGTTGCGTAACCGCCGCCCTGTCTAGGGCGGCGGTCGTCGGTCCGAAAACCCACGCGGGTTTTTAATCTTAAAAAGCCTAAAACAAGTAAAAAATGACCATTTGACCTAAAAATGGAGCCTACCCAGTAGGCGCCCCCCCCCTAGGTGGACCTTTTGAACCTAATATTTTCAAAAATAACCCCCCCATTACAACAAATTTAACATCTCAAATTTAAAGGGGGAAAAACACAAAATTGAAGAAAACCAACCTGTGATCTAGCAGGGCGGTGTTCCGCGCGTGGAGGCATGATCATGATCTTGCTGCGGATGTTTTGACTATACTCACGCAAGAAACCATCGCCGTGGGTCCCAGAGCTCAAAAAAATCAAATCAACTCGTGCAAATGAATAGGAAAATGAGCCCACTTTCATATATATAGCACCCTGATTCGTTTTAAAAGACTTTTTCACAGGTTTGGAGCGCTGATGGAGGTAAGTCCCTATCCCCGCGCGAATGGTACATTCTCATTCCCTATTATTTTAGCGTTTATTTTCCAAACTATTGTATCTATCTGCACTTGAGTTCTCCTTTCGTTTTGCAGATAGCGGGAATTTTGGATGGCGTAATTTCAACACACGGACGTGTAAGGTATAACTTCTAACTTCCCATTTCAGGACTGCCATACTCGGACCCATCGTTTTCTGCCTCTTCATGGCTAAAACACTTCTCCGAGGGGGCAATATGTACGTACCCAAAATTGTAAGGTACTGTACTGCGGAACAGCGTAATAAGTGCCCCAATGATGATACAGGTCTCTTCGCAAGGTGTTCGGGATCCAGAAAAGCCCTCAGAGTATGCGTTAACATCCTACATACCCCACTTAGCCCCCATGTGCTTTGTTTCCCCCCTTTTTCCCTCTTTTCTTGCCCCTTTTCTCTTTAGTAATGAAACTGCCGCCCTGACTGGGCGGCGGTCCTGTAACCGCCGCCCTGAACAGGGCGGCAGTCCTGTAACTGCCGCCCTGAGCAGGGCGGCGGTCCTTTACGCGTTTTCCAGAACATTCTTTTGACGTGACTTGCATGAAATATTAGCATTTCACCAGCTTTCCTTGCCGAATTAAGCTTGCATTTATGTTTTTGGTCCCCTGGAATAGTGTTTTTCCTTTGTTTATTGTTTAGGAGTTCAGTTTGATTTTGATTTTTGGGTGATTGAATTCCTATAAATGAGTTACTTGTGCTCAAGCAAATGGCCCTGAAGTTTGCCTCTGAATTTCTCTTTGCTGTAGATTTAATTTTCATTGTTGCTTAGAGTTCTTAGTTTAGTTCTTTGCATGCTTAGTTAGCATTGTCCAGCTGTTGGTAAGCCACATATCCAGCTTGTGCAAACAGTGTTGCTGTTCTATCTAATCCATTAGAAGTAGAATAGCTTAGGAAGCCATTAAAGTTGCAAGTTTTGCTCTTCAAACATGATAGTTTCAGGTTCTGGACGCATTATGTTGCATGATTCGTAAAATCCCGCTAGGAATTGCATAAGCCAAGCTCTGTACTCTTGCGCTATCCCTCTCCTACTCGCATTTTCAGTTTGCATTCTGAGTCGTCCTTGTCCCAATATCTATTTTTATTGATGCTGGCATTACACGCTTTTCTGGATCCATGTGAACATGAAAGAACGAGGAGATCATACTGAGGGGACAGGATCACACACACCATCGGATTCGCCACTGTTCTGCGGAATCCAGGTTCTAAGCTTTCAAAGTTCTAGTTAGAATCATATCAAATAGAGTAGTTAACCACTTTATTTCAGTAAATTCTATTCTTGATATTGCCAGGGAAGTTGTGGGGATTGATAGTTTCTGAGAAACTATGATTCACTCCTCACTTTTGAGGTAGGATCGAGAATCCTGCAAATAGATTAGTTATTTCATTGTTTAGAATAGATATACAAACTGCACAGACAAATAGCTACACTCGGCTATTTTGTTTGTTTTAAATTATTAGTTTAGTTGTCAATTCTAAATATTTTAAATAGCTGCTTTCTTAAATTCTTATAAATCATCAAAAAAATACAAAAAAGAAGTCATATATGCTTAAATATATTTCGTATACTTAGAGTTCACTTTATTACAATTTGTTTATATTATTGCGTTTGTATGACAATTACGGGACCTAGGGAGCCCAGAGAATACATTTTCGAGCCAATCGTGCCTCAGCCAAATCTCATAATGGAAATAACTGATATTGACCAGAATCTTAGAATCCAAGTCTTCCAAACAACAACAGATTTCCAGCAGATCAGATCTCAGTTAGAAGGATTAAACATAGAAGACGGCCAAGCACATACGTTTTGGTCAAATCAGCCAAACTACAGACTACCCTAGAAAAACATCTATATGACTATAGAAGGGTTTGAAAGAGAACAAACATTCAGGTGTGACCCTTTAGTTCCATAACTAGACGCAGGAGACACCCTCACAGACATAGATACCGGCCTAAGAATCTAGGTTGCAAGAACGCCTGTGAGGTATTCTGAGAAGATCACACAACTGTTGATTCTAAACATAGAAGCTGAGAAAGCGTATGATTATTGGATACTAGGGATCAGGACTTGACTCCATGCATGACCATAGCTGGCCCACAACAACCATGAACCTATGGTTGTGACCCACAGATCCCGCAACCCAACGAATCCATAAGAGAATTAGATATAGATACTGGCCTACGCACACTAGTATTTCGGTCTACTCCACTTCCACCTATTATCATCGAACAATTGTCCTTACTAGATATAGCGGCTAACGAAGCTAGAGAATTCTGGACTAGGCCAGAGAATCGTCCATAGAGTCAATTGTTTCCACCATCCACCATATGACCTTATTTGGAGACATACACGAAACTATCCCAGGTCATTTCCCACGTATTCCACAACCCATAGATTGAATCATGCCAGAGCTCGATATTGATTGGAGCCTTCGAGCGATCATCCTTGCCGATCGATCTATCACACCAGTCCAGGTTAGAAGGGCCTTCTTTGCCTTAGATTCACAAATTCCACTAGTGCGTGTCGAAGACATCAAACTGCCTAACTAGTCTGTCTGTATACCACGCATATTCCATCCCCACCAGCTGTCTCGGCACGACCTCGGGAGGTCGGGTACGCGGAAGAGTTACCTGTAGATTGCCACGCTCGCTTGTCACTTTTTCGGCATACAGTGGCCTCCCAAAGATCAATTCATAGCAAGAAATTAGGTGCCTTTGCTTCCTAACAAGACTCAAAACATGCCTAAGTCAAATGTAACGCCTTTGTTAGGTGATGCAATTTAAACATTGGTGGATATAGTTAAGGAACTAGAGATTTCCCAATATTCTTGTTCTACCCAGTTTGTAAGGCAAAGAAAATTCCCCCACCAAATTCAAAATTATAGCCATGCACCCTCTGCACCTTCACCTCCTTTGATATACATGGGTGTCCCTATCCCTTTAGACCTCCTTACTAGATCGAGCATGTTAGGTATGCCCTCTCACACTTCATATGGATATCCTCCACAGGTGCAAACCGGAAGTGTGTTCTCAAATGCCATCCCAACTGAAAATGCAACGTTCCATGGTTTCACACCTACCACTCTGTATCAAAACAATGTTCCCCCATATCTTCACATGTATTCTAAATCACCTCAAGGGGACATGTTTTCTTTTCCTGGTTCATATGTTCATCATCAGGGGATGCCTTAATCCTCAAAAAATGATTATGTTACATCTTATCAACCCCCTATTCCACCTCCACCTCCCCATCACAGGTCTTCCATGGTAAAGTCTTATGTGGTGGGCACATATTATGAATATATCAAGGAGCCCCTTGACTTTACCATATGAAGTGTAATGATTCCATGACAGTTAGCAAACCTTCCAAAATTCAAAGGGGAGAGGTATCCAAATGCTCACTGTAATGCAAGGAAATATTAGATGAAAGTTAGAAACCAAAAACAAACCAATTGATTCATAAATCTAATCTTCTAAAAAAAACCTCATATTGAGCTAGATGGAAAGGAGGAGAGAGAAAAATACATGCACTTACCTACAAGTTACACAAAGCCTTCTTTGATGTGGTGGATTTCCTCTTGGATTGCTTCAGATTTGTGTGGAAAAACTTGGAAAACACCTCCCCTTTGCTTGCATTGGATGATTTATTAATAAAAATGATGATGGATTGATTGTAGATAGATTAAAGATAAATGATGGATTGATTGAGTGCTAAGAGGATAAAATGGATGGATTGAATGACTTGCTAACTTGCTAGCTCTCATGGAGGGGAAGAGATCAATTTATAGTTTATGGGTGTAGGATTCAATGGCTTAGATGAATTCATATTGGATTTGAATCAATGGTGGAGGATGCATGAGAGGAGTGGATAATTCTAGAATGGATATTTCTAGAATTTGAGAGAAGTCTCCATTGAATTAAAAGTTCAATGGAGAGGGAGATATATTTGAATTTTTAAATATGAAAGAGGGAAATTTAGAGAGGCTTCTAGAAATAGAAATCTCTAGATTTAGAGGTGAGGATATGTTTAGGATTAGTGTTAGATTAGGTTAATAAATGATGATTAGGGGTGAGGTTAGATGGAAAGGATAGGTGTAGGGATGTGTAGAGTAGGTGGTAGGTGAGATGTAGGAATATTAAATTCCTAGAAAATATTAATAAGGATTAAGGTAATGAAAAATATGATATAATAATGGATTAATGAGATAAATGATAAAATGGGATAAATGATAAATGATAAAGGGATTAATGGTAAAATGAGATATTAGATTAATGATAAAGGGTAAATATGATAAGATGGATTAATAATAATTAATCTTGCAATTAATTATCATGTGGATTATTTGCGGGATGAATTATTCGTAATTAAGCATGTCAAAATTTTAGATGTCTACAATTTTCCCCTCTTTGAAGTGTTATTGCGGAGAAATGAAATTTCAAAGAAATGAAAAGAAGATGATAGGATGGTGATATCATTCCTCGTCGAGGGGTTAGGTGGAGAGGAACGAGCTAGGTTACCACTCAAAAAGAGGAGAGGCCTAAGTGAGTAGATGAGAGAGGATGAGAGGATGAGAAGATTTGATGATGTAGAGGTTAAGATTAGAGGATTAGAAGATCAAAGGATTAGAGGGATAAGTGATTAGAAGAATAGGAGAGAGGATTGGAGGAATAGAAGAATAAAAGAGAGTATTAGAGGAATGGGAAATATTGGATGCCCCAGTCAATGATGTATGACAAGGGTGAAGATTTAGTATTTAGGATTTAGATTTGAGAATGCCCTAGTCAAATATGAATGAAAATGTGAAGATTTTGGATTTTGGATTAACGGATGTTGGATTTCAAGATGTTAGATTTTGAGATGCCCTAGTCAAGGGGGTAGGATAGAATATTTGGGATTTATATTTGAGGATGTTATATTTGAGGATGATTGATTTGATTTAAAGGATTAGAATATTAAGCATGTGTGGATGAAAGAATAAGGATTGGGTTTAATGATCAGGTTTGAATGATGAGAGGAAGTTAGAAGATGCTCCAACTAGGGGGTGAGGATTTTGGATGTGAGATGATCAAATTTGGATGAGGGTATTGATTGATTGATATTGGATAAGAGGATGAGGATTGGGTATGGATGATGATAAGGCTAAGAGATGATGATAGAAGGGTGTGTGCTACCATAAAGTTCCCAATGTTATCATCATTAACAATTGTGATAATATGGCATAAAGCAAGATGCACTAAGGTATTGATACCATGATGACGTAATTAACAAATGCCTCTATCCTCATATCATTTGAAAGATTAATATTATGATGTTCCTCATATCATTAGACCAGAAAAAGTGGCCTCACATTATTGGCCAAAATGTAAATGTAGACAAACAAACAAACACACACAAGCAAAAACACACACATTGTATTTTTGGATTTTTAGATTGTTTAGATTTTTAGATTTTTGAGTTTGGATGTTTAGATTTTTAGATGTTTACATTGTTGGATGTTGGGTTTTTGGATTTTTGATTTCAGATTGTTGGATGTTTAGATTTTTTGATGATTTTATGTTGAGATTTTGGATGGGATGGCGGGAATGGTTAAGATAGGATGTGAGTTTTGAGACTAGGTAAGATAGGTAGGATGAAAGGATACAATATGGGATAAAACATGGGGGGTATGGGAAGGGATGTAAGGTGGGATGCAACTTTATCCTATAATTCCCAAAGTGTGTTTGGGTAGACTGAGAGGGAAGAATGGAGGGAAATTGGATAGGGATTGGTTGATAGGTTAGGATTATATGGGACGTGAGATGTGAGATAGATAGGATGAGGGATGTGGTATAGGATAAGATGGGGGATACGTAAGATGATAAGATATGTCCCCATGTATAGGGGATAGGGATGAAGGGATAGATGTGGTGTGCCCCCTCATGTAAAGTAGGGTGGATTGTGTGGATGATGAATGAGTTATATTTTCCCCTAGGTGTAGGGTAGGATGGGAAGTGAGGGGTATTTAAAATGGATGATGCTCCCAATGGATGGTAGTAAGGCTGCCCCAAGTCATGATGATGACAATTAGAAAGGGACATAAGGAGGATTGGATGAAAAGGAAAGGATCATTGTCTGCCCATAGATGTTTGATCCAAGGGAAAAAGGATGTGGATATGATGTATTGAAGGAACAAAACATCAATGATGAACAATAGATGAGCCTAACAACACATATTTTAAGGAAAGAGTGGACTAAAACAGTAGTGTGACAAAGGTTTAAAAAATACCTGACAACATACAAGCCCTATGTCTCTTCGATATTGAAGTGTGTGTGATTGTGATGGTTAATTTCTGCTTGAAGTGAAGACACAATGGGTAGTGTATGAAGAAAAACTAGCCAATGTATAGGGAGTGATTAAGTCAAGTAGGTTGATGGAAGGTGAATAGAAGGTTAAGCAGTGTATTGCTCCACTACTAGCTAGGTGTCCATAGCCTCGACGAAGATACATATGATTCTTGTACAACATTTATCTATTGCTAGCCATGCGTCCATAGCCCTGGTAGAGTTGCTAGACACACCCATAGAGAGAGTCTTGAGGTGGATTTGATTTGATATTTTGAATTTTGATATAATTTTCATTTTTTTTATATTTGGTTTTTTTTAATCACAAAGAGCTTCCACTCTCTTGAAAAATCTCTAGGGGTTAAGAATCACCAATGGCTTGATGGGGGGATGGAAATGAGTGTGGTGATGACATTGGATAGAGTTTCAAAAGATGCACCAAAGGGTCTTCACCACAAGTTTATTAAATGTATTAAAGTGTGGGGGTATCTAGGAGGACAATGGTGCTTAAATGTTGGAGGTAATGATAGACCAATGTCACACAATTGTAGTAGGAACTATTCTCTTACAACATGTGTGAGAAATATGATCAAGTGTTCAAATGAATGAATAGATAAGAACGGATTAGATGCAAGGGGATTTGAATTTTGTATGGAAGGAGGATGGGTGGGAATGAAAGAGCATCTGTGGGCAGTTGAAAAATTATGTTCTCAATCCATTTTTAGGTGTTTGGTATTTGTGGGTTGAGAGGTTAGGATGGTGGGATCAACAAGAGGAGTGCTGGAAATGGGTTGCGATTGAGTAGTGAGAGGGATATTATTAGTATTAGGTTTATACCCTAATCCTAAATGACCTGGATTTTGATGAAGGGATATGGGTTCACGAATGCCTTGTTCATGGATGCCTAAGCCTTTACCTCGAGTTTCATATTAGTGAACATATTTTGGCTATAGGATATGAAGTGGATGGGGAAGATGATGCCATGTGGTCATCATGAGACTTAGGGGTTACAATTTTGTCATAGACTAAAAGGCCAAACTTAAAAAAGGATGTGAGGTGAGATTTGTTTTTATTTTTGGTTGGTGAGGGATTTTTGGATGTACAATGAGATTTAGATGGCTGACGATGTTTGGATGTTGAGTGCATTTTGGATGATGGACTATGGTTAGGGATAGGATTGGGATGGAAAGGTGGTGGATAAAGAAGTACAAGGATAAGAATTCCTTGGTTAATAAGGTTTTGGACATAAGACCTAAATTACATGCAACGATTGGTCGAATTTCCATGGGTGCGATGGAAGTCACAATAATAGTGTTTATAATACCAAGATGGTTTGGGAAGATTTTGATTGTGTGATTTGGTTGGGGGATGGATGATCATGTTGAATGTTTTTAGACGATGGAAGATGGTGGTCAAGGATTCTCCTAAAGGAGTGAAGTGGTTTGGATTAAATGGTTTTGGGGGAGTAGGAACTAAAGGTCCAGGATTGGGTGGATTATGAGATGTTTTGGTTGATTTGGATTAGATTATTGTGGCTTATAAGATGAAGGGGATGTATTAGGCTTGGGGGATGAAGTGGATGGTTTGGGCTTGGAATTTGAAGTAGATTTGGTTGATTTTGGATTGGTTTGAGTATGTGGTTTTGAGGTAGATGGTTTTGGATTAGTATTAGATTGCTCAAGATTAGTAGATGTGGATGAATGGGATGGGGTAGATTAAGATGAAAGGGATGGATGTGATATGGGGGTCACATTAGATTTGGGTGATGTTAAGGATGAAGGAGATTTAGGATATGGGTGTGGTGTAAGAACCACATCATATTTGGATGAAATAGATGAAGGTGGCATATGAGCCTCATTTTATTGGGTAGGGGATAGGATGTGGAGATGATTGGGATTGAATTTTTTAGATTTAGGATTTGGTGACTTAGGAGTCACGTTAGATGTTTTAGGATTGGGGGATTGTGGATTTGAAATATTATTAGAGGATGAGATAGTGTAGGGTTTGGGTAATGAAGGGATTGAGATAGGATTGGATGTGGATGAAGGTGATGAGGGTGTCATAGGATCCAAATTAGATGGTTTAGGATTGGGGGTAGAAGGGGATGGGGGCGAATTAGGAGTCATGGTGGATGAGATAGTATTGGGATTAGGTGGTGGAGGAGATGAAATAAGATTAGAGGATGAATTTTATGGTGGATTAGGGGATGTGGGACTATCTAAGAGAAATTTTGTAGGATCATAGTGGGGTGATGAAGATGATAAGGATGAAGGACTAAGATGGGATGTGGGAGATAATAATTTTGGTGTAAGTGATTGGGATTGTCGTGGGTATGTGAATGGAACTTTATAATAGGTTTGATGATGATTAGATTTAGGAGTTGATATTTTGGATGGTGGTACATGAGTTTTGATGGGAGGAAGGTGTGGGTCATGATGATTGATAGGGGATTTGGATATTGGGGTCTGGGATTGTTGTGTGGCTTTGGGATTGGTGGCTAGACTAACGAGGACATAAAGGATGTACTCTTGGTCTAGGTCAAAGTTAGTGAGGTGGTAAAAGTCGATGTAATTGGCTTATGGGGATAGTCATTTATGTTGATTAGGTCAGGGTGTGGATTGGGATGATTTGGTTTCCTCAAAGAGGATGTAAATGGGGTGAGGGGTAGGGATTGTAGAAAGGGGAAATTATGGATGGGGTTGGTTGGGAGATTATGACTTGGAAGATGATTAATCGATGTACGATTTAAGATTGGATATTTTTTTATTAAGATATTGGATGGTTTTTAAGATATTAGGATCAATATGGGATGGTTTACTTGGATGACGAGGAGAAGATTGGTTAAGGTAGGATGTTAATTTTGAGATTTATTTGTTAAGATGTTGGATGGTGTGTGAGATTTTATGATCGAAGTGAGATGGTTGAATTTGATGGGTGGGGGATGATGGGATAGCTTGGTTGGTGGATTTAGAAAAGAGATAGGCATTTGGATGTTGGTTTGGAGAGGATGGGGATTAAGGATTAAAGGCCATGGTTAAATAAGATGTGTGGGGGATTAGTTTTAGATTAGGATTGATGGTGATGGGATTAGGATTTGGATTGTGTGATTAAGAATGATTAATTATAATGATGTTTGATTGATTAAAATTTTAAAGTGATGGAATGGCTAAGGGTGTTCGCAAGCACACAAAAAACATGCAATACACACTGATGATGGTGCCACAATTGGCTCTCCACCTATGTATCAATGTGGGGTCGGCTAATGAGTGATCATGGGGAGTGCGAACTCCTTGCACTATAACTTAATATGAAACCAAGATGTTTCCTAGTATAGGATGCATGAGATCACTAGGGGAATCCCTAATGTACCTTACAGTACATGGGGCCCAAGTCTATGTTGTAAGGATGCTGTCTGAGGCTTGGGTTTTGGGACATGGAATCCCCTCACTTCATGCCATTCTTAAAACCAATAAGTGCTTAGCTAATAATGAAAATTGTCATTGAATTTGTATACCCCAATGGAACATGGGGTGTGTCTACGCGTGTGGAGATGAAGCCCATCGTCACAAGACCCATAGGACTATGGAAAGTGTGTGGATATCACTTCCACGTCATGATTCCCATAAAAATGGAAAAGGGAAGGAAGAATAGCTACTTTTGATCCTCAAGATCATCCTATGATGTGAGAGGAGAGCACACACAGTGTCATCTTCGGGTTAAAACAAGCAACAAAATGTATAAAAATAAATACAAACACAACAATAAAAATTAACAGTAAAGTTTATATGATGGGGGCCTTCGATAAGGGTACCTGTAAAACAAAAGGGATTAGTAGTTTGTTTTATACCCCAATGTTCTTGGACTATTTTGGCTGCAAGACAAAAAGGTTATTAGTCTCGATTAATTAATATCCTACAGCCAAAAGCGTTAGGAAAATACTAATCATATATTAAAACTGACAACATTTCCCCTTAGTTGTGCGATATTCCTGCAAAAATAGAATGTAAAAGCTACAAACAACCATTAAAAACACCAAAAGTGTGATTATATAGTTAGTACTGATGTAAAACTATTATTAGAATAAACTTGTTGTTTACAGGTCAAAAGCGTTGTTTTAGTACAAATGTGCTAAACTAGAAATAAAAACGCTATACTAAATACAATTATATAGAGAAAATATTGTGACACAGAGGCGTTAATCTAGTAACAAATGTGCTAAAGTGTGAAAAAGTGCCATTATAGGGACAAATACGCTAAACCTGCATAATGAAAAGTTAACAAATACAAAAGTGTTGAAGTTGTTTGTTGACCTTAAACCTTGACAACAATGTGAGATTTAAGAAGTTTGACCTTTTTTTAGTGATGAATGCGGGAAAAGTAGACTACTCTAAATTGTGAATAGAAAGAATGTAAAAGCACACAACAAATTTAGCCCCAAACATCAATCTTTATTCATATATTAATAATAATTACATTAGTCTCTATTCTATCTCATATATCTTTCTCCTCATACATTTCTATCATATATTTCTTATGTGACACTCACTCATATATTTATTTTTGATGCACACATATACAATGGATTAATTACAATAAATACACTTCATAAAAAGTATCCCAAGAGTCACTCCTTTTGATATTACCTCTGTCAGATTCTGTCTTGATTTGTCTTCGTACCAAAAATTTTTGTTGGCTTCTGCGGTTTCCTTCAGTGTATCATGGCTTTATCCCGTTTACCACGACTTTCCTCCTTTTATCACAACTTTCCTTGGTTTTTAACAACTCTGTTCTTGTACCCATGACTTGTTTTATTCTTTCATGATTCTTCTAGACCTTGGAAGATTCCTCCTGATGTCTTTGGTTTACTCAAAATTTGATCCTAGCCCTCCAAATTGTACCTACCAAATTTATTGTTTTTTCAACGGGTTATCTTTTTTTTTTGTTCTTGGATTTTTATCTCCTACCCCGTTTTTTCTTCCATCAGTGGATTTTCTTGTCCCTCGTATTTTTATTCATCCTGTGGTTTCTTTTCTTTCATTCCTTCATTTTGTGGCTCTTTCCTTTCCTTCCTTCATTCCGCAGATTTTTCCTTTCTTCCTTCATTTCACGGATTTTCTGCTTCTGCAGTTTTTTTCTTCATCCTGCGGGTTTTTTCCTTTCATTCCTTCATTCGGTGGCTCTTTCCTTTCCTTCATTCTATGGATTTTTTATTTTGTCTTATGGGTATTCTTCCTCTGCATCTTTCCCTTCATACCACAGGTATCTTTCCTCCGTGGCTCTTTTTTCCCTTTGTTTCGTAGGTATACCTCCTTCGCGGATTTTCCTTCTTATTTGATTTTTCCTGTTTTCTTATTTTTATTAGAGCAAGGATGCCCTTGCAGGTTTTCATCATAGTCCTCATCCTATCCACTGAATTTCCTGTTTTCAGATAGGACGGATTTGATTCGATTTATGTCTATTTTATTTTTATTTTTATATATATATATATATATATATATATATATATATATGAAGTATTATACTTTTTCAATATTTCTCCATTCACATGGCCTGGTAATTCTTTAAGTCATAAGGTTTGAAGCTTTGTTTCTCCTGAAGGTAATATTTACTTGATAATGTAGGGTCCTAGCCATATACCTTTCAGTTTTTCAGGATGTTTCCATTTACTATCATATAGCAATACCTGGTCTCTAGTGTCAAATCATTTTCTTTTTATATGAAGGTAAAGCCAAGTTTTTTGTCTCCTTTCTTCCCGAGTTTGATTGTATACTGCTGGGAACATTTTTTCATTTAGCTTCTCTAATTCAATCAGTATCTCATGAAGCAAAGAGTCTTTATTCATCTTAAATGTTACTGCCATTCTTAAGCTTAGAAATAAAAAATCTATAGGGACCATGGCTTCAAGTCCACAAACTAATCTAAATGGGAAGTATTTAGTCAATCTTTTGTATGTGGTGCGGTAAGCCCATAAGGTTGAAGGTATCTTCAAATCCCAATCTACTTGTTGTAATGAACATATTTTTGTAAGTACCTTCTCCAATACCTTGTTAAAAGCTTCTACTTTCCTATTTTCTCGTGGGTGGTAAGGCATACTTTGGTTATGGTATATCATGAATTTTCTTAGTAATTCCCTGATAGTAGCATTTAGAGAGTGTTTCCCTTGATCATTTGTAATAATTTAATAGACATCAAAACTGTGTAATTATATGTTCATAAATGAATCTTGCAGTGGTATTAGCAATACAATCTTTAGTTGGGATAGCTTTTCCCCATCTTGTTAGACACTATGTCCCTGTAATGATGAATATTGCTTGAGAATGTCTTGCAGCGGGTTTAATATGTCTAATGAAATCTATAGCCCATTTTTCAAATGATGTTAGTGCTAAGACTGGTTTTAAAGGCATCTCATCTTGGGCATTAGGTTTTCCAACCCGATGAAAAATGTCACAAGACCTTGCGTGTTTATGTGCATCTTTAAATAACATAGGCCACCACAAGCCGACCATCATCACTTTTCTGGTTGTTTGATCCTTTCCATTATGTTCTCCAATGATACCTTCACAAGATTCTATTAATATGCTCTTTCTTTCATGTTCTAAGGTGACCCTTCTAAGGACATTATCTTGTCCTTTTATATATAACTGTCCCTAGATCTAGGTAAAGGGGAAGGCCCGACTTAGCAAGTTCCTCTTCTGTTGTTTTGTATATTTGTTGGGGAATTCTGCTGTGGTTAGTAACTATTATATATCATCAAATTCTTTTGTAATGGCCTCTATTCTAAATAGATGTGCACAAGGGAAATCATCATCAATCAGTCCTTCCTCTTCTCCTATTTCTATTCTTGTCAAGTAGTCTGGTCCATTATTCAATTTACCTAGTTTGACCGTAATGGTAAATTTGAATTCTTGGAATAACATTAACCAATGGCATATCCATCCTTGTAGCAATGTCTTATTTAAAAATTATTTCAATGGCTCATGATCTGTGTAGAAAATAAATGATGTAGAAAACAATTCCTCTTTCTCTGTGGTTGAATAATTTCTCTTAGCCTTGGCTAACTTTCTTCTTGCAAATGCTATTGTATGATCCATTTTTTTCTCTAGGTTGTGTCAATAATGCACCAATGGAAATGCCATATGTGTCTACATGGATGTAGAAAGGAACTTTCCAATCTAGAAGTATTAAAATAGGTGCATGTACTATTTTATCCTTCAAAACTTCAAAAGCATCCACACGTTCTGTTGTCCATTATATTCACTTATTTTTTCTTTTCTTCAGGAGATCTTTCAAAGGTGCACTAATTTTCACATAATTCCTGATGAATTTTCTATGGTTTCCTGTGTATCTAAGAATTCTCCTTACATGTTTATGTGTTTTGGAAGTGGGTAGATCGACAATAACCAAAGTTTTGACTGGATCAATTAATAACCCTCTTTTCAAATTATATGCCCCAACAATGTGCTAAATGGAGTAAAAAATATACATTTTTGTAAGTTGAGGGGGATTTGTAATGCCCTACATTTTTGGAACATCAGTATTAATACTTGGATATGGTTTTTCAATAAGCCATATATTGTCCAATCATCTAGATATACTTCCAAGAAATCATGGATAAACTCCTTAAATGCATTGATCATTATTCGACTAAATACCGCTAGTACATTCTTTAGCCCAAATGGCATAATAGTGTACATGAATGATCCCCATTCTATAGAAAATGTGGTTTTTGGTTGATCCTCTGGGGTAATCCTGACCTTATGGTATCTAGAGAACCCATCAGTGAAATAATATACCTCTCTTCTTGCTACATTTTCTAAGTTTTCTGTAAATGGAGTAGGGAATGAGTCATGTATGTTAGGAAATAAGGGATAAAATATGCGGAATAATCCCTCACAAAATCGTAACAGTAGAAACTAATATGCAGAAATTATTACAGATCTAAAATAAAATTTCAGAATAAAATAACTCAACACGAAGAGACAATATTTAACATGGTTCACCCGATTTGGGCTACGTCCACCAAAAATCACTTGCTCAGATTTTATTACAAGCCACCGCTCTCTCAATACAATACCCAGATCCGTTTGGAGCTATGCTCAACAAACTCTACAGAATTCACAGCCAAATTCAAAACACATCTGCAATACATTTGCTTGTACATCTATTATATGCATAAGACCATATAAATAGACAACTGTTTAAGTAGTTTTACAAAACCATGGGTATTAAAAACCATGGGCAAAATCCATCCCATAAACCTATGGGTCAAAAAAATCACCCATATGAGAAAAGCACGTTTCTCGATATGTCGGGTGCATTTTTCGAGGCCAAAAAATTTTATGCGTAAAATTTTTTTTTTCGAGGGTTGCGCCCCCGAACCCCTGCTACCGGGGGCTGCCACCCTCGAACCCCCGCTCGAGGCCTGGCCCAGCCCCAAACCCCGGCGAGGATACATGAAAAGTGTACAGTACTCTTAGTGTACAGTCTTCAACACTTTCACACATGAAAACAGGCTCCACAACCTAACAATGTACACATGATTTGTTAAGCTCTCTATAGTCCACACATATGCGTATCTCCCATGTTTTCTTGTTCTGAATAACCATTGGAATTACCCAATCCAAATCTTCCATAGTTTTGATGATTATTTCATTCAACATTCTATCTATCTTTGTCTTCACTTTAACTTTGAGGTTAGGATTTAACCTAAAGGCCTCTTCTTTAATGGTTTAAATCCTTCCTTGATTTGAATCTTCATAGTCCTCACTTCTTATTTTATACCTCACAATTCCTTTAAATCTTTAGGACATATATATTGGAATTCTTGAAGAATTTATACTACTTTGGCCACTTCTTTTGACCAATAGTATCCTATTTTAGTAAGCTTCTCATCTCCATTGGTGTCCTTATCTTATGGGGCTGGTAGTAGTATTGTCTTCTTATTTTTTTGTCTCCACCACTTCCCTTTCTCCTTCTATTGTCTTATATCTCAAAATTTTCAAGTTTTTCATCTCTTTCTTATTTCTCGACTGCAAATAAATGTGCCATCTACGGTATTTTATTTATATTTTCCTGTTGTTGGGGTTCTTTAGTTTCTGGTTTCCTTTGTGATTATTGTTTTATGGATTCTTTTGGAACTAGGAATAGAAAGTTCCTGATACAGTGTAATGCTTAAAGGATATTAAGATATGCATCCCAAAAAATGAACGTATGGAAAAAATATTTGACAATATGGTCCTAACTTCTTATCTCCCATCTGAGTTCTTGATGCATGTACCATGACCATGGTATGGGTCCTAGTTTCCATATGAAAAATTGTGTCCATACCAAAGGATAATTTTCTCCACATATATACCAATGTCTCTCGTAGATTTGGATGTGCTTTTGTGGATCGCTTTAACCAGTATACTTAGGTATAGCTGCGTAGTAACCTTCACTCTCCAAATACCTTGTTTTAAGCAACGTGGTTAAAAATTCCAATGAGATATGTTATGTTTGTGAGTTTCCCACCATCTTGTAGCATTAATTATCATGGTGTCATCTAATGCTTCCATTCTGGATTTTTCATTTGGAAATAATCTCTCCATTTGATTTAGATAACCCTCTAAGTCTCTAAACCTTGAATATTTTGGTAAAGTCTGGTGGGATGCTCCTCAAATTAATCTATAGACTCTTTTAATTTTCATGCATTTTATCTCTTATTTTGTGGAGTAATATCCGTCTTCTTCCTCAATTTTTCTCGAGCGGGCCAAAAAATGTCATCCGTAGTATCAAGGTCATCATAATCTAAGGTAATTATGCGAGGTGGTATTTTTATTGTGTAATGTAATTTCCTTATTCTTTATTCTGGGAATCCATGTATATATGCTTCAGAAACATTATCTGAACTTTCAGTTGTGGATTTAGTTTTAACTGATATTTCTCCCTCTCAATTTAGTTCAAAATCCTTATCGATATTAGAAAATTTATTCAAAGCATATACCCCATGTATATTGTCAAAATATTCTCCTTCACTATCATGCCAAATTTCTTCATCCCATGTGGAATTCATCCCTACATGTAGTGGTATGTGTACACAAATTCCATCTTCCTGTAATGTTACTTCCTCCTCTTCTAAATTTAATGTGCCATTGCAATAAACAAACCACTCTAAAGCTAGAATAACATTGTATGATGATTTTAGAGCTATATTTTCAACAACCTAAAATTTAACTAGCTTCTTGATTCCCATAAAGCTAACTTCAACATTCTTTAGTGCTCCTAAGGGTTGTTTTGACGATGAACCATATGCTAATCCAATAAAATATCTGGCGGATTCCAAGGGAGGCCTACCTAGTTTCTCCCAAGTAGTTTTTTACATCATGCTCACATTTTTTCCAAGATCAAGAAGTAATTTGGTAATAGTAGTGTCAAATATCTCGACATCCAAGTATATGGTGGATTTATGCCATGTTCATTGTGTGCATAAGACATTTCTATTTTTCTTGTGATGTCCTCCTTCAATTCTTTGAACACGAAAGTTCTTATCATCCTTATTCCAATACTTACTAAATTGTTTCAACTTATCTGCAAGACCATTCTTGATTGTTAGCCTGGCTATCTCCTTAAGAGCAGTGATTTCATCTTCCATAAAATAGTTATTTTCTATTCCTTCTTGAGCTTATGCCTTATTTACTACTACTACACTTTTCTCCACTTCTTTCTCATGAAGGCCCAATCTAATCTCCTTAAAATCCCATTCTTCACCACTAGAAGAACTTTCCTGATGAGGCATCATGATTATCTTATTCTTAGCAGGTGCAATATCCTTCCTTGCGACACTTCTAGTTGTAATCACGACTCTATATTTTGGTTCTTTAATGCCCTTGCCTGATTTAGATGCTTTCCTCCTAAGACAAATTTCTTTAGCTTCTTCCATGTTGTTCTCATTTTCTAGTTTGATCCTTAAGCTAGATGCTCTTTCCTTGTCTTTTTCCATTTCCTCATCATCACATGGTATCTTTGTGATATGTTGGAAATTCTTCTTAGCATATCTTTCTAATGCTTCTGTTCTTGTGCCTCTATTCCTATAAAACTGAGTTGCTTTGGGACAACTAAAAGAATCATGCCCTCTTTCATGACAAAAACCACAAGGGTCAAGCTATGTGCAATTCTTGGCTAAATGTCCATCTTGTCCACATTTGTAACAATTCACGGGTATTCTATCTTGTAGCCACCTCCTTGGTTATCTCTTCCTTAGTATCCATGATACCATTAGTATCCTCTTCCACCTTGATAGTTATCATATCCACCCCTATATCCTCCTCTATAAACTCCTCTATAGCCTTCTCTGTAACCTCTGTGGTATCCTCCATCATTGTATCCTTGATAATTAGGATTGTAGTTATTCCCCTGATACCTGCCTCCGAATTGAGGCTGCCCACCTTGCTGATTTAGGTATTGAGGGGCACTATTTGCTGGTTACGAAGGTGGTGGGTTAACTGCAGGCATTTGTTGTGAAGAAGGGGGAGTAGAAGGTGTTGTGTTCTATCTTGCTGCCATCACTCTACGTGTATTGTATTCCTTTATGTCTTCAAGTGCTTCTACAGAGTAACATGTATGGTGATAATGATTGTAGGATCCACAGGATGTGAAGTACATTAACTAATTACTGGGTGGAGATAACTCTAGTAAAGGACAAGTATTATAAGTATGTTGGTCCCATAATCTACAAATTACGCACCATGTTATTTCTATCAGGTTTATGGTAGTGCAAGAAGATTTTTGTGATGAGTGCTTTCTGATGGCTGCAACTCTCTTTGCCTTCTCTAACTAAGGATATTTTATTCTACTGTGGCCTTATGCACAACACCTTGTACACCAAATTTTAGGTCTGATGTTGTATCTTATTGGTGAGCTATTTTTGAGATCTTCACTTATTTGGATTTCCTATTGGAGTTTTAGCTTGGCTAGCTCCAATTGTACTCTCTCCAATTCTATTTTTAGTGATGTCTCTCCTTCTCAATGCCATGGTTGGGCCTCCAATATAATGACCATCTCTATTTCCTTTGAGATTTTTTGAAAGGTTTTCCATCTAGTGTTGCTGTGATATAAGGGAGGAGTCCTGAAGTGAACCATTCAATACATTTCTTTTCTATGAGAGGTTCTTCTAACTTCCTAGTTACATTTTTGAATCTGTGACTGAATTCCTTGACTGTTTCATTTTCTCCCTGAACAAGGTCTCTCATTTTACTTACTCCTTCTGAAGGTGCTTTAGGAAAATTAAAATCCATCCTAAAATCCATTTCAATATTATCCCAATCCTTAGATCCCTGTGCATTTGTCTTCATATACCACTATAGTGCATCCTCTCTTAGAGTGTCTATGAAATCATATAACTTTACAGTGCTGTGTGTGATGTTGTTACTCTTCAAGTATGAATCTAATATAAAAAAATGTTCCTTAGCATAATTGGTATCTTTTCAAAACACTAATAACTTAATCTTCTGGTCCATCTTTCTAACTGGTCGAGAATATACTTAGGGATGACTAATTGGTTGATACTTTGAAGATTTTACTTTCTTCGATTGGTTTTGAATTTTTTTTAGATTACTTCTTCTCCCTTTGTCTCTGGATAGCTCAATATCGAAATATAACTCTCCAAATAATTCTCTGAATTCTCTTACAAATTTTTCTTTCTTGTTACTTTCAAATAGGTGTTTGAAGCAGCACATGGAATGGCGACCAATCTGGGGGCCCATCTCCTTTTGGCTTGTGTGATGGTTGGGGGACGTATCCTTAGTTGGCGACTCTTCATAACTATCTTTTTCCATAATTAAATTCCTACATTTACTATTTCTTAACCTATAACTGTCTTCTAATCCTTCATCACTCCTTCTTTTCTTATTTTGTTTCTCTTTCTCTTTCTTTTGTTTCTCGGCATTATATTTTTCTTCATCTTCCTCGTCTACTATGTTTACTTTCTCCCAAAATTATTTAATCAATTATTTTATACTAGTAACTTATTATTCTTCTTCACATTTTTATTTGATTAATAATGGAGCTTATTTCCTCATCTCTTTCCATCTTGTTGTGTCTACTATTTCTCTAAGATCTAGTCTTAATCCTCCTACTAATTATTGTAAATCTCTTACTACTATAGCTTTCCTTAATAACACTTGTTTTATTGGACTATTTAGAAAATTTTGTACCATGGGGAACCGTGACGTAAAAAAAAAATTGTTGGTCTCCGCTTGGTGTGAGAATTATAGCAAGACTCTGTGTGTATGCCTCCATTTCCAAGTTAGCCAATTTCTAGCCTCCACTTGAAATGGGTGTTTCTTTCTTTCCTACTTTCTGAGTTTTATTCAATTTTACTTTTCTTTCATTCAATTTCTTTTCTCTTTCCTCCCTCGTTAACCTATATTTTTCCATCTTCTTCTCCAACCCATTATTTGTAGATATCCTTTCTCTCTTTTCCATCCTCATTTTATTTATTCTTATTAAAATGCTAACTCTCCTTAATTATATTAATCCCATCTTTGCAAACTATGTAATTTTTCTGATTTTTATTTTCTTCATGTTGTCTTATTTCTGATACCCCAATCATCACCCCATTAATTCTGATAAGTTATGTCTCTTGGATCACCCCCCTTCACGTATGCCATCCTGTGGTGCCTGTCCCCTAAAGGAACTTTTCCACGCTCTTGATTAAGCCTTTATCTACCATAAAAAAATTAATTAAAATGTAAACTAATTTAAGAAATCATCCTCTTGCTCCACTTAAAACTTCCCCTTTCTTGTAGTCAAAAACTGGTCCAACTTTGTATGGCCCAAGTAATTATATATGAATCTAATGTAGTCTCGTACCAGTATTCAATTACTCTAGTCCAAGGCTCGTCAAGATTTATGAGAATATTTAGCTTTTATTGAGTCCACTAAGATGGTTTCCTTAAGTGTAATCTTGATCACTCTGTTATCTTGGCGTGTGCTAATATGCAAGGCCACAAAAATGTGGAAATAGGGACCAAAATTATTCTTTGTATTCTCTAAAGACTTTTGATTCTGTCTCCTTATTTGATGCTTTCAGTCTTTTTTATCCTCCTTTAACAAATATATGAATTTGGTTTTCCCACAAATCCTTAATTTCTATCAGTGTCGGTTTCCAATATCCCAGTGGTGATATTTTTTGTGACATCCTCTTAACAAAAGGAACTTGGGCTCAGACACCAAATGTTGACCTTAAACCTCGACATCGGTGTGAGATTTAAGAAGTTTGACCTTTTGTTAATGATGTACGCAGGAAAAGTAGACTACTCTAAATTGTGAACATAAAGAATGTAAAAGCGCACAACAGATTTAGCCCCAAAGATCAATCTTTATTCATATCTCAATAATAACTACATTAGTCTCAATTACACATACAAATCTTCTCTATTATATCTCATATATCTTTCTCCTCATACATTTCTATCATATATTTTTTATATTGTACTCACTCATATATTTATTTTTGATGTACACATATACAATGGATTAATTACAATAAATACGCTTCATACATAGTATCCCAAGAGTTACTCCTTTTGATCACGCCTCTGTTGGCTTCTATCTTGTTTTGTCTTGATTTGTCTTTGTACTGTGACTTTGTGTTGGCTTCTGCAGCTTCCTTCAATGTATAAAAAAATTATCCCATTTGTCATGGCTTTCCTCCTTTTATCGTGAATTTCCTTAGTCTTTGGTGGCTCTGTTCTTGTATGCGTGGCTTGTTCTAGTCTTTCACGACTTCTTCTAGACCTCAACGACTTCCTCATGATGTCTGAAATTTACTCAAATTTTGATGAAGTACCTTTTCAAAAATTGTTACAAAGTGCTGATACAGATAAAAACATACTGAATTATAAAAAACACTATTGTATGAACAAAGGCACTTATCCTGTACAAACTAAGGTTAGTAGGCACAAAAGTGTTAATGTAGGACCAAACGTGCCACAGGTTTGAAAAATGCACTGAAATAAATCCCTACAAACACAAAGGTCAGTAATACATCTAGAACCATTGTTTCAGGTAAAAAACCACTATTTTGTGTGCATAAGCATTGTTGACAGGTCAAAAGTGCTGAAATGGATAACTACATGAAAATTTGAAATTTCAGGGTGTAAATCTGAATGAAAAATTCACAAATTTGGACAACTTGTTTATGATATAAAATTCTACTCAAATCAATTAAAATTTTGGGGGGTAAGCCCCATGGTGGGTGCCAAAAATGTAATGCAAGCAAATATTAGATGAAAGTTAGAAACTAAAAACAAACCAATTGATTCTTAAATCTAGTCTTCTCAAACAAAATCTCAGATTGTGCTAGATGGAAAGGAGGAGTCAGAAAAATACCTACACTTACCTAAAAGTTGCATAAATCCTTTGATGTGGTGGATTTTCTCTTGGATTTCTTGATTAATTTTTCTTGGATTGCTTCAGATTTGTGTAGAGAAACTTGGAAAACACCTCCCTTTGCTTACATTGGATGATTGCTTAATAAAAATGATGATGAATTGATTGTAGATGGATTAAAGATAAATGATAAATTGATTGAGTGCTAAGAGGATAAAATTGATGGATTTAATGGCCTACTAACTTGCTATCTCTCATGGAGGAGAAGAGCTCAATTTATAGTTTTTGGGTGGAGGATTCAATGGCTAATATGAAGCCATATTGGATTTGAATGAAGGTTGGAGGATGCATGTGAGGAATGAATAATTATAGAATGGAGATTTCTAGAATTTGAGAGAAGTATCCATTGAATTAAAAATTCAATGGAAAGGGAGATATATTTGAATTTTTAAATATAAAATAGGGAAATTTAGAGAGGCTTCTAGAAATAGAAGCCTCTAGATTTAGAGGTGAGTATATGATTAGGATTAGTGTTAGATTAGGTTAATAAATGATGATTAGGGGTGAGGTTACATGGAAAGGATAGGTTTAGGGATGTGTAGAGTAGGTGGTAGGTGAGATGTAGGAATATTAAATTCCTAGAAAATATGAATAAGGATTAAGGTAATAAAAAATAGGATATAATAATGAATTAATGAGATAAATGATAAAATGGGATAAATGATAAATGATAAATGATAAAGGGATTAATGGTAAAATGGGATTTTAGATGAATGATAAAAGGTAAATATGATAAACTAGATTAATAATAATTAATATTTGTTGACTGGAGATATTTTATGCCTAAGTATGAAAGAAACATAAGATCAGGGCACACAAATAAGAGTCACGTAGGTACGCATGAAAGTCCAGGAGAAGGAGGGCGTGCCAAGGAAATTTAGAGTTCAAGTACTTATCCGTTTTGTATGGATGGGCTACGAATGGATTGAGTACAAAGAACATCTTGTTAGAAGACTTGGAAGAGTGCTAGGCCATTTTTGGGATGAGAGGAAGATCAAGCGACATGCAATATTTTGAGCTAATAATAGCATCTTAACTAGGGGTTAACTATAGGAGATCTATTATTAGAGGAGATTGCATAATTCCATGGATATCTTATAGCGGAGAAAGACTATTCTTAGCATGAAGCCTATTTTGAGGATGCCTAAGTGGTGAAGGGAAAGTCCTCACCCCTATATATATGTATTGATTTACACGGTTTAGGGGATCTTGATCATGTTATGTTAGAGTTATACTGCTGGTAAACCTTCACACTTGACTTAGTAATGACTAATATGAGGTATTCAACTATTGGTTTTGCTATAGATTAATACAATATAGCGTTGTGGATGGATTCTGGTTTTTGATGTTGCTGTTGATGGATCTTGTGTGGTAGATCTGTTACTTATTCTTGTTTAATTATTTATGCTCTATGGTTGAGATCTAGATTTGATAATTTATCTTGAATGGTTGTTATGATTATGGGTTATATGTATTTTCATGCTAACTCCTTGAAAAAACTGCCATAAAAGAGGAACCTGGTACCCTTGCGTGCTTTGAGTGAGCACTTAGGCATGTCTGAGTGACGTGCTAATGCTCCTTGGGATTTTCTTAGTAAAATAAAAGACTACATTTTGGTTCCATTTTCGGGACCTCTTTTCAAGTTGTTTCAAGGATGTTGCATGATGAAGACGTATCGGTTGACTTTGGCCAATATTGAGAGTTGGGTAGAGAATTTAGACAAAGAGTTTCTCACAAATATAACTTTGGACCTGAATTTGATGCATGTGCATGGGTTGAAGAAAATATGTATCATGAGTTGTATGAGACATTCTTTTGTTATTTCCCTATAGAGTTATACGAGTGGCTTGTAGCATATGCATCAAATATAAATTGAAGGTATACAATAATTGTGTGGACATAAGAAGATTACCAAACCCTACATGATGCTGATTTGACTTGGACACGTGTTTTTGATAACTGGTGGAGTGGTGTTTTGCATAGTTATACGTTGGAGTATGCTATTTATACTTATTCTTTTCCAGAGGTTGCTGATTTTTAGTTCTTGTGTGAACCCAGAAGATCCTATTTGCGCGACATCCCTTTAGCGATTAACATCTTGATTATAACTTTGGATTTGGAAGAGTGACATATGGCTTACTAAATCCCACTATGCACGAGGGCAGAAGTAGGTGTGGTGAAAGATGACGGGCTTGGCAGCAAAAAGACGGAGAGAAGAAAGGAAGCTTAAGTATAATGAAGTGCACAAGAGGGAATTGACGAAGAGATGTAACATTGAGGATTCTTTGGAGTTGCAAAGAGCTATGACTCAGAAAGGATTTGGGGCTCATGTGGAAGATGTGGAGCTAGAGCATCTGGTTCTTCCGTCCTTAGGAAAGTGCGGTAGAAGGTCCCCCTCGGCTTCTGATGAGATCATGTATGAGGAAGAACAATTATGATCTGCAAGCACACATTAGATCCAATCTGACAACCTAGCCCTTGCGCTTGGTGTTCCATTCCCCAAGACAATTGTTGAGAGTCAAGCTAGTGTTGGTTCTTCAGTAATGTTAGGTAACTTTCATTTTCCTTTAAATACAATAGTTTTTCATATGGCTATGCAGTCTTCTTTGTTTGGTGGTCCTATTGGCGGTATATTTTCTAATGCATCATCTGCATAGAGCTTGGGCGCGTAGACATGGATAACATGTCTTGAAGTAGCACCACTTCACAAACCATAAGAGTTCAATTTAGTACAACTTTTGGAACATAAGGCAACACATCCTCTGGTCTAGTGCCCGCTATAGGAGGAGGATCAAGAGGATCTGGAGGTTCAGGATCTGGTGGTTCTAGAGGTGGAGGGAATACTAGAGGTAATACAAGTTTTGGATCTGGTGGGCATAGTCCACACTAGCCACAACAAGTTTATTATGAGATGTCTCTTTTCCTACTAGAATATAGAGGAATTGAATATGTAGATGAGCACGTGCATATGTGTGAGATACTATGACACACTAAGGTAATTAAAACTCTAGAGTGTAAGGCAAGTAAATTTTCTACTACTTTACAAGGGCGCGCAAATAGTTGGTGTTATCCCAAATTTTCCCCCTAGAAAATTTGGTCAAGACAAGTCCTACACTTAAGGAAATTATGAAGAAAATGACTTAGATATGTGAGCTCACATTCTAGGATGAAAAGCAAGGTTACAGAGGGACTTTACAATGGAGTGGCAGGGCCTGCAAAAGATCAAACGACCCCGTGCAAGAAGAAATTTAAGAAACAATTTTATCAAGTGAATCTGTGCCTCAAATCCAATAAAAAAATTACAGGTGGGCTCAGAAATAGAATAGCAGGGTCAGAGAAGGAGGAGCAGTGTCATAGAGAATCCAAGAGAAAGAAAGAGAAGAAAAGGAAAAGATACGAAGTCTTTGGGCTCAAAACAGTTTAGAACGAGTCCAAAAATCGGCTAAGTATGGAGGAGGTAGTGGAGAAAGCCACGTGTTGGCACGTCACTTCTCCAAATTTGAATCCAAAAAGGGAAGCTCAAGTGAGTGCCAGGCTTCGACGTGTCTAGAGCCCCAAAAAGTTACACGGTCGTTGAAAAGTCTTCGACTAGGTAGGAAGGTTCCAGGTGTCAGCTCAGTGTAAATCCAATATGGGAGCACAAGGTGGAGACTCAAACTTGTGCTAGCCCTCCACATAGAAAATGGTCAACCATGGTCAAAAGGTGGATAGGGTGGGCCTAAAAAAAGGCTAAGTATGGAAGCACTGGCGGGGACTACCACGTGTCCAAGCGGCACATCTCCAAGGGTAGATCCAAAAGCAAAGGCTCAAACAAGTGCCAGTTCACCACGAAGCCCAAGGCTTGAAAAGGTAAGAGGGAGCTCATTGAAAAGTATAAAGACTTGTGGAGGCTTCCAAGTGTCAACTCGACGCTCCTTCAAGGGAAAATCTTGAGTGGGAGTTTTAGCGAGTGCAGAGCCTCCACGTATCTAGTCTTAAAAAGGGGACATGGCTGGGTTGAATAGTCAATGTGTGGTTACAGGCCGGCAAAGAGTTCTAAGTTTTTAGAGAGGGCTAACTCAAGGGTTGAGTAAAGAGAGGGATTCTAGATAAGCACCAGACCTCCGTGTGTCCCCGGTCAGAAAATTTGACTCCGCCGAGTATAGGACTTAGCCAAAAAACATAGAAATTGAGCAGGATGGCGGAGGAAGCCACGTGTCATCCCCTTGCCATTCCAAGAGAAAAATATAGAGGCCACCCTCAGACATGCGCTAGCCAACCACATGTCCCAACCTAAAAAAGGGGCCTGCTTCGAACTGGTTTTCCCACTCTTTTGTATGGACCTGATACAAACTTTGAAGGGGAATATCTTTCAACTCGGGGCTCGAAATATTACAATTCTAACACCATTGGAAAGATCTCGGCCTTGTTCACGCCATGAAGATCTAAAACTTAAATTTTGGGGAGGTTAGGTGGGAGAAAAATGGAGAAATTTCTTCAGGGAAATTAATGTAGGATCTATTTTTGCCCCAACAACTAGACCGAATTCAATGTGCTCCGCCGTTTTCTCCTTCTTCAAGGTGCCTAATAAGAAATGATGTAGTCAAGGTAGATTTGGGGGGAATAAGATTTTATGGGAGGCATTTAATAAGCGGTGGTTGAGCTTCGATATGTTTTTCCCGCTTCTCTCTCTGTCTTGCCTCTATGTTGAATCTATAAAAGTAGGGTTGAAACTCATTGTAAAGTGTTAGACGTTATTTTGTTTTTAAAGGCTCCCCTTTCCTTCTGAAAAAGAAATTTGTGGAGTTAATACCTTCCATTTAAATTACAAATACGTTTCCTGCCTTCTGGCCATTTGTAATGCATTGTATCAATCTGTAGAGCAATAAAACATGTTTGTGATTGATTTTAGATCCTTTCTTGTCCCCTTTTCTCTCATATACTCTTTCATTATAAATCTGGTTATCTGCACTTGATTATTGTATGTATTTTGTTGGTTTGTGTCTATTAGAAAAATTAATGTTCATCATTCCTTCGTTGCATCACCTTGTAGCTTAGTTTTGATTTCTTGTATTCCTTTTATCCCTGTCTCCTTGGTAAAACGTAGATTAGGTTTAGGAATAGGTCCTCTGAATTTCCACGTATGCACCTAAACAGAGGAATATGAACCAACCTTTAATCTGGAGAGTTTTCCTATTTGTAAAGTCCCACACTTTGGGGAAAACTCAATGTTATGCAAATCACACCAAATTAATCTGCCTTAGAAAAGTAGATTTGACGACTCATTTTGGGGTGCTATGATTTTGCACTAATAGTTGGTACATAAAGTATGCTATGAACCAGACTTGAGTAGACTACAACGCACTGCATGATGCTTTCTTATCTGAGTTCCATGTACATGAGTTTGAAGAAAAGAATATCAATGTGCTGAAGGATATTAAACAGGCATGAATGAGAGCGCAAGGGAGTATGATGCACATTTTAAAACTTTTCTATCAAATTTATCCTATGATATTCACCCTATCCAACATACATAGTGGTTTGATCACACCTTTCAGAAGGGAGATTTCTCATAAGACATTTATAGATCCGCATGAGGCACTTGAGGTAGCTCTACACACCGAGGTAGTTAGAAGCATGGACACTAGAGTTAGCCTATTCTTAGAGGCACACATTACATCTATAGAAAAACAATTGGAAAAAATCTCAGCTAATTCAACTCATGAGACACGTAGTGGTATTTGGTGTACAAATTATGAGGTGGAAGGACATACTAAGGATAATTTCCCTCGTAAATTGGTGCACACCATGTTGTTGGATTCTAATATCTGTCACCTAGATCATAATTCAAATAGGTTCCCTTTGCTGCAATGTGTGATCAAGAAGAACGTGTGTTGTTATTGTAAGATTTGTAAGTCTACCACTCATGATACCGATAATTGTAGATTGATTGATCAAATTCATGATGCCATTGAAACTGGTGTATGTCATACCAGTGTTACAAAATATTCTAAGGAACAAAGTGAACATCATAATCATAATGAAGGGTGTTATGATGGAGGTGGTAGAGTTAGAGGTTACCGTGGAGGGTTTCGAGGCCATGGTCAAAGGGGTGGAAGAGGTGACTTCCCTCGTGGAACCTGTTATACATGTAGATCCCTTGATCATTATAAGTGTGAATACCTTCAGAACATTATTTTCTCATGGTGTGTAAAGAATCATAAGTTTAAGGAATGCCTAAATTTATATGAGCAAATGAACAAGTATCACAAGAAGGATAAGAGGGTAGGAATGGTTAGAGTACACCGCACTGTGGAAGATTAGTGGATGCCAAAGGTAACACCTGATCTTGAGATGTTTCCTATGTTAGTGACTACAAACACTAAGGCTACACGCACACACGTGAGACTCTGAAGTAGAAACATGTTATTACAAAATAGGAGGTATTACATGCAAAGTATCTAGATCCTTACCATAAGAAGGAAGTCTATCAGGAAACTATCTAGGTTATCAGGAACTTGTAGGGTGAGATACAATGCTTGAAGGAGCAGTCATGAAAGATGGAGCAGACAAAGGCAGTCAAGATGCCTTAGAAATATGTTGATGACTTGAAGGAGGGTTGTAAAATGCTATGATAGGAAAAAATAATTCCTTTGTTAGGGGAATGGTTAAGGGAGAAGGTAACATGAGCTGGAGTTAAGCGCTAGAGAAAGATATTTTATGCAAACCTACCTCCTCACAATCTTGAATACGATAAAGAGATCACTTTGAAAGTAGGTTTTGATGGATAGCTGTTGATTAACATACTGATTGATATATGTGCAGAAGTGAATGTACTCACTTTGGATGCATGGAATCAGATGGGGAGGCCACCATTACAGCTGTCTTCAAATGTGTTATATATGGAAAACATGACTAAAGCCACACCCGTTGGAGTATTGAAGGATGCCACTATTACTATACAAGGGGCCAAGTTTACTGGGGACTTTTAGGTCTTGGCGCTTACAGAAGTAGATAGTTTTCTAGCTTTACTTGGGCACTCTTAGTGTTATGCGAATAATGTTGATCTATGCTTTAATAAAGGATACATCATTTTTGAGAATAAGGAAGAGAGTGTGAGCATTCCTTTGATGGATGGGAAGGTTGCGCCGTATGTAGAACCTTTAAGTGAAGAGGATTTTAACAGGATATACATGCGTATAGTTAGAGATCCGCAAGGTGTTGTTTAGTGGGATGATGTTCAGTCTATGAGTGATACAAATAGTGTTTCGTGTGATAATTGGGCACATGGAATGTATGAGATGGCTAGGAGGGAGATGAAGAACATGGTTATGTGTGTGATCAAGCCATGCATGGTTAAATGCTTGGGTCATAACTGGGTACCTCGATACACTGGAAAAGGAAACCCCAATGTATTTCTACACACCATGGAAGCTTAGTGGACAAATCAAGTAGAAAGAAGAAATATGATGATTTATACCCTACAAGAAACATCTACGTGTTTGTGGACTACATGCAGAGATAACCTTTTGGAGTGGCGAGAAGTGAGAATCACCTTCTCTACTAGGTTTCTTAAGAGCAATGTACCTTCACAAGTTTAAAAATTTCATGGGAAGGATTCTGCTTCACATCATGTTTAGAAGTGTGAGAGACTCTGGATGGAGGGGTAAGAGGCCTTACCACCATCACTCTGGGTACATAAGTTCTATGCCACTCTAAACAACTGCATGTGCATGGTATGTTCATGCGGAGTTAACAAGGATAACAATTGATTGACAGGAGATGACTTTAGGTATGATCTATACATTTGATTATTTTTCTACTAAACCTTTGGTCAATGAAGAATTGCATATTATCAAGTGCCTTATGTTCGGAGATAGTGAAAAAACTAAGGAACTCCTGCTAGGTATGTTTAGAGAGATAGATTTGGAGGCACATTGTGAAGAAGAAATAGATGAGGAACAAATTACACACACCTGGTTGGAAAAAGAGAAGGGTAAGATGGTCTATATGATTGATGATGAGGAAGCAGAGAATTTGGATGTTAACCACACTCTAGGTACATGAGAGGTCTTGGGTAGTACAGATGAAAAGGTGCGCACTTACCATGATCCTATGAAAATGAAGAAAGTCAACATTGGAACAAATATAGAACCTAAGGAGGCCATTATTGGTGATTATTGGTTTGAAAAAGAAGTTTCTAAGATAGTTGAGCTGTTGCTCGAATTCTAGGATTTATTTTCGCAAGGATATCAATAATTGAAGGGAGTCCATCACTCTTTGGGTGAGATAAGGATCAAGTTAAAAGAATGTGCTTGCTCAGTTAGGAAGAGGCCTTACAGGATGAATCCTAATTTATGCATCAAGGTAAAGGAAGATATTGATAAGACGTTGAAGTTTGGAATCATTGCGCCCATTGAGGAGTCAGAGTGGGTTAGCCCTATGGTGATAATCATAAAGAAATATGTAAAGATAAGGATCTATGTAGATTATAGGGAGTTGAATGCTGCTTGTGTAATGGATCCTTTTCCCACACCTTTTACAGAAGAGATCTTTGAGGGCATTGTAGGGTGAGATATTTACTCATTCATTGATGGATTATTTGGTTATCATTAAGTGCGCATAGCAAAGGAAGATCAAGAAAAGACAACTTTCACCACCAAGTGGGGAAGTTTTGCATATACCATTATGCCCTTTGGGTTGAAGAATGCACTTGTAGTATTTTCGTGCATTGTTGTACACGCTTTTGAAGAATTTATACACAAGTTTTTACAAGTTTATTTGGATGATTGGACTATATATGGGATGGTAAAAGAGCACTGTGACAACTTGAGACTCATGTTTGAGCACTATAGGAAGTTAAACATCTCCTTGAATATTAATAAGTGTATATTTTCTTCACCCTTTGGGACTTTATTGGGACACATTATTTACAAAGAAGGCTTATTGGTAGATCTAGCCAAGGTTGCAGCTATCTTGGGTTTGGAGGAACCTACCAATTAGAGTGAAGTGTACAGATTCTTAGGACATATATGTTATTATAGAAATTTCATTAAGGGATATGCAAGGATTTCTGTACCCTTGGAAGAATTGCTGAAGAGTAAAGGAAATTTCCATTGGGATGCGATGCAGTAGACAATGTTTGAGAGATTGAAGGAAAGCTTTACTTCTGCACCCATTCTATGCTTTTCTTCTTGGGATAAGCCATTTCATGTACATGTGGATGCTTTTGGCACGGCCATTGGTGCAATGTTAGCACAACCTAGTGATGGTATTATTGATCATCTTATTTGTTTTGCAAGGAGGAAGTTAACCCCAATTGAACAAAATTATACAACTATAGAGCGTGAACCATTTTCCATGATTTATGTGTTGCAAAAGTTTAGGAAATACTTGTTGGAAACTACATTCTTATTTTATACTAATCACATGGAGCTTAAGTATCTGGTCAATAAACTCGTTTTGCAAGGGCACATATACAGGTGGATCCTCTTATTCCAAGAATTTGAATTTACAGTAGTGGTGAAGCCATGAAAGAGTAACTTAGGAAAAGATCATTTATCAAGGATTAATTTAGGAAAGGATGCACAAAGTATTGAGGATACAATGTTGGATGCACAAATATTTATATTGAACCACGTGCCCTATGAATTAGAGGATATTTTTGTAATCTTGCATATAGGTGTGGTTCCTAAAGGAATGAAGGATTTGGAGAAGAAAAAACTTGCTATACGCATCACCCCTTACATGTTAATTAGTGGAGATTTATACAAATTAGGTCGTGATGAGGTTTTGCGCCGGTGTGTACTTGAGCATGAGTGTATTGCCATTATAGAGGAATATCATGGTGGGATTACAGGTGGAAATTATAAAAGAAATGCTACTGTGCACAAGATTATATTGGCAGGATTTTGGTGGGAAACAATTTATAAGGATTAAATAGAATATTGTAAGGTCTGTGGCCATTGTCAGTGCCTTGGAAAGCCTGGGCATAGAGATGAAATAACTTTGAGGCCTATTATTAGTATAAAATCTTTTGAAAAGTTGGGAATTGACTTTTTGGGTCCTATTTCCCCACCCACGCATAGGATGAGATCGTGCTACATTATAACTTGTACAGACTATCTTACAAGGTGGGTAGAAACAATGCCTATAAAGGATTGCATGAAAACTACAACATCAAGGTTCAGGTATGGATGCCCATTGAGTTTGAAAAGTGATAAAGGCACTCATTTTCTTAATGAGACCATCAAGATACTATTGGTAGAATTTATGGTGGCACACCATAAAATAACATCCTATCACCCACAAGAAAATGAAACTGCTGAAGCTTTCAACCAGATATTGGGACATACATTGACTAAGATTTGTGATGTTGGAAGGAAGGATTGAGATGATAAAGTCTTTGCTATACTTTGGGCATACATGACAACTTAGAAAAGACTTAACAAAGCCACACTATTTCAATTGGTGTTTGGTGCGGAGGCTAGTTTACTAGTAGAATTTATGTTACCCTCCCTATGTATTATGCACACAGGAGGATTGGATGATGAGAAATAAATTGAAGAACATATTGAAAATTTGATGTAGTTGGATGAGAGGCATGCCATAACACATTGGATTCAGAAGATAGAAAATGCTAAATAGAAGGCATGTCACGATATGCATATTAAAAATAATCTCTTTGAGGTTAGACAGATGGATCTTCTGTATGATTCAAAGTTTTTATGTCATCCTAAAAAGTTCTAAGTGCATTGGTTGGGAATGTATGTTGTGACTTACATACTTGATTTAGGTGCCTACCAGTTAGAGGCGCTAGATGGAACTCGGTTTCCTGGCTATTTCAACGGGAGTAGGTTGAAGCCCTACTATAAATAAGCCTTCTTCATGTTTGTAATAAGTTAATATTTCCAGTTATCTTATATTTCCATTTAAATGCATTTTCATTTATATGTTTTTCCTTTCAATGTTGCTATGCTTTGTTATTTTAATTCAATATTTTGTTGTAATAAGTGCACTTGAGCACTAGAAGCTGATTACTATATATTTAATTCATGCACAGAGGACCACACATACTTTTAGTGTGGGGAGGATCGAGAAGAATTGACTGGTGCCTTGTTACAGATTGAAGTGCATTATAAAATTACAGGTGCTCAGAGTGAAGATAAGTTTGAGAAGAAATTCCAAGAATGTTTCTCAGATTAAAGACCATGCGTAGAGGGATGGATGCTTGGTGTAATGTGAGGTAGGCTACAACATTAGAAGCTACTTGGTATGAGGCACATTGGATAATTGCTTCGGCACAGGGAGGCGTTCGTAAGGAAATCTGTGGCCAAGAAGTAGTGGGTGCACCGGAAGGTTATGAATGAGGTGTAACATAGTTAGGTGTGGAAGGAGATGACACAATGCGTCAAAAAGTGGGGAGATAGAATTAATGCAGCGTACGGTGGTAGTTGAGGAGAGATTAATGCAGATAATTTTGAAATGAGCTATAAAATTAGTGAGTGCAATGTTATTGTTAAATTGCATCCTTTGAGCTATCAGGCTGTGAAGTGTGAAAAAGAGCATAATATGATGAGCGATCTATGGAGCGATGAACTAGGTGAGTTTGAGGCACATCATTAATATAACTCTATGTAGAAGTGTTTTTGAGCTAGTTTGGCATGTTTACAAAGGTGGGTTCGCATGGTTAGGGTTTAGGGAAGATAGGCTCTCGGCTAGGGAAAACTAGGGTAGAAAGATTGAAGGGTTTGATTTTAGTTTAAGGAGTGTAAGGATTAGGTAGAGGAAAATTTGAAGTTATAGAGCGTGCCTGTGAATTGAAAAGAGCAATGACACCAAGGAGAGCTCTAGTTTTTGAGAGGGAAACTAAGGAAGAGTCACTGGAGTGGTTGTTAGAAATGTAGTACCCTGAGGAGGTGATTGAAGGAAGGCCATGGACATTGAAGTTAACACAGTGCAAGATTAGTGACTTCAATAAAAGGATTGAATAAACCATTAAGGATATCAATGCATAGACCATTTGTAAAATGAACAAGAGGAAAAAAGATGGGAATAGGGTCATGGACACATCAGTACACAGGTTATTGGAAAGTGTAGGAGTCATGTAACTTTATGAGCTCCCATTATTTGGAAATCCCAAACAATTGTATTAATGGTTAATGTCATGCATGTGTGAGGATTTATTCTACTTCAAAGGTAGAGGGATGTGGATTGCAACAAAGTTGATCAGTAAAGTCACGGGTCTGTGTGACTTTGGTTTTGAAAGTGTATGTGACTTATTAAATGATGATCAGGTCGAGGAGATGACCACCATGTACCACTAAAAGAAGGGGGGCCAAGCCTTCAACGTTACTCTCATAGATGACCTAGAAATAAGGGTAGCGACACATTTAGGTAGATGGAAACTGGGTGCCTCAGAAAGGTGGACAGAGGTTAATAAGAGCTAGCTGCATATAGAGCACAAAATAATGAAAAAGACCTACTATAATATAATAGGTTACATTGTAGAGAGCCTAGAGATAGAGGCATGGACCCAAGCTGATAAGGGTGACAAGATAACCTGGGGTGCTATTTTACTCCTGATTTTCTTTAGTGAAATAGGTGTGCTCGATGGAATGAAGGAAAAAGTTTGAGAATATCCCATGGAGAATAAATCACCTACAAAGAAGTTTTCTAAGTACACATGTCATGGTTCTATTTCAAACACTTATAAGGAGCACCATGAGAAGTGGTTTAGGAGGTTACACTAGGAATTTGAAGGAGAGTGGCACATACCGTGTGAGATGCCTAGTGTATTGAATGGACAAGCAGAGTTTGTGATGTACCAACACTTATGTCTTAGAAGGTTCTTCATGAAGATGGGTGAAAAGAGCCCATGCTGTAATTTGATTCACAAAAACAAGTTACATAGGTAAACATGTTACAAAATGCACATAAACTACAACTTGATGCTAAAAAGTAGATGCATACATTCATATTCTGCACAAGACATATGTCTACCCTAATAAGGAGGTGTATGTGGAGACAGACAATATTGACATAACTCTAGAGACCATGGCTGTAGGGAAGATTGAGTCCATGCACGTGTATGTGTACCTAAGGCCATAGTTTAAGGATGGAAAGGTGGTTACAGGAGAGGAATTGTCTTTACCAGGTCCTCCAAAGGGGAAAAAAACTGTGGGAAAAATAATTCTAGTAGAACAAACACCCCACAGGTAGGAAAAACAAGGACATGAAGTCTTACAAAATGTCCTGGAGCAGGAAGAGGAACAAGATGATAACACTGCCTTTGATCATGGGAGAAGAGTATTGCATAGAAGGCATACAGGTGTAGGTACTGGCGCTAGTCCCTCATAGCTAGAAAAGAGATCACCGTGCGTAACACTGGTGAAGGAGGATGAAGAAAGGAATAAAAGGTGAAGATATATTCCTGTTAAGGATAGTGATGAGGAGAAGTCTTCATGAAGAATCACACATGAAGATGTTGCCACACCTAGTCTAGAGATGTGGGAGGATGAGGAGATAGGTGACGAGAAACCTTTGCTTGATGAGGATGCCCCTAGTGTAGGCATGCGGGGACTTGAAGGTGAAAGCTATGCTGGTGGGGACATAGAGATAATAGAGAATGTTATGCACATGAACAAGGAGCCTGAAGGAGAAGAGGAAGTACAATAGAACTTGGGTGCTAGAACACAAGAGCACTTAGATGAGTGCACCAGTGAGCCCCAAGAGGAAGAAATGGTAAAGAAATAGAACCTAGGATATGTTGATAACATTACAAAGATAATTCATGCCAGGTTCTAGAGCACTGTCGCAAAATAATAATTATATGGGTGGAAGATGATGGATCCTGAGATGGCAACCACATGCACCCATAAACAATTATCATGGAATATGCAGAATCATATGGATCAGATTTTTTTTATGTGTGTGAAGATTCATGTGTTTCTTAGAGGATGAAGAGATCTCCACATTCCTACCATGTAACAATGAAGCTGACTCAGTTTTCTAATGAATAAGTAAGTAATGCATTAATGAAGGTATATGCAGAAGTTACGCGTATAAATATAGATAAATTGACAACTATTCAAACTTTTTTAGAGGATAGAAAGGATAAAGAAGTAGATATTAGGCACCTAACAGAGGAAAAAAAGAGAGCTGAGGTTAAGGCACGTACGATACTTGATATGGCAGAGCAGATTGGTGATGAAATTTTACAAGAAAGGCTACAATTTAAAGAGAGAGTGGCTGAGAAATTCCCCTATGCTATGCATTATTTGCACACATTAGTTCACATTGTGTTGGATGAAGGTAAAATGTGGATGTTGAAACTGAAGGATGCTACAACATAGGCAGAAAGAACTAAAGAAATGATAGTGTGCCGAATCATAGGGTATGAGTCTTTACTCCAGACACTGAAAGATGAGTTGAACAAGGCAGATTTGGCTTTGAACATGTGTGTAAATCCTAAGGAAATAATAAAGACAAGGAATTTGGTTGATAAGAATGTAATCCTTATAGTAAAGAACAATGAGACACTCAAGCACGAGGAGAGGGTCACTTTAGTAGTAGAAAATCATGATGTGCTCACACCATCCTAAAACCCTCACAAGGAGAGAATCAAAGAAATAGGGAAAATCATAACACGAAACATGGATGTGATGGATGGGATGATCTCAAGTCTAGAAACCATCCTTAGAGTGTTGCAGAATGAGGGTGAAGACATGACTATGGATGAGATGGAAGGAGTATTCACAGACATCTTTGACAAGATGAATAAGGTGCTCAGTGATTGGAACGAGTTAGAAGCAGAGATCAAAAGTGAGTATCCTGAGTTAATTCTTCCTTCAGAAGGGTAGCAAACCCATGTATTCTTTCATTCTTTGTGTATATTTATTCTTTTGTTCCTTAATCTTTATTCATGGAGAGACAAGGTGTAATTACCCATTGTCGGGGTGGAAATGAAGCTAGTGTGGGGTAATGTTAACTGGAGATATTTTATGCCTAATTATGAAAGATGCATAAGATCAGGGTGTACATATAAGAGGCACCTAGGTGCATGTGGAAGTACAAGAGAAGGAGGGCACACCAAGGAAATTAAAAGTTCAAGTACTTATCTATTTTGCATGGATGGGTTAAGAATGGATTAAGTGTAGAGCACGTCTTATTGGAAGACTTGAAAGACACACCAGGCTATTTTTGGGACGAGAGGAAGATCATGTGACATGTAATATTTTGAGTTAATAATAGGATCTGAACTAGGGGTTCACTATAGGAGATCTATTATTAGAGGAGCTTGCATACTTCCATGGATATCTTGTACTGGCACATGGATATTCTTAGCATTCATCCTATTTTGAGGATGCCTAGGTGGTGAAGGGAAAGTCCCCACCCCTACATATATGTATTGATTTTCACGGTTTAGGGGATCTTGATCATGTTATGTTGTTGGTAAACCTATTTGCTTGAATTAGTAATGTCTAATATGATGTATTCAACTATTGGTTTTGCTATGGATTAATACAATGGATTGTTGTGGATGGATTCTAGTTTTTGACGTTGCTATTGATGGATCTTATGTGGTAGATTTGTTACTAGTTATTGTTTGATTCTTTATGCACTATGGTTATGAAAAAGATCTAGATTTTATGCTTTACTTTTGGATGGTTATTATGGATTATGGGTATCATATGTATTTTTCATGCTGACACCTTGACAAAGCTACCATAAAAGAGAGACCTGGTACCCTTACGTGCTTCAGGTGAGTGCTAAGATCTGTTCTGAGTGATGTGCTAGTGCACCTTGGGCTATTCTTAGTAAAATAAAAGACTATAATCTTGTGATTAATTAGTATGTGGATTATTTGTGGGACAAATTAGTCGTAATTAAGCATGTCAAAATTTTAGACATAATTAAGCATGTTGACATTTTAGATGTATATACTCACATCATAGCTTATGCAAGTTCCATTAGAGAGATACTCCCGTGCGATGCAATTGTAGCTAAGATATTCCCTAAGACACTTGAGGGGATTTCTCTCGACTGGTACTATAGAATACCAAAATCCTCGATTCACTTGTTTAATTAACTTGTCTCAGAGTTCATAAAATATTTTGATATGAACAAGCTTTTGAGGACAGGAATCAAATAATTCCTTCATATCAAGAAAGAGCATAATGAATCCACTGCCTATTTCATCCAGAGGTGGCAAAAGGTCCTCTACTCCTCGGTTAGTGCTCCCAACATGGATGAAACTAAGCTTTGTGACCTATTCCTCCATTCCCTTAATCTTGAAACAAAGGAGGAAGTGCAAAAGTTCCCTCTTCAGAGCTATGAGGAGGTCTTATAGGGTGCTCTCTGTATTGACTAAGTGACAATTGATAGCGGTTGAAAGACCTATGGCTCAAATGGGAAACTGGTTACTCCCTCACAAGGTAATTCAAATTACCCAAATGATTCAAACAACAACAATCAAGGACCCAAAGTACTTAACAAGAACTTTGGTGCCATGAAAAGTGACATAACTGATCAAACAAGAAATCCAAATGTTGTTAGCACAAGTAGTGGAAATAACAGTAACAACAATGCGAATGCGAACAACCAAAAGAGTAACAATTTCACTCCTTCAGTTAATGCAGTGTAATTTAGTCATCCTTATCCACCTCCTTAGTAGGTCCAAGCCCAAGGAATAGTTTAATACTCAAACCAATACCCAAGTAAATTTAAAAATTAGTATCAGAACCAAGGCCAGAGGCCTCCAAAATTGAACTACAATAACCAACAACAAAATAAAAATATGAACTATGGGCCGCAACAAAACCATAATCAAAGACCTCACGACTATGATCCTGATTTGTATTTTGGTTTTCATAGGGTTAGATGAAATGATGCTCATACGTATCATGATTGTGATAAATTCATACAATGGCTTCTAAAAGACTAGAGATAACTCTTCATTGAGATGTTCTTGGCTAATCCCATGACACCTACTTAGAATACTCACATGGGGCATGTTGCTCCACTGAATGCTACTATTAGGGTTTATCGAAACCCCCTTCCAATGTGCCATGAGAACAGAAATATTAATCCTCATGGTACAAAAAAGGGGACTCCCATATGGAAACAATGGTCATGAAGCATCTACGTATGAGAACCCTCTAGTAGTTCCTTCTTTATATGGTCAAAATCAAACTAAAGATTGTAGGCTTAGTAGAGTTAGAAACCGAACCTGAAGTTAATGCAGAGACTCACACTTGTAATTATTCTTCACAACATATTCCCATTTATCTGTCGATGATCAGATGATACACCAGTGGCTCCCAAACCAATAGGGAGCCTATGACTTGATCACAGACCTGACTAAGACCTTTTACCATATTTACTTCTTGGATTTGTTAAATAATTATCCTACACATCGATCAACTTTACTAGAAGCGCTAGATATTGGCCATCTTATGCACATAAATCCTCCTCCAGAGGCCTACATCAATCATATAGACTTTTATGTCTATCCCTCGGGAAACCCGAGAGAGATGTTGGATTCATGTTTGACATTAGTAAGATGCCTACTGATGTTGAGTTGGAATGAAGAGGTGATCATGCATGTTATATCTACTAGGTTTGGATTTATAACAATTATGTTAAACATGTAATGATAGATGATGGGGTTGTTGTTAATATAGTCCCTTTCTCATTTCTTCAGAATCTAGGCTTCAAACTGTTCTTCAACATGAAACATGCTGAGAGGCTATGATAGCCTTAAAGAAACTTCTATTGGAACCATAGTGCTTTCAGTCACTCTTGGACCTAAGACTCTGTTGATTGAATTTTATATTATAGACTGGGAAACTAACTATAATATGATTCTTGGTCGACCTTGGATTCATAGAATGAAGGAAATCCCTTCTATGATATTCCAAGATGTCAGATTCTTGCACCTAGGTAAGGTTTTCATGGCTTAGGGTTATTTGAAGCCATTCAACATCCATTTAAGAAACCTAAAGAAAAAAACTAGGAGTTCATACTGAATTTAAGCTCTCGACCAATCAGTTAAACAATCCATAGGGTCCAAAGCCTGAGTCCCAGCTTGTTCCTATGACTGATTTGGAAGCCCCTAAAGTGATTGAAGGGGTGAATGCTAATGAAACAAATTTTTGTAGTAGAAACCATGTATCAACAAGAAACTACCAGTCTAAAATTGTTAATATTTTGGAGAATGATTTTCCTATTATTCTCCCTGTTTGATTCTTTGGGCATTGGCCATGCTCTTGGACATCACTTCTCTTCCATCTAGATTCTACAACGAGGTTTATATGGTTGAAGTCTTAGAATTCAAGGAAGAAGACTCTAAGAATAATCAAGCTTCCATCTTCCCAGAAAATTGTTGGACTCTTAACTAGAATGGTACAAAGTGCCACTTTGGTACTGGGGATGGGGTAATCCTCACTTCCCCTTAGGGGAGGGTCATGCCTTTTTCCTTCAAGCTAAACTTTGAGTGCACAAAACAACGGAGCTGCGTATGAATCTATACTTCTTGGTCTTATCATGGCCAAGAGGATGGGTGTGGAAAAAGTTAGAGTATTTGGTGACTCTCAACTTATTGCTAATCAAGTCTCTGAAGTTTATGAGACTAGAGAAGAGCACCTACAAATCTATAAGACTATTGCAATTCTTGAACTTAGCAATGGTTTTGATTTTATCTCTATCGAAGTTATTCCATGAGAGTAAAACCTATTGGCCGATTCTATGGCTACTTCCTCCTCTCGTTTTTGTCCAAATGAAGACCTGAAAGAAACTGAATTCATTGTTTTGGTCTAATCCTTTAATCGAAGAATGCCAAGCAATGTAATTTTGGCATATGTTGAGACTATGAATGATCCTGACACCTTGGAATTCACAGATAATGATGGGGAAATCCTAAGATACCTCCATGCATACACTGATCTTCATCCTGCGTACCATAAGACAGGTTTTTCTCTTATACCTCACTTTTCCTCCTACTTTGGAGATCACATGATGGACCCTTCTTCATTAGAAGGTCTTGAGATCAATGAATTCGGGGAGGAGGAGTTGGAATTACCTTTAGCCCCACCTGAGTTCGAAGATGGTAATGCCTCTTTGATTGAAGGAACCATAGACATCAACATTGGGATGGAGGAGGATCCTAAAATCCTGAAGCTCGGTTCTTCACTAACCCCAGAGGAGGTAGAAGTGCATAGAAAGGTGCTTAAAGAGCACTCAAAAGCCTTCACCTTTAGCTATAAATAAATGACGGGTGTCACCCCTCATGTTGTTGTGCATAACCTAGTTACCAAGCCAAATGTTAAACCCATGAAACAAAAAGTGAGACCCATGAAGCCAAAGGTGGATTTAATGGTTAAAGAGGAGGTAATGAAACTCTTGCAAGTGGGGTTTATCAAACTAGTTGATTATTCAATGTGGGTATCGAACATAGTCTTAGTTCTAAAAACTAATGGGGAGATACGTATATGTATTGATTTTAGGGACAATAACAAGGTTTGTCCCAAAGATAATTTTCTGTTGCCTTCGATTGATGTCATTGTTGACACAACAGCTGGATATGAGTTGTTGTCTCTCATGGATGGATTTTCTTGGTTACAACTAGATAAGGATCTCTGAGGAAGATCAAATAAAAACTACCTTTACAACTCCTTGGGGAACCTTCTGTTATGCAGTCATGCCTTTCGGTCTAAAGAATTTCTAGAGCCACTTACCAGAGGGAAATGATGTACATATTTCATGATCTTATTCATAAGATTTTGGAATCATATGTTGATGACTTACTAGCGAAAGTGAAGAAATGTGGCGATCATCCTAAAGTGCTTTGTATCATTCTCTCATGCCTAATTGAGTACAGAGTAACGTTAAATCCTGAGAAATGTGTGTTTGGAGTAACAGGAGGTAAATTTTTGGGATATATCATTTCATCTCGAGGCATTGATGTTGATCTGGTGAAAATATGGGTAGTTTTGGAGATGTCTCCTCCCACAGATGAGTCAAGCATCAAGTCTTTTCTAGGAAAACTTGGGGAAATTTACAGGTTCATCCCTGATTTAACATATGATATTCACCCTATTAATGGTTTTCTTAAGAAGGATTTTTGTAAAATTTTGATAACTGAGTGTCATGAAGCATTTGAGTCAATGAATATCTTCCTTATGTCATCACCTACGCTCATGCCACCAAAACCTTATCATCCTTTGATTTTGTATTCTTGAGCCATTAATGTCTCGATCATGTGCATGTTGGTACAAGAGGATGATGATAGCCATGAGTGGGCTGTTTATTTCATTAACTGTACTCTTCTTGATTATGATCATGTGATACACAAGAGAAGGAGTGCTTGGCTATAGATTTCACAACAAAGAGGTTAAGGCATTACATGCTTAACCCAAAAATAAGAGTGATAGTCAAATCTGAACAGTTGTGAACTTTCTTAACTCAGACTACCTTATCTAAAAATTCTAGTCATTTCATTACACTGATGGGTGAGTTTGAACTCACCTTTATTAACCAAAAGTCCGTAAAGGGACAAATTATCGCAGATTAGTTAATAGATAACCCTATAGATTGTGGGGATCTAGTAGACCTAGATTTTTTGGATGAATAAATGTTCTATGTAGAGACCAAGCCTCCCATTGTGTCGTGTCCATGGTAGACTAATATTATCAATCACATTGTGGACCTATCTTATCTTGAGGGAGAAACCTCACAGTAAAGACGATGGCTACGTGTTATAGCCGCCAAGTACGTGATTGTGGAAGAAGTGCTCTATCGCAAAACCTTTGATGGTATTCTGTTGAGATGTGTTGAAAAATAAGAGTTGGAGAAAATCCTCTTAGAATCCCACAATGGATTCTATGGTGGTCACTTCGGAAGGCATGTGACAACTCGTAAAATTCATTACATGGGCTATTTCTGGCCCACTTTAGAGCATGACATTGTAGAGTATGTCGGTAGGTGTCATAAATATCAAGAATTCTCACATGAGATACACATTCCTGCACAAGCTCTACAACCCATAGTAACACCTTGGCCCTTCTCTAACTTGGGGGCTTGATTTGATAGGGAAGTTCTCTCCCTCATCCTCAGATGGCCACAATTTCATTATCACGACTACCGAGTATTTTACCAAGTGGGTTGAGGCCATGCCTCTTACTACTGTACCTAGATCTGTGATCACCAAGTTTATTCTAAACCAGATCATCTGTTAGTATGGAGTCCCACAAGTCATTATATTAAGATAATGACATGTCATTCAAAAATGAAGAGGTCCATGAATTGTGTGTGTAATTAAAGATATCACATCACACAACTTATTTTTATTATCCTCGAGATAATGGACAAGTTAAGGCTACAAATAAAACATTAAATTCCATCCTCTTTAAGACAATTAAGGAAAAATAAAGAGACTGGAATTTAAATCTATTTCTGGCCTTTTGGGCCTATAGGACATCAGTGAGAACACCCACGGGGGAAACCCCTTACTCTCTAGTTTTCAGGCTCGAAGTGGTTTTACCATTAGAAAACAAGTTACTTAGTCTTCACATATCTTTGCAAGGCATTTTGTATGAACACACGTACCGAGAAGTGCAATTAGTTTAACTAAAAACCCTTGATGAAGCTTGACTTAGAGATAAGCAGCAATATAGTGTTTATGTTAACAACATGTGTCATCAGTATAACAAGAAAGTATATGAGCATGAAATACGTGTAGGAGATCTAGTTTTGAGACTCAATATCTAGATTGATAATAATACTGGTAAATTAAGAAATTTCATACCCAAATGGCTATGCACGTACCAAGTAATAGAATACATTAACAATGGTGTGTATCGCTTATGTACTCTCAAAGGTGAGGAATTTAGTGAATCAGTTAATTCACTTCACCCTAAATGTTTCTACACATAATTCATTTGCATCTATGCTTGTACATTATTGCACTCATTACTGCATCCATATTGCACCATCTTACTATGAAATTGTAAACTGGAACTTACTTTTCAATCAAACTTTAAGAAACTTTCAAAAATTGGCAAAAACATTCAATAATACTTCTTTAAATATCCATCACATCATCACAAAATTATTCTAATCTCTTCATCATTTCAGTTGTTAGATGGAATTTTGACATTGGTCCTACTAAGACTTGCACACCTGGTTCTATTCATAGTTTCTTCTAGCTTAAGGTCTTTACCCATAGTTTGTATTAGAAGCTTCTTGATGTCACATCTTTCCCTAAGCACCTCTCTTATGATAGAAACAATCTAAACATTTCACGTGGATCTCTCATTCGCCTATCTCAACCTTCGGTGTTGATCCCTCGCATCTTACTAGTTGCATGGGGTTAAGGCTAGGAGCAAGGGTTCCCTCCCAAAAGTAAAAGTCTAAATTAAAATATATATATATATATATAAAAACCAACAATGAAAACAAAAATTCTTTCTTTCAATAAATAATACTACACTTCCTTTCCCTACCAATCTTTGGTGATGAGCCCATGCTTCCTATTGGTGGCGTGAGGTTGGGAAAAGAGGTAAGTGTCATTACTCACTTATGTCTTGTCCTTGGTTATGATTCCATGCTTCTTACAAGTAACATGGGGAAAGACGTAGGGGGTCTAGCCAAATAAGTTAATAAATTGTGAGTAAATCAATAAATAAAAAAGTTCTTCTAAAATATCAAAAATCCCAAGAAAATGAATTAGATGCGTATATTACAAGAGATTCAAATCATTAAAACCAGATTTTTTCAATCAAAAGGCCATCTACGGATCTAAGTATAGTTAAGATTATAACCAAACGCATTCTGGGTTGGTTAGCTAACATTATTTAGGGTTGGGTTATATGTTCTAGTTGGACCTTTGTCAAAATTTAATCTTTTTTCATTATTTCCACTCATCAATCACACAACTTACATCCCTCTTGGCTCTCGTTGATGAGCCCTCGCATCTTACGGGTTGTGTGGAGTTAGGGTTCGAGTGATTTCATTTGCTTATTATATCATATTCACCATATTTTTCCAACAAAATGAAAGTGCTGAATATTACTTTAAAACCAAAGTATCAAGTTATAATTCATCCTCATATGTACCATCATGTATACAAAAAAAAATCATTCTATTTACACATTTGCATTATCATCATCCATATGTACATCCATAAAAGCATATAAAAGAATCAGAAATTCTAAACATCTAAGAGTACATAAGTAAAGCAAATAATCATCGAGTCAACTCTTACAAAGAATAGTCAAACCAAAAAGAGATGTGTATATGTATATATCAATAAATTCAAGTTTGTATACAATGCCATCACACTCTTATGAGTTTGGTCAAAATGCTCATCTCTGAGCCAAAAATGCAAAAAATGATATATGTGTCCAAAAATGGTCTCAAAGTAATAACTTCCCATGGTCTATCCCTCTTTGTGGGACCCCGTTGAAGGTGTAGGATGAGGGCTCCTATTACGGATCCTATGATGGGAGTGAGAGCCTCCATGTGCCAATCAGTGAGAATGACCATGAGATGGGACAGGTGACCTGCTAGTAGTAGCCTTGCTATGAGAATGGCCTCACCTCTGTATCCTCTCAGCCAGCGTGTATCTAATAAGCTCATCTCTCATTTGGGTCATTGCTACAGCACAGTGCCATATCGATATGAATACATCTGTGTGATTACCAACCATCGTTATTTTCCTAGCATCTACGAGTAGTTGATCCCATGTCTTCCCTGAAGGAAGAGAAAAATTATCAAGGAGAATCCAACAAATAAGATCACGCCGGTTGTCTACAATGGCTGTAAAACACAAATAAAATCCAAGAAAACTTTCAAAAATAAATATAATACGTCGGTTGTCTACAATGGCTGTAAAACACAAATAAAATAGTAGCAAGTTAGAAAACTTTCAAAAATAAATAAAAATATATAATAATTTATATGCGTAAAAGGACATCTAAATACGCTACATACCTCACTAATGATCTAGCCTAAAAATTAGGGTCGAGAGAAGAATATTCTACTTGAATCTTTGAGTATCTAAGATGGATCGATGATTGGTGCTGGCATGGGAGCTGCTGCAGGTACCTCCTCTACTCTGACCTCCTTTGTGGCCATCTGTTGTCCAAAACCTAACTCATCATCCCCTCCTCCTCTGAAATTCAAAGGGTCCTTGGAGTACAATGTCTCTGCCTCTGCCTTAGCCTCAACCTTGGCTACTGAGGAAGCCTCTCTAGTGGTTTCCTTCTCTGTGTCACTCTCCTCCTCTCCTCTCTCCTCATATCCCTCCTCCTCGGTCTATGCCTCTGTCTCAGCCTCGACCTCCTCCTCCCCCCCATTGTGTGTGGGTGCAGCCTCAATCTAGCTGGGTCCCGTGCAATCTCTGGAGTGTCGATTGGGACCCCATGTGTAACGACGGTCCACTTGGGATTTCTTTGTGGGGTGACACTAGCCTTTCAAATCCCCCTGTATACCATCAAGACTACTGGGAGGGCATCAACATAAGGTATTCCAAACTATTGTAGAACTCTTCCAACAGGATGGACCTCCACTCTATTGGTCCGATCCACCAACTGTGTAGTAGAATTGTATGAAGCTAGAATAACAACATCCTCACCCCATAAGTTGGTCATGTCCTGATATGGTTGTGCAATCACGTCATATGTAGTAAGCATAGTAACTAACTAATTTCACCCTTTGATCGGGGCCATCTCTGTCTCTCACTACTATGATAGGCCCAGGGTCAGCTATCCCAACACCCCTCTGATATGGGATCATGCACTCATAAACCCAGAACATCACCAGTGTCAGATGACTGAGGGCCTTTCCCTTCAGTCAAACAACTCGGTATAGACCATGGTAAGTGGAACCCAATATTTTAATTTCCCAAGCATATGTGCGGCCATGCTTCTCAATGCTCTGAATGATCATTTCCTAGCAATAAAGTAACTTGTCTCCGCCCTTGTCCCCAACCAAGCGTGAATCCAAAATGCCAATGATGGCCTTATGTAAGGTAGGGATAGGAACGGAAGCAACTAATAGTAGTCTCATCCTCTTCTTTGCACCATTGTCCCATGCCAATCCATCTCTCATATAGGTAGCCCATTTTCGTGACTGTGCCACTAAACCCACACTAGATATAGTCAACCTCCTACCAATGATAGGAACACTGAGAATCCATTAGACATTCTCTAAGGTAATCATTCACTCCCCTCTGACTCTAGGAAGCCGGAAAGTGTTATAGTCTATGTCCTAATAACTCAGTAGATCAAAAAACAAATGGCCACGTGGTGTAACCAACTGTGTCTGGGATATCCCCCATATCCCCGCCCTTTGTAGTAAGTCTCTCTCCTCTTGAGTTAATCCATCCAAGATATGGGAAACCAGTCACACTATCAAGATCTAATCCATATAACATACAACCCTTGCATCCATAAGCATTAAAAAGAGCAAGTTAGAATCATGAAAATGCATAATAAGATCATCAAAAACTTCATAAAATAATTTAAAAACTAAAAATTTCATCATACTCATTCAATTTTAGGAGTTTCCTCGGTAATTATGCAACCGCCCCTTTATGCAGAGAGGTGGTTGTGTAGCCGTCATTCTGCACATAGCGGTAGTTTAGTAACCTCCGTGGAAATTATGTATTTTTCCCTGACCTTCTGATGGTTGTGTAACCAATGCGATGATTGCATAACCACCCCTCTACACAAAGCAGTGGTTGTGCAGTCACCACGGTGGTTCTATCTGCGAAAAGCGAGTTGTATCCTAGGGCCCCAAAAATGCAAAAATCGACAAAAATAGACCATTTTGAATAAAACAAAATCCACATCCCATGTGGCACCCCCTAGTGAACATTTTAACTATAAAATTATTAAAAATATCCCCCCCACCTTGAATTTTTTATGTTTTTCACATTTTAGGGTAAAAATAAACAAGAACAGATAACTCACTTGTCTAGGATCCACTAGTCATCCCGTTGGTTGGTCTGCCATCACGTCATTTCACTCTTCATTTTGACTATATTCTCTCTCGAAACCATCACAGGTAGTCCAGAGCTTAAATTTCACCAAGTGGTTAAATGCAAATATATTCTAGAAATAGTAATTTCGATATATATAGAATGTTTTAACTCTACTTTGAGTGTATGTGTTTTGTAGGAAAGGAGCATTGTGTTGGCGCTGGTATATCTCTATCCCCGCAGGTATGGTAAGTTCTCTTGTCATTTATTTGCATATGTCTTGTCGATTATACATTATATCTACACTTGATTCCCATTTTCTTCTTATAGGTAATGGGAAGCTTGCATTAGTGTGGTATCAACACACAGGCATGTCAAGTGTAATTTCTAACTTTCCTATTTGGGAGCGCCATACTTAGATCTCATGTTTTATGTATCTTCATGGCTAAAATGCTTCTCTAAGAGGGCAATATGTAAGCACCCAAATTTGCATGGTGCTACATTGTCAGAATAGTTCAAATCCCCAATGATGATAACTATCAATTCCAATCATGTTCAAGTCCAATTTCCTAGCTTACAGCATGTTCTTGTAGCTCATTATGCTTTACTTATCTTTTCCTAGCTTTTTCCCTCTTTCCTTAATTAATTTGTAGCTTTTCCTTAGCTTTCTAGCCTTTAGTTACAGAACCACACCGTTGGTTACACAACTACCCTAATAGTTGTGTAACCATCGGTCTTCCCTGAGTCACAGTTACGAAACCATTGTGGCAATTGCGTAACCTCTGGTTTGTGTAGACCGGCGGTTTCATGCGCATTTAACCAAGCCTCTTCTAACGTGTTTTAAATGTGATTCACCTTCTTCAAACTTATCTTTTACACACTTTTGTTGACCAAATTGGCTATTCTTGAGCTTGTTAGATACATACAAATATCTCCTTCCCTACTCACTATTCTTAATAAGTTAATAGCCCATTCTTTGAGTGATGTGGCACTTCTTGGCTATTAAGTGGGATGGAGCACTTCTCTGCCAATTTTCTATAAAGACCAAGATTCTTTCTGAAGCGTTGGTTATATTTTCTTGATTTGGAATTTCATTATTATCATGTCCGAATCCCGCCAAGAAGTACACAAGAAAACTAGTTATTTTTCCTTGTTACTCTATTGCTCGCATTGTTGCTAGACTACCTACAAACCAACTAGCTCCAGCACCCTCCCATTCTTTCTGCACAATTCCAGCACAATTCCCTAGACACGTTTGGACGCGCATTGGAAAATAAGCTGAGGGGATATCAAAAGGAACTAACAACGTTGGATTTTTCTCTGTACAACATTTCCAAGTTGGAGGTGTCATTAAATTCCCAGAAATTTCTTTTTTTATTTATATAGATTCAAAGTTTTAATTTTTTAGATACATTCTTTTAGAAAGGTACAATTACAGTAGCATTTACAATAGTTTCCGTTTGTAAATCTTCCATTGAGGATTTCTTCTCAGTTCATCCCTATGGATTTTCCTGGTAAGGATTCGGAGGAGGTTCTTTCCATAGTGCATTGTTAATTCTTCACAATTTATTTACCTATAGTTTTATATTTCTTCATTTAGAAAGCTTTTGTTTTACCAAGGAAGCTTTAGGGGAAGAATTGCTTCTGAGAAGCTTTTCATTCTTCCCGTGATTCTGAGGTAGCTCCAGAAGAAGCAATATCTACATCTGCAAATTAGGAAAACCTTTGTTTTATTAAATTAGATTAAATCCTCTACAATAGGGAAATAGCCACATCTGGATATTTCATTGTTTAGTTTAATTTGTTTTAGAATAGGATTAATTCCATTTAATTAGAGGAATTTGTTTTGTCTATGCACATTTATTTTATTTTCCAGTAAACACAAAATAAAAAAACATTTGATTAAATTAGTTATTTTATTTTATTTTTCTTATTTCCTTTCTATTAAAATCATTAGAAAAGCACAAAAATAAGTAGATTAAATTTGCTTTTGTTGTTTTAATCAATTAATCTTTCATTTGTTAAAGTAACTAGTTGCACATAGGTTTAATTAGATTCAAGGAGACTAATTGAATTAATTTAATTTATATCTTCTTGTTTTCATTTGTTAATTAAAGAACATAGAGTTAATTAGAAATGAATTAACACAACTCCCTATGTATCCTTAGTTTGCTTAGGTTTCCTAAACATTGACCTTTCCCTCTTGCAAATTTTTTGTGTGTTTGTTTGTTTCTTTGCTTTAGAATTTTGTACATCCACATGACCATCCAAGGCCCTTGGAAACCCAAATATTTAGTGTGTGATCCAAGAGTGCCACAACCAAGCATAACTACATATTTTATAGATATTGACCAGGGCCTCAGACACCTCATTTTTCAAAACACCCCGACTCTGCCCCATTATTATCTCACAGTTGACGCCTTTGAACATTGAGGTAGATAGCGCTTATGAGTTCTAGCACAGTCATCCTGGTGGAGATTATATTTTGTGATCCATAGATTCATCTTTCTCATACGTCTCTTTTCACACCTCTATGAACTTGTCTTGAGATCTCTATGAAGCAAATGCAGGATGATTCCCATGTATCCCACAACCCATTCAAGGAATATTTTACGATTTTGATATTGATCGAAACCTTTGTGCAACCATTTTCTTTGATCGTTCCATCTCACCCACACATGTTGGAAAGGCCTTCATTTCTTTAAATAAGCACATTCTCATAGAGCTCGTAGCATATATTTGTTCACCTTGATCTACCCTTTATCCACATTCTCCTATTTTTGTATATTTCACTTATTTGCGCTAGTTATCCATTCCATAGCCATCTTTCCATATCATATCATTTGTCCTGGCATGACCTCAAGAGGCCGAGTTTGTCTTAGAGTCACACATTGATTTTTATACGTACATTGTCCACCAGAGAATCCATCATGAAATTTCGCTAACACTTTGTCTACCTGTGTGCCATCAATACATCATAGTAACATGCCATGAAGATTTATTTTTAAGAGAACACCATCAATCAATGCATATGCGATAGATTGCAGCCTCAGATGTCATCTCTTAGCTTTGCTCAATCTTGGAGGGTATGCACCCGAAGAGAGAAAGGTTAGTATGTCCTCCATCCAGGTACATGCACTAGAATTTTAATTCTACTCAATTTTAGAGTGTGGGAGTTTGTCATCTAGAAAAATGAAGTCTCTTATGTGCTCTGCGCATCCTCAACAAGTTGCTTGCAGAGCGCAATACCTCTAACAAGCTTATTGTATTTGATAGTCGCATTATACTCCATGATTTTGGTCACCCCTCTTGCTCTTTTCTTGCTAATTTATGATCCCATGATGATGTCTCTCACACCTGAGTGTGAAACTAACACCTTAACATGATTTTTAGTGAGCATACTCTTGAATTTATTGAGAATGTGCATGATGATGAAGACCTGTTTTTCCATGTGATTGTATCTCATTTCATAATCCTTGAGTGTTTGGATGAAGAAAGCCATTGGCTGCTCCAATTGTTGTTCATTTTCCTGTGTTAAGAAAACAACAACACTAACATCGGTTCCATAAGCATAAATGCTAAAATCCTTGGAGTAATATGGATTGATAAGTGTTAGCACACAAGTAATTTCTTGTTTGATTTTGTTAAAGCTCTCCTTTCCTTTAGTTGTCCATTTGAATATTGTGTCTTTCTTGAGTATAAGGGTGATGGGCCTTACGACTCATGTAAAGTTAGGAATGAATCTCCTAACAAAATTGATTTTTCCTATGAATGATTGTAAATATTTCTTGTGCATTGGAAAAGAAAAAGAAAGGATGGATGAGACATGCTCAAGATCAGTAGTAATGTCATCCTTAAAGACTACATGGCCTAAAATCCTACCTTACGCAATGAAAAAGTTACACTTCTTGGGGTTAAGAGATACCCCAAACTCTCTACATCTCTCAAAGACTTTCTCTAGATACTGTTATCCAAAATAAGCCCATGCTTATTTTGGTTAACTTGCCTTAATTCTTCCTTCCTTTTTCTGCAGGTAGATTTTTGCAAATTTAAAGCACTCAAAAGTCCCTAGAGATGGCTTCAACAGATAGGATTTTTCTTCCCCTTTCCAGAAAGGTAAATAAGTCCTACTAACTCCTTGTAATTTTTGAGTTATGGCTCGGAAAATTTTACAAGGAAATTTTTCCCAAGGCAGGCCCGTAGCCAATTAGAAAGTGCCATGTGTCAAGGTAGAGTGGAGGCGCGGAGAGAAATTAGGCAATTAGCCCTTTTGGCTAAAAGGCACAAAGTCACAAGCTGGCGTACGGGCCCACAGAGGGGAAGGAAGCAAGTTGGCGGAGGCGTGGAGAAATTTTTGACACTTAGTCTCTTTGGCTAAGTGCTCAAAAGTCCAAATCGGCCCGCGAGCCCGCAAAGGAGAAGGGAAAAATTTGGGCCGCACCTCCATGCCAAACTAGAAGCCGACACATGTCTCAGAGAGTGGGGCGCATATGTTTTTCGGATTTTTTCCCAATTTGAAATCAAAGGGAAAAAGGCAAAGTTTGAGCCCGCGATCCCATCAGTGAATTGGGAAGCACCACATGTCCCAGAGTGGCGGACTTGCGGAGATTTTTGGGAAATTTTTCCAAAAGTGCAAAAAGTAAAGTTTGACCTCGTGGACCCATTTTCAAATCTGATTTGCCGCCATTTTTGACCTAATTTGTACCTCAAAATTTGTGCCTAAATTTATGCCCTGATTTTGCCCTAAATATTCAGATGGGCATATATTTTGATCCAGAGATCAGATTTGGGAAAAATAGGACTCATTGGAGAGATCTTGATCTCTATGCATTGGAGGCATAACAACATCATTTTTTGTAGGTTTCAAGGAAGAAAAATCCAAAAATGTCTTTCATGCCTTTAATATGAACCAAATTTCTTCAAATGGGTCAGTTTTTGCTCAATTCACCATGGTTGCCTTCTCCCACATGCTAAGGATGAAGAATCAACTCGATTTGACGAGGGAAAAACCCTAAAATTTATTCTCACACAATTAATCCAAGATTAGATTATTTTGAGAGTTGTGTTTCACCAATTTCATTGTTTTTTCTCCAACCCGCAAAAACAGAAGCAGAGGAGTCGATTCAACAGGTTTGCAGGATGATTTGAAAGGAGTTATTGGTAGATTGTTGAATTAGAAGATCTGATTTACTTCCTCCTCTATTTTCTCTCTCCTTGCTTCAGCTATAAATGGAAAGGATTCGATCCTTTGTTTTGTTGGACGTTTTTTCTCTTGCAGGCTCCCCTTTCCTCAACAAGTGGATTCGTGGAGTTTCAGACCTCTCATACAGGCTGCAACACATATTTTTGCCTCCTTGCCATTGTAATGCATCGTATTAAAAATTGGGAATGATAATACATGCTCTGTGACTAATTTTTTCAATCCTTTCATGTGTTATTATTGTCTTTTGATCCTTCATTATATCTTGGAAATAAGTGCATGTTCTGTGTTACATTCTTATGATCTGTGTTATTTGCAAAACAAAAGTTCATCACTCCTTTGGTGTATCACCATTTTAGCTTAGTTTTGTTTCCCCTTTTTACATCTTTTAACTCTGTCTCCTTGGAATCTAGAGTAGGATTTAGCATTGAACCTTTGCAAAATTCATGCATACACCTAAACAGAGGGGTAAGAACTAGTTTTATCTGGAGATTTTTCTCATCTTGTAAGGTCCCAAACCTTGGAGAAAACTCAATGTTGTGCAATCACACTAAATGACCCAATTTTGGATTGTAGATCTAAAGGCCATCTACGGGGTACTGTGGATTTGCACTAACAGTTTTGGCACACTGGGAGGGACCTTAGAGGTCTTCATCTTCATTGCAACAAGTTGATGTACAATTTTTGTAAGTTTCTTGCTTGAAAGAGCCTTTATTTGCACATCTGGTGACTCCAAAAGGATAGAATCAACCGGTTTCAACAGTCCAAGCTTGAAGATTCATGAGAAGGATCCAAACAAGGTCAAGGACTAGAAAAGAGGGATTGTTGAACTATTTGAAATTATTCCCAGAAAGAGGAAGAAGGATTCAAAGGTCTCCATCTCCACCAAACAGAACTCTATCAACTCCTCCACCAAGTAGACCTTTCATCCAATCAACAAGGGTTCTCAGGCCAGTCAGAATGGCACAACCCAATCCTTATGTTGACTTTACTGGTAGAAACCCACCTACTCTCAATGCACAAAACCCAGTTCCAATTGCAGCATTAAAGAACATCCCATACTTTACTGGAGAAAATCAGACCACCCCTGGTGATCATGTCAAATACATTGCTAATGTTTGTGCAATCCATGAGATTATTGAGATGGACATTGTTATAAAATTGTTGACATCTTCATTCAAAGGGAAAACCTTGCAATGGTTTAGGATCCTTGATGCAGGCTCTATCCAAAATTGGAATCAGTTGTGCACAACCCTCCATAACCAATTTGGAGAGAAAGGGGACAACTTGTCTCTATTGGAGCAACTGATAACTATTAAAAGAGCTCCCAATGAGTAGCTAACAAACTTCAATTTCAGATTTCAAAGAACATGGGTTAGAATCCCATTGGCAGTAAGGCCACCAGCTCAAGGTGCTTTCTTATACTTTCTCAAGGCTTTAAATTCTGACATTTCTATGTTGATCCAATCCATGGGAGGTGCAACTCTACTTGCAGTTGACAACATCACCATTAGGGCTGAGAATTATTTGATCCAAGCTGGTAAACATGCACCTAGGCCTCATATGCCCTTATATTCAGAGTTGGGAAGCCCAGGTACTAGTCAAGCACCTACTTTAGCTCCTATTCCCACCCCTAGAAACCAGAGTTCAAATGAAACTTATACTTCATCCTCTAGTGCCTCAAATGAGCTTTAAGAAGTTATGCAACAATTGCAAAATTTGGGCAATAAGCTGGTTACACTCAAGAGGTAGCAAACTAAAAGTTTTAGGCCTTCTTATCAGCCTTAAACTTAGCCTAATAGACAACCATATCAGCCTAATAGGCCACCCAACCCAGCTAAAAATCAAAATCAAGTAAGGCCTCCTGGAAATAGACCATTTCAACCCTATAACCCAATTGTTGCATCTACCTCTAAAGCCTTAGTGCCAGTGAAAAATAATATAGCTCAAGAGTATGATTGGTGTTTCCCATGCAATGAACCTCACAACCAATCTATGTGCTTCAATGGTGCTTTGAACCAAGCTTTGATGGTGACAAAAATTGGTGTAGAGAGTGAAGCAAGTCGAGAAACAAACCAACAAAAAGGGAAATCTCAACAAGATACAACTCCAAATGAGACTACACTTGTGAATTGGCAGGCTGAAGATTTTTGTGGTATGAATCAAACACCTTCTCAGAGTGTAGCAACTAACACACGGTCAAAGAAGAGGAATATTGGTGAAGGGCAGTCATTAGGCCCAAGTGATTCGCAACCTCCCATCACTCCATAAGGTGTTGGCAAGAAAAATGTAGTTCCAAATGTGCAAGGAAAGCCCAAGCCACCTTCTAGACCAGCTCAAATGCCAGCTGTTGTAGCCCATGTACAATAAAAGAATGTGCAGACTAAAGGGCAGCAAAGAGATTGTTCATCCCCATTTAACATCATTGAACAAATGAAGAAGACCAATGTGAACATATCTATGTGGGAGTCACTATCCATCCGAGGACAAAGGAATCTATTACAAGCTGCCATGAAGAATTGATCAACCTCAAATCAGCTAGCTCATATGTAAGAGAAGGTACTCACAAATGATACTAATACTGAGGGGAATCATGGAGGACAACAAGGTAAAACTTTGAAGCCCCCTACATTCTATATTTCATTGATCATTGGGGATAAACTAGTACATAATTGTATGATTGATTCTGGGGCAAGTAGTTCCATGATGCCTAAGCAAACAGCTGATCAACTGGGCCTTCAATATGAATTCATATCTAAGGGGGTGGTGTAATTAGATGGGAAAGTAGTAACAACAGCTGGGGTAATTAAATATTTGAGCCTTACTTTGCATACATGCCCCAATGTCACTGTTTTGCAAGATGTGTTGGTGATAGATTTGCCACCACTCTTTGCCATATGTTTGTCAAGGGATTTCATAGCTAGAATTAGAGGCTACCTATTTGCTGATTGGTCGCACATGATGTTTAGGAAAAGGTATGGAGCCAAGGCCGCAATCAGGTCCGAACCTATTGTAAAATTTCACATTGAGCCTCATACTCCAAGCCCAATCAATACCAACTGTTCAACGTTTGATCAACAGGATTATCCAAGCACACATGAAACTGACACCAAAGTTGGAAGCATTCCAGATTTGACTCTTGATGAATGGGAAAGCAAGGTACATGCTTTTTATCCCTACAAGGAAATGGAGGAATCTGAACTAGGAGTCTATTACATGCATGAATAAAATCAGCCTCTTCCTAGCATCACCAAGCCAGACCATAGAGATGAAAATGAGGCATGGTAGTTGTTCTTTGATGGATCAAGAAGTAGACAAGGTGCAAGAGGAGGAGCTTTGCTTGTTTCACCTCAAGGCATTAAGTATTATTCAAATTTTAGATACTAGTTTGCATGTTCTAACAATGTTGTTGAATATGAAGCTTTGATACATGGATTGCATTGGTCAAGTAAGAGAGGCATCAAAAACTTACAAGTCTTTGGTGATAGTGAGCTGATTGTTAATCAAGTTAAAGGAAAATATGTTTCCAAGAATGACCTACTCAAGAGTTATCAGAATAGGGTGTGGGATTTCATTGAGGATTTTGAGGGCTTTGGCATCAACTCCATCCCTAGGAAAGAGAACCAAGCTGCTGATAGAATTGCAACAGTTGGAGCAACTTTTGATGCTGTGGAGAGTATCAAAAGAGATAAAATGCAGCCAAACATCCATGTGATTATGAGGCCATCAGTGCCAGAAAATAATACAAGTTGGAAAGTGTTTGAGAGTGACCAAAAAATCATCAAATCCTTGCAAGAGGAAGTTGAGTTCTCACCCAAAAATTAAGAAACGTTGGGGCAGCAATACAGTGATCAAGTGGTAAAATTAAGATCCAAGTAACTACCAAAAGGACTTGTGACTTTAGAGTCTATATTCAATCCTAATGATCAATTTAGGAAGGAGAAAGAAAACATCCAAGTCAAGGGAGAGGATTCAGATACCATCTCAGTTGGAGAAGGTAAGTCACTTCAAATTGGTAAAGTGGAAACTGAGCAAGAAAGGTATGAATTCATGCAACTTTGCCAAGATTTCCTGCATGTATTTGCTTGGAGCTATGAAGAATTGAGAGGTTTCAATCCCAAGCTAGCTCAACATACAATTGAAATAGATCCAAGTGCTAAGCTCATCAGGCAAAAACAAAGACCGGTTAATCCACACATTGAGCCTCTCATGAAGAAGGAATTGAATAAGTTAATAGAGGTAAGTATCATATTCCCCATCAAGCATTCAAGATGGGTTGCAAACTTGGTTCCATTTAGAAATAAGAGTGGAGAAATCAGGTTGTGTGTAGACTTTAGAGATTTGAATAGAGAATCCCTCAAGGATCACTACCCACTTCCTTATATGGAGCTGATTTTGCAAGTTGTTGCTAGATCTGAGAGGTTTTCATTGCTAGATGGTTATTCAGGGTATAATCAGATCATGGTAAAGGAAGATGATCAGTTCAAAACAACCTTCACCACCAAATGGGAAACCTATGCATATAGAACAATGCCAGTTGGGATGTCTAATGCCGGAGCTACTTTCTAAAGGGAAATGGATATGGCGTTCAAGGGATTGATAAACAAAATAGTGTTGATATACCTAGATGATATTACTATATTTTCTAAAAGTGTAGCAAACCATCTCTTTCATTTGAGACAAATGTTCCAAAGATGTAGAATATTTGGAGTCTCCTTGAATCCCAAAAAATGCATATTCCTAGGTCATGAAGGCAAGCTCCTAGGCCACATTGTTGCCAAAGAAGGGTTAGAAATTGATCCAGAGAGGGTTGAAGCAATAAGAGCACTGCCATTGCCAAGTCATAAGAAGGCTCTTCAAAGTTTCTTGGGAAGAATCAATTTTTTTCGAAGGTTTGTTCCAAACTTTGCAGCCGTTGTCAAACCAATAACTATGATGTTGAAGAAAAGTGTGGAATTCAAATGGATAGCTTAAGGTAAGGCAAGTTTTGAGGAAATCAAATAATCTATCTCACGGGATCGAACTCTCATTAACCCAAATTTCTCCAAGGACTTCATCCTTTATGAATTTAGTGGTGGTGATACAGTTTCTACAATTTTAGTACAACAGAATGAAGAAAATGCAGCGCAGCCAGTTGCCTTCTTTAGCCAAAGCTTGGAGGACTATAAAGTAAGGTATTCATTCATTGAGAAGCATGTTCTTGCAGTGATTAGGAGCTTAAAGAAATTTAATCATCTCGTTTCAAACAACAAGGTTCAACTGTTGGTTTCTCATGTGGGAGTTAAAGACTTCCTCCTCAAAAAAGATCTAAATGAAAAATGTGCGGGGTGGATTACTCGTGTCATGGAGTATGACATTGAGATCAAAGTCACCAAGCTGGTCTGAGAAAAGGGATTGTGTGAGTAATTGACCTTGAATCAACTAATTGAAGCAAGTAAAGAGAAGAATGTTGTTTTGGTGCTACAAGATAGCCAAGAACAAAGAGATGTTCAACAAGAAAATGGTGGTGTGCTCACTCCTTTCTGGACCCAAGACATAATGCACTTCTTATAAACATGCGTATGCCCTCTAGAGATGAAAAAATCCAAAAGAAGACACTTCAGATTGCAGGCTATTCCGTATGCACTTATTGATGGCATCTTGTTCAAGAAAGATATCAATGGAGTGTTGCTGAGGTGCATTGGGACAAATTAGATTGAAAAAATATTAGAAGAGTTCCATAATGGATCAGCTGGGGGTCATTTTTCTCCAAGAGTGATAGCTCTCAAGATCATGAAGGCTGGTTATTATTGGCCCAAAGTGTTTAGAGATTGTTATGCATGGATCAAGAGGTGCAAAAATTGTGCATTCTTCAGAGGAAAAGAGAGGTTAGCAGCACTTCCATTACACCCAATCTTAGTTGACCAACCATTCATGCAATGGGGTTTGGACTTCGTTGGAGTCATTAATCCAAACTTAAGCCAAGGGCACAAATGGATTCTAACAGCAACAACCTACTTTACCAAATGGACTGAGGCGGTGGCGCTCAAAGAGGCAAATGAATCTAGCATTTTAGACTTCTATGAAGGGATAGCAACCAGATTTGGTATACCTGCCACTATAATATTAGATAATGTGTTGGCATTCATAGGATCAAAGGTAACTGAATGGGCTATTAGAAATGGGATCTATTTGAGCACTTCATCAATTTATTACCCTCAAGGTAATGGCCAAGCTGAGTCCACAAACAAGAATCTATTAAGGACCATCAAGAGAAATCTTGATGAAAATTAGAGGACTTGGCACACTAAGGTCAAATCAGATCTATGGGCTGATAGGATAACTCCCAAGAGATCCATAGGTAACTCTCCATTCAAAATTGTTTATGGGAAAGAGGCATTCTTGCCTATATCACTTGAGTTACCAACATTGGAATTATTGAAGTATGAGCCCATGGAGGTTAGATATGAAAAATTTATGGAACTCCAAGAAACCAGAGAGCATACAGCCCAAACAATGGAAAAGGACCAAACATTGATCAAGAGAAGCTTTGATAAGAAAGCTAAGGCTAGAACTTTCCAAGTTGGAGATTTAGTGTTGAAATGGGATGCAGACTGAGCAAAGCCAAGAAGGAATTCAAAATTTGATGCCATTTGGATTGGCCCATACATGGTCGCAAAATAAAAAAACAACAATTCCTTTAATTGTCTACATTGGATGGTGAGGAACTGCAGATTCCAGTTAATGGAATCCATCTAAAACATTGCTACAAGAAGGGAAATTTCTCACCTTCTACATATTAGCTTAGATTCTTCTTTCATTCCTCTAAGTGCTTGTGCACATTGTTTTTTTGTAGCTTAGATTTACATTTCCCTAAGTTCTCTAGCATAGGTTTTGCTGCCCCAAGGATGCATCTTTTGCATATCATGTTCCAGGTCAAAGTAATTTTCTACTCTCAGAATCTGCATCTTAGATATTTTCTAATGAATTGAGAGTAACAAGTAGTTAAGTTCATGACTCCATTGCCAAATGGATTGCTTCAGGCATCTAGTCACTTAATCCAATAGGCATATGACCCCTCTGAGTCACCAAAATTGTTATCCAAAATAAGCCCATGCTTGTTTTGGTTAACTTGCCTTCATTCTTCCTTCCTTTTGCTGCAGGAATATTTTTGCAATTTTAAATCACTCAAAAGTTCCTAGAGATGGATTCATCAGATAGGATTTTTCTTCCCCTTTCCAGAAAGGTAAAGAAGTCCTCCTAACTCCTTGTAATTTTTGAGTTATGGCTCGGCGGAGTTTACAGGGAAATTTTTCCCTAGGCAGGCCCATAGCCAATTAGAAAGTGCCACGAGTCAAGGCGGAGTGGAGGCGTGGAGAGAAATTTGGCACTTAGCCCTTTTGGCCAAAAGGTGGAAAGTCACAAGTCAGCCCGTGGGCTTGTGGAGGGGAAGGAAGCAAGTTGGTAGAGGTGCAGAGAAATTGTTGACACTTAGCCTCTTTGGCTAAGTGCTCAAAAGTCCAAATCGGCCCTCGAGCCCGCGAAGGAGAAGGGAAAAATTTGGGCCGCACCTCCATGCCAAACCAAAATTTGACATGTGTCTCAGAGAGCAGGGTGCGGATGTTTTTTGGGAATTTTTCCCAATTTGTAAGCAAGGGGGAAAAGGCGAAGTTTGAGCTCGCGATCCCATCAGTGAATTGGGAAGTGCCACATGTCTCGGAGTGGCGGACCTACGGAGATTTTTGGGAAATTTTTCCAAAAGTGAAAAAAGTAAAGTTTGACTCTGTGGACCCATTTTCAAATCTAATTTGCCGCCATTTTTTACCTAATTCATGCCTCAAAATTTGTGCCCGAATTTATGCCCTGATTTTTCCCTAAATCTTCAGATGGGCATATCTTTTGATCCAGAGATTAGATTTGGGAAAAATTAGACTCATTGGAAAGATCTTGATCTCCTGTATGCATTAGAGGCATAAAAACATCATTTTTTGTAGGTTTCAAGGAAGAAAAATCTAGAAACATCTTTCATGCCTTTAATACGAACCAGATTTCTTTGAATGGGTCAGTTTTTGCTCAATCTGCCATGGTTGCCTTCTCCCACACACCAAGGATGAAGAATCAACTCGATTTGATAAGGGAAAAACCCTAAAACATCTTCTCATGCAATTAATCCAAGATTAGATTGTTTTGAGAGTTGTGTTTCACCAAATTCATTATTTTTTCTCCAACATGCAAAAACAGAAGCAAAGGATTTGATTTGATGGGTTTGTAGACCAATTTGAAAGGAATTAATGGTGGATTATTGAATTAGAAGATATGATTTTCTTCATCCTCTATTTTCTCTCTCCTTGCTTCAGCTATAAATGGAAATAATTCGATCCTTTGTTTTGTTGGACATTTTTTCTCTTGTAAGCTTCCCTTTCCTCCTTAGCAAGTCGATTCATGGAGTTTCAGACCTCTCATATGGGATGCAACACATATTTTTGCCTCCTTGCCATTGTAATGCATCGAATTAAAAACTGGGATGGATAATACATGCTTTGTGACTGATTTTTTCAATCCTTTCATGTGTTATTATTGTCTTCTGATCCTTCATTATATCTTGGCGATCTGTGCATGTTCTGTGTTACATTCTTATGATTTGTGTTATTTGCAAAAAAAAAGTTCATCACTCCTTTGGTGTATCACCTTTTTAGCTTAGTTTTGTTTTCCCTTTTTGCATCTTTTAACTCTGTCTCCTTGGAATCTAGAGTAGGATTTAACATTGAACCTCTGCAAATTTCATGCATACACCTTAACAGAGGGGTAAGAACCAGCTTTCTTTGAAGATTTTTCTCACCTTGCAAGGTCCCACACCTTAGAGAAAACTCAATGTTGTGTAATCACACTAAATGACCCAATTCTGGACTGTAGATCTGAAGGTCATTTAGGGGGTGTTATAGATTTGCACTAACAGATACACCATGTGTTCTATAGTCCACTTTGAGAAGACAGTTATGTCATCCAAGTAAACTAGGATGAACTCATTGATATATCCTTTGAAATAAATGTCCATGGCTCTCTGAAATGTCACACCTACATTTGATAGACCAAAAGGTATATTCTGATATATATGTTCTCCATTTAGTTGTAAATACTATTTTGAATTGATCCTCTTCCTTGACCATGATTTGATTGAAACCTAAATACCCATGCAACATGGATAATATTTGCATGCCAACCACAATATGAAAAATATGCTGTATAGAAGGCAAATGATATTAATCCTTTAGGGATGCCTTCTTCAAATATCTAAAATCAACACAGAGTCTGATTTCACCATTATTCTTGCACAATGGAACTACATTCTCCATCCAAGTGGAGTACTTGAAGGGAAATATTATCTTTTCCTCAATGAGCTTGGATAACTCCTTCCTCATAAGGGGTTATATCTTGGGATTAATGGGAATTTACTTTTATCTCATGGGTTTGACACTAGGATCAAGGTCAATGGAGTGTTGAGAAACACTTGGATCAAATCCTTTGAGGTCTTCATATTCCCATGAGAAGATGTCAATGTATTTTTGACACAGAGAAATGAAGTCTTGATTTTCTACTTGCGTGCATCCTTTTCCAAGCAGAAAATATTTTCTGCGTGCAATAATGATTGGAATGTCATCTTCTTGCGCTGTGTGCATGTTTCTATCTTCACCCTTAAACTCATCATCAGGGATAAAAATGTTCTCTAATGTCACCAACCCTTTAGGCAACTTGTTTATCTTTAGGTGAATTACTTGGTCACCATTGTTGTTATGCAACTCAACTTGTATACTTGAAGAGAACTAAACTTTAATATGAATGAACTAGACAATCCGCATGTCACTGTTAAACACTTGCTAGCTAGTTTCATTATTTGGAATAGACGGATTGACTACCATCTTAATGTGTTGCACATTTCCTTGGAAAAAATCCTTAGTTGGTTAGAATTGTGAACCAAGGGCTTACATCTGGTCCGCTTCTTTGTTCAATTTCCTCGGCACTTCTTGTAGATTGAGAGCTTCAAATCTCTCCAAAATATCCCAAACTATATGTTTGTAAGATTTCAACAGCTTGTTCTTTGTTGTGCACTTGTTTTTGACCTTGTGGATAACCAACTTAGTGTCTATAAATATCAACAATGCCTTAATTTTCCTCCTCTCAGCAATAAGAAGACCATGCACCAATGCTTCATATTCTGCTACATTGTTAGGGCATGTAAACTACATCATGTGTGCGAAGAAGAACTTCTCATCCTTGGGAGAAATGAGAATCACACCTGTTCCTGTGCCATTTCTAATTATGGAGACATCAAATTACATCTTCCATAACTTAGAAATTTATTCATTATGCTTAAGTGTGCTAGGAAGCACACAATATTCTTCAAGGATGCAATAGGTACCAAGACTAGTCTCTATAGATGTATCATAAGGATCAAATTCATAGTGCTTTTTGTCCCTTTCACCTAATAATATATCAGGTATGGGGGGAGGAATGGGTTGCTCTTCTAAAAATGAATCTTGTTCTTGGACTTCTTGGACGAGGCAATTAGCTTGGAGAGGGGATGGATCATATGACTCAACATGATAGGGAAATATAGGCTCAACTTGTATAATAAACCAAGTCCCATACCTTGTTCTTAGTAACATATGATACTAATCAGAAGACAAGTAGTCACCCACCTTGGCAGTGAAATCTCTTGATAGGAAAATGGAAAACAAAGGAAGAAGGTCAATGATTGACACATATTGAGTTATGGTTAAGCTTGGACATACATGAAGGGTCAACTCAAGATTCTTGATGAATCCTAAGGTAGTGAAAGTTGAGCTATCAATTTGTAAGACTCCTTTGGACATAGGGTTGTACTTAAAACCTAGGAAATCAATAATTTTCTTGGGCATGACAGAGGTACTCGCCCATGAATCAATCATACAATTTTGAAATAGATGTTTTCCTACTATCAAGGACATATATAAGGGTGGGGTTTTGGAAAACTTGATTACTTGCTTCTCTTATGCTTGATAAACGTTGACAATAGCTTGAGGTCTTTAGATAACTGGGTCAACATGTGGGAGTTGCACCAAAGCTTCATACAACAGGTTACATTGAGATGGAATAGCCATAGAATCCCATATTGTGACATTTACATTTGTTTTCTTCATCTGGTCCACAATGTTGAATAGAAGGCCCATGGATTTGTGCATTTGAGGCACATAATTTTTTTTCTTGATTTCTCAGGTGTAGAGGCAAGGGATTTAACTTGTGCAGAGGCTTGACCTACCAAAGGAGGAGTGCTTGCTACTTCAGTTAGAGCGTTGCACGAGACATTGTGCATGGAAACTTTCACGCCAGAACTGTTGGATGTATTAGCTACATCTCTTTGCTTTTAGGGATCATTCTGGATGGTAGGAGTAGAAGGATGCGCACTGGCTTTCATCATTCTCTTTTTGTACCTAGTTTTGTTAGCAACCTGTGCACAATGCCTATATGAGATGTCTAATGCTTGGTTGATTGGAAAAAAATATTTTCCCCAAATAACACATGGTTTGTCTTAGGAACAACTTATGGAACTTATTCATTTTCTGGTTCATGTGCGCTAGTGGAAGGCTTAAAACTTGCAGCATTCTGAATCATGTAGGCTTGTGCGCGTAAGGCATTTGTGCAGTGGTACTGAGTGTGTGGTAAGTTACAAATAAAACACCATTCTGTCTCTTGGAACATGTTGTTAGGTACTGGAACTAATACTTTCATCATGCTAGGAGCAGGAAGGGGTGCAACTCCAATAAGAACCATATAAATACATTGTTATGTGTTCAAAATAAAGGACCAAACACTAAGCATTACTAGCATCACCTAATCTTTCTTCCAAAAGTCACCTAAAACACTTTAAAACATCCATATAACATCCATTAAAGGGACAAGGGCTGCACCAACTCTGCATACACTACATAGGAAGGGGAAGTTCTTTATTTTATCCACACATTCTACTACATTGCTACATTTAGCTACAACCCGCTATCAAGTGCAACTTGCACAAGGGCATCCTAGGGCACAATTTCTACACACACTCACATGAACTACATGGAGTCTAAGATGTAGTGAAACACTCAATCATAAGTTCACTCTCAGGGAGACCATCAGGGTCAGTCTGACTCCCAATATTGCATCTTTCTTTTTAGATTTGATGCGGTTTGTGGGTTTTTACAGGCGAACTTATGTTTTATAGATTAAAGGTACCCTCAGTGATCATTGTATGAATATTAGGTGATCAATAAGAAGTAAAAATGATGATCTTGTGACACTACAAAAATTAGGTTCTAAGCATTTACGCAGTCATAGGCGCCCAGAAGAGGTCTTCAATGCCCAAGTGCCCCTGTCCTACCGTGGGCGTCCATGTCTGACCTTAAGCATGTAGTCCAGAATTTACAGAGAGAAATAATGAAACTCTACCCAATTTTTTCATCACTTCTCCCAATCCATAACGGTTCCAAGTTAAGTGTAAATCAACTAAATCCTCTTTCTCTACATCTTGCTTATGGTGTCAAATATTACATCTTAGATTGCTTATGTCATTTCTTTATTTTAACATTTATACATCATTTGGTTTAGTAGCGACTTTGAAATATTTAGATTTAATTCAAATTAAATTAAATAAGAAACATGAAAATCCCTTATGTAATTCCCATTATGTTATTGGCCATGATGTTGATCATTGTCAAACATTGATATCTCAAATAGACACATTAAAATATAACAATATAATTAACATAATTCATAATGGATCCACACAATTAAAACTATCGTATCCTATTGATATAGGGGAATCCAACTAATGCCATTGATTTGACAGTTTTATGAGCACACTTTATATGTAAATCATGTATTAGGAGCATATCCCTCTCAATTTTGATATAAACAAGAATATTTATGCATATGATGCATTATATGCTCTTGTAATTACTCCATCTGACATTTTCCCTCTCCTTCCCATGTATCATGACTTCCAGAGGTATATTATGTCACTTATCCCATATATGGATTATGTGTTATAGAAACTAAAGTATGGGTTGCCCTTAATCGTCAACCTGTGCCTATTTCCTTAGGAATACCTTGGTTATGTTGTTTGAAATACACTATTGATGAGCATAATCACAATACTACCTTCTCTTAGTTTCATACATCTATTACAATTCGACATGATGGTTTCCTTGATTAGCAATGTAATATGACACATTGTAAATGCACTATGACATAATAAGGACCATCCTTTACTAATGAATACTACGTTATAACATCATACCAAATTCATAAAACTTGATAGTTAAACGGTCCTTCCTTTCATAATATTTATCATACGATTGATCCAAGATCTGTAGGCTTTAATACCAATGTAGATTACTTATTTAATGTTGATTAGAACACCTTTTTACAAATACAAAATATTATAAAAATATAAAAACATTCATATAATCTAGTAAGCAAAAAAAAACTCAAATATTTTTAAAATACAAAATCAAGACTTGTATATGAATTAATTTTCTAGTTCTTTACTTCGCATATGGTGTTTGTCACTTAGTTTGATCGATAACATATTCTATATAGTTTTTACACACATGCATTTCATGAGGTATCTTAACATGATATATGATACACATGATTATGCAATTATTAAATGATAGATCTATCCTCCTACCTAGTGGATAATCAACATTTGGGGGTGTTTATTACACTATCAGGTATTATTGTTTCATTACATATAGTATTATTTCACATTCTCATCATGCTCACTTTCTATTAATTTTTTATTTGGACTAATGTGACTAAAACACGTGCCTTGTGTAAAGTTAGTATACCTCAATCTATGTTCCTTTAGGATATTGTCTACTATTGTATTCGCTTGCTTGCTTGTATGTTTATTTTCATGTATGAAGCCTGAGTACTTTGTTATGCATGCACGCACCAAATTTTGGGGTCCCTTGTTTGTATCCTATGTTACCTTTTCTCATGCTTGTTTTTGTGTGACACTCATGCATCCCTTGTTTATAAATATTTTCCTTTGTTATGACTAACACACGTGACATTTAGTGTTGTAGTTATATGTTTGTATGATTTTTTTCTTGTATGTTTTGTTATTTCTTCGTGTCAAGATTTTATCATGCACTCTTTGAAAGAACATGATCTCTACGGTGGTCACCTACAAAAAATTTGAATGTGATCCAACACTCACACTATGCTACATTCTGACATGCAAACACACCATTTATTTTGATCTTAGTGATTTATTGCACATATGAATCACCTCAAAAGAGGGGGCATTTAGTGGGGTTATCACACACACATATATATGAAATTTAGGCGCCCAAACATAATATAGATCTCATAATAGAATGGGACATGGTATACATATACATATACATATACACATACATACATACACACACACACATGTCTGTATGTATATGTATGTATGTATATGTGCGTGTATGTATATGTATATTATATATATATATATATATATATATATATATATATATATATATATATATATATATAGTATGTATATATATGTATGCGTATATGTATATGTATATGTACATGTACATGTATATATGTATGTCTGTGTGTACATACATACATACATACATCTGAATTTAGATAGGCGCAAAACCATCTGATAATGGATTAAACCATGATATATCACTATCTAGGATGGATGGTTTCATCCTAGTCATTTTTAGTATTAAATTCAAAAGTATATGGAACATGCATAATTTTATAGGTTTCTGATTTAGGTTCAGGGATAGTTGGCATAATTTAAGGTAACATTTACCACATTTCGGTATAGATTGTAGAGGGCATGAGTACATCATCCCCTTTCAAGTTTACACGTCTTGAGTATGTTTTTAGTATACTATATGGGGGCATGAACCTCCTCCTCCTTCCATATTTAACATTACATACTTGATACACTAGGACATCACACATTCGGTGCATCAATATAATTCATTCCATTTCAAATTTGTGTTATTTGAAACATTTGGGCCTAGATGCATATGTAGGTGAGGTTCGTGAGTAAATTTTTTTGGGGTGACTAGAAATCCTTGTGAAACTCTTCTTCTCACTAATTTTGGGATTTTTTTTGGGATGAGTAGACATCTTGTTAAAACTTTCCTATTTTTAGAAGGTTCTTTGGAGTAAATAGAAATCCCTGTGATACCCTTATTTAGTGTTGGGTAAAGTGAAACCCAATTCCCTTTTGAATCTGACATATTTGTCAAAAAAGTAGGGATTGATCATTCCAATCCTCTATCATCTTAGTTCCAATCCACATCTCCAAGAAATTCATTAAGGAGATTATCTTTCAGAAAGAGAAATAGGTGTACTCCTTGTTTTATTCACTTTTAATATTTATAAATACAATTCCAATTTACAATTTTCAACTACATTTTTTAGATATGAGATAAAGTTCAATTATTTTCATATAAATTGACTACACTTTATATTGCATATATCAGTATTGAGATTATGTTAACAACCAAACAAATCAAACAACTCAAGCAAAGACAAAGTGTGTTTACAAACTCATGTATATTTTCCTTTAAGCTCGAGAAAATTTCATTTCCTAGATTAAAGTGGGGGAAAATGTAGACACTTAAATTTGGAAATTTATCACTTGATAATGCTAGTATTGGCTTAATCCCTAAATCATGAATTGTGTGCACATTATGAGCTCAATTGTTTATCCTTAGTCATATTGTATGACTTTCTCTTCTTAATTACACTACCCAATTGGTCATAAAATCAATTTCATCATTACACAATAGTCTATCACCTCCAAGTGTCGTGCCCAAACGTTTTCACCACATCACTCCTTTCCCATATGGGACCACCAAACAAGAACCTAACCACCAAACAATTTGGTTTGAAATTGGCAGTTTCATCCCAATCCATCCAACACTCATTTTCTCAAATTGATATCTTTTTATGGGTTCGTGATTTCCTTATGATTTGTGCTTAATGAGAAATTATACCTATGAATTCCTATATATACAAGTCAAATGAACTCATTTACTCACTTAAGATCACTACAAGAAAATATCATTCCAAAAGGCATTCTAAGATATCCTAAATATTCCTAAAGTAGAAAAGAATTTTAGGAGTAACCCCTACATAGGTTTGAAGAACATTAAACTAGGTTTTAGTGTCATGTTTACCAAGCTAGAAACCATCTAAGCTAAGTCAAGAAAAACCTACCAATCCATTTCCTACATTATCAAGTAATTAAATGTCGAATCTAGTTGCATCCATATAGATATCACACACTAGGCAGAGAATTACATGCATTTTGAAGATTCTTTGGAGTATTTCTAATGTAGGTGGTGTACATATTATAGTTCAACCTAACCATTAACCTTTTTATAGGGTCCCTTAATTTTCATTAGCATTTGGCTCCATTTCAACTCATATAAAGTGTTTTACATGAGTGCAACACCTAGGGTTTCACAACAAAACATATTTTAGATGTTCAGATAGAAACAATAAATTACATAATACCAACAACTAGCCATATTGAATTTTAAAACATGTATGTAACCTCTAATGCTTTTGTCACAATATAGTTTACTCTTCTAGATCCACAAATAAAACAATTTCAGATTATTTTTAGTATTTTCACCATTATATCACTACTAGATCATCTTCATGAGCATCCAATTAGCTAAGCATATCTCCCTTCTTGTACCTTTTCACATTTAACACTTGTTTCAATAAATTTACCTTACATGTTGCTAATATAGGTATATTCTAATATGCGCATTGATATATAAAAAATAATTATTTTAAATATATCTCATGTTGCTAACCCTAATCCAAAGTGAATAATTAAAACATTTATATACACACTTATTCATTTTCAGATTAAATCACTTACATAAAAAACAATCAATACAGAATCAACCTAACAAAATTAGAAATTCTAGTCAATGTGTAAAATACCTCTATTTGAATTAACATTAGTCACACTTTAATATCAATGTTTTTTTACATTTTAACTTTGAAGGTGTACCAAAAAATATGTCTCCATTGTTTTCAAGGGTTGTCAATGTGATTACAAGTTGATGAGATATTTGGATCCATAACATTTAGTGAGGGTGGTACGCTAGTAGGTTTTAAGGTTTTTATATCAGAAATTTTTGAAAATACCACTAAGTCATGAAAAAAGACTATCTTGATGTAGAATTTTATTTGTAGTAACTAGTGTTAGTGGTAATGTTTTTTCTTATATTACATAGGGAGAAGGACATAGCCTACAAAAAATACAATAAGAATCAACCTTAGATAACATCACTCATCTAGGATCTCATTAGAAAGAACCTTAGCATGCAAAGGATGGGGGGAGAGAAAATATACTTTACTCCATCCCAACCCATCATTACATACCATATAAACTAATCTAGGAATAAAACCTAAATACCTATACTATTAGAATTTCCATATGGTGGCTACATTATTATATAGAAATTTACTAAATATTATCTACATGGACAAGTTTAATCAACCACCTTCTTCCCTTTTCCTTTATCTATTTTGACATCAGACATGATCTCTACATCTGAATCATCATCCACTTGCTTAGTCTACATGGAAGAGGTATGACAACGAGGGATTTCCACCTTTACTTCCGAGGATATCTGAAAATTCTACATCTTAACCAAAGCTTCATGTCCCTTTGAAACCTCCAAAAGTGCCTTCAAAAGATCCTATAAGTGAAACTAAATGCACATCAATCTCTCCTCTAGCTTTGAGTGTTCCTGGTGAATAAGGAATTTTATTGAAGTATTGGAGAGGATATTTGCGTAGCTCAAACCCTGTGCCATTTCAAAAACATCTAGGTGGCCCAAGGATTTCTTGGGATCAAGCATCAAATTCCTCAGGTGCCCACAAATTTCTTTCTCCTCCACATCATTCATTTCTTTAGTTGTAGACCACACCCTTCCTAACTATTCTATCGTAGCTACATTCTTAATTTTATCCTCCATCCATTCAACAAATTAATCCCTTACGTCCTCTCTCCTGACCACATGCTTCCTCTTTTGGCTCGACCCCTCACCATAATCTTGTCTTCCTCTCATCATACTACTCATAAGTGGGTTGGTGTAATTAAGAATGTAGTTATAGAGCCCCTAAAGCCCAAGTATGCCAACAAAAGTTCCAAAAAAACCCCCGCCTCCACTTTGATCAACCTCCGCATTCTTCGCGCTACTAGAGATACTACCAAGTACAAGTGTTTCCCTCTATATTATGAACTTGCATTGAAACACAAAGATTTATTAACATTACTTTCGTCGGCACCCAAGCCAAGTTATTCCCACATGTGGCCATTTATGGCATCCTGCATCACTATTTTTAATACCTCATTGGGAAGATCATCCTTCCAAATAATGTGGGAGACACCTTTCTTAATCATCATATCAACTCCTATGTTTGCAAGACAATCTGGTACCTAGTTCTTATCACGCTTGATATGGGAGAAGATGATACTTGAAAATAAAAGTGTTAGATTAGTCACACTTTGAATTATCGAATCCAAATTCCATACTCTCTCTCTCTTCTCTACTTCATGGCCTTGATAATCACCTTAAAGTCTCCTTCCACCCAAATATTTGACAACTACTACTTTCTAGCCTCCTGCAGACCATGTAGAATAGCCAATCCCCCAACCTTATTGGTTTGAGACAATCCCACAGTCATGGGATAGAAAAAAAATTGGTTGGATTTTAGAATTTTGAAAAAACACCCATATCCAAATTTACCTGGATTTATTTTAGATGCACCATCAAAATTAATTTTTATCCATCTTGATTGGGAAGCCTCCCATATCACTTTCCTAACCTTTCCACTCCCACTATCAGGAACTTTAGCTTTAAATTTCCAAAGAATGAGCGACCACTTACCATAAAGATCCCTGTCCTCTCTACCTCTACACTCCAAATCTCTCCCCTAGGCCTTCACCAATTTAGATAAGATGATTTTAAATCTAATCCATACCTATCTACAAGAGAGATGCTCATTTTTTAAAATGATCCTATTTCATTCCAACCAAATGATCCACACTACTGCTTCCGAAATCAGGTTCCACAAAAGTTGTAACCCCTTGTGCTTTGTCTTCCATATCTATTGAGTAACTAAATCCATAACTGATATTAGTAACACCTGATTAATTGCCTATCAATCTTTTATTATAATCTAGATTCCAGAGGCAAAAGAACAATGAATAAAAATATGATTACTTGTTTCTTCTGCTTCTTCGCATAACATACAAATGGTCGGTATGTACATCCTTATCTTCATTAAATTATCATATTTTAAGCATTTCCCTTGAACCTCCAACCAAAGGAAGATATTTGCTTTATGGAAACCTTCCTTTGCCCAAATTTTCTTACTTGGGAAAGTACCTAGTTGTATTTGTCACCTCTTAAGCCTATAATTATATTCATAAAATAATATAACTAAAACCTTCCCATCACTTGCTTCCTCCCATAGCAAGTTGTCTTTAACTCCATTATTTACTAATGGAGAATTATCTAATAGCCTTCTAAGAGCCTCTGCCCTCAAATTATTTTCTTTTGAATCATTGCAATCTGCTTCCATAATATTTTTGTTCCTATATTCAGTATATAATATTCCAATTTTGATCCCCTCCTTCCAATTTCCTCCTCCTTAAGGTCCCCAATAATATGATCAAGAGTCAAATTCACGTTAGTCATCCAAATGTCATCCCAAAACTTATTTTATCACACTTTTACATTCTCCACTTCAAGATTCTCCAGATGTCTGGTATTGATTAAGAAAATACAAGAATTTATAGATGCCTGATAATAATTGCAATGTAGTAGTAAATGAATAAAAAATTAAGTAAAAAATAGACCCAAGAAAATAAGCAATTAAGATTTAAAACCCTAAGTGCAAATGAGGAAATAAAATGAATTAGATGATACATAAATAATCTAGAATTATGCCGAAGTGACGAACTGATGAACAAAGAGGGAAAACTATTGTACCAAGTCTTAAAAAATTGTAGGAGCATCAGAATATACTAGACTGGGGTGCCCTTGTAGGGTTGGGGGAACCTAGGTTCTAGAGACCTTCTTGGGCACCTATGACTACTCAGATGGTGCAAAACCCTATTTCACAGGGTCACAAGATGTTTATTGTCCTTCGCTTCTTGTCGCACCAAGCCTACGGATTTCAGCTGTAACCTGTAATAAAGAAGTGATCTATAAAATCCTCAAACGCGCATCAAATCCCAAAAAGAAAATAACGCTAATGAGGGGTCAGACTATCCTCAACTATCAAACAAGTGATGTTACGAATTGAGCGTTCCACAACAACTGTAGACCCATTAGTATTTGTCTTCCATATCCATTGAGTAACTAAATCCAAAAATGAGATGTGTGAAGTACCCATTCAATGCCCCATGTGACTCTTTTGCGTGTCATACTTCTATAGCGAATGGAGTAGCTAGATGCAAGAGCAATGTATAATATATGTGTGCATAAATAAAAAACTTCCCCTTTTTTGTTTCTTTGCATAATCATACATATGGCTGGTTCACACATCCCTCTTTGTGGATGCTAAATGGATGCATGAGTGTTAAACATTGTAATGGCCTTTGAACCACTAACCTTAGAGTGGTGATATTTACTGCTTAGTAGAAACCTGGTCCTTCATCCAAGATTTTCTTACTTGGGAAAGTAACTAGCTAGATTCCTGTTGCCTCTTGAGCCTATAGTTGTAATTCATACCAATAATCTAATTGCCAACCTACCCCATCGCTAATACTTCCTCCCATGGCCAAGAAAGAGCTTCAAACTCCATGTCCTTACTAATGGAGTATTATCCAATAGGTTGGGGGCGCTTCCAGAGGGATCCTGGGGCGTCTGGCAACTGGTATTTTCTCCTAAATGCCACTGTGCAAGATCTACTTTCATTTTCTTTCCACTCCTATAATCAAGATATAATCTCCCACTTTTGATCCCCACCCTCTGAATTCAAAAGTGGCTCTAGAAAGACCCCCAATAACAAGATGGCTAGAGCCATGGGTTAGTTAGTGTCATTCTTACTTAGGAATGTCATCCCAAAAGCTAGTATTTTATCACCCTTAGATAGCATTCTCCACTTCATTTTTCTCAAGATTTCTAGTTTGCAACTTATCATAAAGTTCCAAATACTTGATCCTTTTGGGAAATCCTCCTGCTATAATAAAAATTATGGGTTGGTGGAGTCAATGTATTTATTTCAAATTAATCTACTCCATAAGTGTCCACTTTCTCTATATATCTGCTATAGAATCTTACCTCACAACACTTGGTTCATCATCTGACTGTCCCTATAACCCAGTCCTTTATATTTCTTAGGTTGACATACATCATCCCAAACTACTAAGATACACCTTATTTTATCTCTAGTTCCAATCCATAGAAAAATTCTCTAGAGACTTGTTAAAGTTTTGGCCACTAAACTAGGAATTCAAAATAAATGCGTGAGATACATTGGGACTGCTTGGAAAGAAGAGTGTATTAGTTGAGTCCTACCAGTCATCGATAACCACCTTCCTTTCCTTAAGGAAAGCTTCCCTTGAACCTTATAAACCAATTATTTCCATATATTCTTCCCATCAAATCCACTGTTCAATGACATTCCTAAATAACTGTTTGGCAGGGATCCAATTTAAGAGCAAAAAACTCCTATTTTTCTTTAAAATTCCATAGGGACATTGAAAAAAGTAAATTACAAATTTTTAAGCACTCACATTTTGTCCCACCACCTTCTCATATGAAGTCAGTATCTCTTGGAATTTCCTTACCTCTGCTACTGTTGGTTCACCCATTAGCATCGTGTCATCAAAAAATTACAAATTGAAAATTGATTATATTGTGGAGCTGATTTTTAACCCTTTCAATTCTCCTCTTGATACTGCATACTAGATTGTTCTGCTCAGTCCCTTTTCCATAATTATAAATAGAAGTGGAGAGATTGAGTCTCCCTATCTTAAACCTCTAAAAGCATTGAAGTGTCCAGTCAAAGCCCCATTTATCAACACAGAAAACCTGGGGGAGGAGAAGTAGCTCTTAATAAATTGAATCCAATCTTTTGAGAAGCCAAACCGCTCCAGGACAACCTCCATAAATTTTCAATTCACCCTATCATAGCCTTTATCCATATCCAACTTTATTAGAATTCCCAAAAAAAAAAAAATTGGTGACCCAAAGCAATGGATGGTTTTATGGGTCACTATTATTCCATCCAGAATTTTCTTACCTTTAACAAATCCACTCTGACTATTATGATATTATCTTTCCCAAGAAATTCTTTAAAATCTAGTGGCAAAAACCTTGGATATTATCTTGTATATTCCATTACATAGAGAAATGGGGGTGGAAGGAATCAAAATAGTTCACCTCTTTCTCCTTAGGAATTAGGGATAGAAATGTAGAGTTCCATTATTTAAGCATCGATTACTTTTTCCTAATTACTCCAATGCCACCCAAACATCCTCCCCCATAAAATGCCAAAAATTCTAAAAGAAACCAATTTGAAAGCCATCTATACTAGGGGCCTTATCAACACCCAGTTTAAAAATGGATTCCCTGGTCTCCTCCAAGGTGACATGTATCATTAGCTCTTTGACCTCTTCTTCTTAAATCAACTTGAGAATGTTTGAGAGTGGGGTATCTTCTCATATGTCCATTTTTACCTCCTCTTTGGATAAAAATTTATCATAGAAGGAAAACCCTTTTTCCCTTATTCAATTTATATATAAAATTACTTTGCCTAATGGGAGTGATAATTTGTCAATCCTATTAACATTTCTTTTTATAGTTGTAGATAGATGAAAGAACTTAATGTTCATGTCTCCTTCCTTTAACCACTTAACTCTTGATTTATTACACTTCCTCCATTTGAAGGCCCTGATTAAGTTACTCCACACCATTTTTTTCCATTTCAAGTAAGTTATTGGCAGAACCCTCTTGCATGATTGTCTCCTGTATCAGCTCTAGATCTAAAGATATCTCATTCTTCCTTTTAAAAATATTACCAAAGGTATCCTTGTTCCATGACTTTACATACACCTTCACATGTTTTAGTTTCTTCATCAATATATATATATATATATATATATATATATATATATATATATATATATAATTTCCTACCACCTTGATATCCCACCGCCCTCTTAGATTTTCTTCAAAGGATGGATCCAGGAACCACATGAATTCTATCTTGAAGGGGATCCCACATATTTTTTCTTCGGTATCAAAACCAAGCTTATAGGGGCATGGTCTGACCCAACTATCTTTAAAATATCTTATTCAAATTGGTAATTTTAAATACCCCATTTTAGGAAAATAAAAATATGTCTAATATCTCCATAATTGCCTTTGATTTTGCTCTCCTATTTGTCCAGGTAAAGTGACCATTCTTTGGCTCAACATCAATTAAGGAAAGGTTGTTGTAAAAGATATTGAAATAATTTGCACTCTAAGGAACTAATGCTCTACCTCATTTATTATCTTCGGCTTTCAATATTGCATTAAAATCACCCCCAACACATTTTTGCAGTCCACTTGTTCCAGTAGACCCCCTATCACCTCTCAACATGCTTTATTTTCTTCTACACCTATTGGCCCATACACATTAGTCACTATGAACTTATCTCATGTTTTGAAATCCCAAAATTCCATGATGATACTCCACCTATCCTTGGAAATCACTTTACCCCTTAAGCTCTTAGGATTCCACAATGTCACTAATCCTCATGAGTTTCCATTAGCATCTACATATTCATTTTGCTCAGTGATCCAAATACATGCTTACATACACCTACCCGTTCTTTTTTTCCATTTTGGTCTCTTGCAGAAGAATAATGTTAGGATTTTATATTTCCCTTGGTCACTAACTAAGTGAATTTTGTCAGAGGAATTTAAGCCTCTGACATTCTAGCTTAGGATTTTTGTAATCCCTGGGTGGAAGGAGGTGTCCTTCCATCATCCACATAAACCTCTAATGTGTTTTAACTGCCAATGTCAATATTGAGCTTAGCTTCCATCTAGGATTTGAGAGCATTGGGCTTCCTTCCAATGGGCTTAGTTACCCTTATATTGGGTTGAGATTTACAATTAGAGGAAACCAGTCTCTTAGACTTCCTTTGAGGCATGTTAGTTAGTTTTTTATTTGGTTGAATCTCATATAACACCGCCACATCTTCCAATGTGTTTCTCTTATTGTGACCCCACATTTCCACACCTTGATCCTCCTTTCTAGGGGAGAAACTTTTGTCAAATTTATGAAGTTCCTTCTTTAGTTCTTTATTCATCATTTGGAAGGATTCTAGAATGATCTCAAGAAATTCCATAATCAAGGCCATTTCCAATTCCCTCAATTCTATGTCTTGATAAAAACTTCCTAATCCTAAGCAATAGGATCCACAACCTCCCCCTTTGATGTCTACTTCTTGTTCATAGTAGGATCCATGGTTGACCTTTTTGATTTCTCCTCATTATATTTTTCAATAGAAGTTTGATTTTGGCCCTCAAGCTCATTATTTGTTGGTATTTACTTTTCCATAGAGGGATCACCGATTTTCTTTTCCGAATTCCTCCATTTTTCTCTTCATTGGAGGGATGATTTTTTCCTTCCATATTCTTTGTCCTCTAGGATAATTCCATTTTATCTACCCTTTATTTATTTTTGATTGGTTAAATTCCAATCACCAATGGACACTTATTCATCTTGTGCTCAACCTCTCTGCATTTAAATCATCTAAAGGGCAGAAACTCATAATATATCGCTTGATACCAAACTCCAATGGGAGTATTTAATCTTATTTCCTGTGTTATAGGTTTAGAAAAATCTAGTTTCACACAAATTATGGCATAAGTGGATAATGTTTTCTCTTTTGTATCCTTCCCAATCTCGATCAGTTCACCTAATTCTTTCGTTGCCGATTTTAGGGTTTCAAACCCCTAAAATTATGCAGGTAGTTTATATAACCTAATCCACAGGGGAACCTTTCCAAGGAATTCATCTTTTGGGTCAAAAAGAGAGGACCATGGTCTAAAAAAGAGACCAATAATTTTTAAAAACCATGTTCCGCCAAAAAGGACATAATCTTTGTCAGCTGAATTTTCAAAGTAAACTTGGAAGAAGCCTTTGGATAACAATCTGATCCTAAGGCACATCCTCATCATCTAGTTATTGTTAATCTGGTCCATTAGTTCATCTTGCGATGGCTAGGTGCCGATAAACTTACAGATTAATGATTTCTAGATCATTTGTTTGCATATTTCTTCTAAGGCAAGTGCACTGACATCCACCATATTTACTTTGAGATTTTTATCTCTATTTCCCCCATACTGAAACTCATCATGGAGTCTTCCTCCTTCGCTATCCTTAGGGTTTCCTCCTCCATTGATAAAACCTTTGATTCCCCTAGAAATATTTGATAACCACCTTCTAACCCCAAGGAAGCACCAAGGACCCCCTCTCCTTCTGAGTGATGCATTTTATCATTTGTACCCCGCCACTCACCTTTTGCTACATGAGAAAACTAGGATCCAATTCCTAACCTACCATCTTCATCCTCGAGTTATAACCGCACCACCCCTCACTAGAAATTTCATCACCCAAGGCCTACTTGAAACCATTCTAGCCCAAAGGAATTATATTTACACCAGTAAGGGGGAAAGGAGGCCTATTATCCTCCACCTTCCCAAACCTATGAAACCATTCACCACCAATCCTCTTGATGTATCCCTCCGCTCCATTCTATCTGCCATCAATCCATCCATCACTTCCTATTCCAAACTGCTTTGATTTTCCTCGATCGAAATTATGAGATTCGCCGAATGTAAATTCAGAAAATTTATCTTTCTCCAATGACAAGAAATCACCCTTCCTATCATGTTAGTGTTAGTGGTAATTGACATGATAGTTTAGAATTTTTTTTGGTAGATGTCTTTGATATTTTTCTGTCAAATTTTTGTGTTATATATTTTTAAAAATTTCCCACTTATTTTTAAATTTTGGTGATATTTTCTTACATTAAAACCCTAATGATATTTGCATTATAATTTTAAGAACATTTAAATAATGAAGATTTTAAATCAAAAATAAAAAATTACAAATTGCAAATTATTTTATTATTGTACATTGTGTATTGATTAGATATCAATCACATATAAAATACAGTTAAATTGATTTTAATTTTTTTCTCATGTTTTACGACTATAATTGAATCATAG